>CAUYUJ010000003.1:1023890-1106390 GCA_963575745.1 Prorocentrum cordatum | reverse complement strand
TGGTGGTGGTGCTGCTGCTGCTGGTCGCAGTCGTGGTGCTGCGGCTGGTGATGGTTTTGTTGCTCGTGGTGGTGGTGTTGCTGCTGCTGGTCGCAGTCGTGGCGTTGCTTGTCGCAGTCGTGGTGCTGCGGGTCTCAGTCGTGGTGGTGGTGCTGCTGCAGGTCGCAGTCGTGGCGGTGGTGCTGCGGGTCGCCGTTGTAGTGGTGGTATTGCTGGTCTTCTCGCGGTGCCCGCTGTCGTGGCGGGGGTGCTCCTGGCCTTCGTTGGAGCCCCCTCGGGGCGGCCGTGTTGGCCGTGGTGCCGAGCATCAGGGGAGTATTGGCAAGCGGCTGGCGGGTGGGCCGGCTAAGTCTGCGAGTGGCACTTCGGCCAGGTCGAGGTCGTCCTCCCCGGCGGCACCCCCTAGGGCTAAGTTTGTTTGTTTTTTTGTTGTTGTTGCTCCCCTCGCGTAACCCAGGGCAGCCGCGTCCCCCCGCAGCCCGTCTGAGCCCCCCCCGCGCGCCCACGGTGAGCGTGGGGCAGGGGCACGCCCCGAAGGAGCCGGAGGTTTTCGGCCGAAGCCAGGAGGACTCCGAACTTGCCGCTGGCGAGCCTTGGCGCAAGGGGGCGCCCGCGCTGCCGCGGCGTGGCGAGGGGGCTCGCCCAGCCGCCGCGCAGCTGCTGCTGCTGCGCCGCCCCTGCCTCCGCCGCCGCCGCCGCCGTCAGCCAGGCGGCCGCCGTCGTGGCCGCCTCCACTGCCTCCAGCCCCCGCCACTGCCAGCCGCTCGTGGCGCGGTCGTCCTGTCGCGGCCTGGCCTGCCCGCCAGTCGCGCCTGGGCCTGTGCCAGCTGCAGCAAGGGTTCTGTACAGCGTCCCAGGCGTGAGGCGGCATGGCGCTAGCTGCCTCGTCCCTCTGGCGCGTGCTGCTTCTTCTGCCTCCTCGCCCGCGCCGTCCCCCTCTCAGCCTCGGCGCTGCTGCGGCCGCCCCGTCCCGCGCCTGGAAGGTGGGGCCCATAGGCGGGTGCGCAGAAACCCCGTTCCACTTTGGGCCTCTTGCCCGGTCGGCTGTGGCTGGCGGCTGCGCCGTCTCTCTTTCCGTCTACGCTTACAACGACCGGCAGCAGCACCGCCACCAGCACCAGCACCTGCACCGACGCCACCACCACCACCACCACTACCACCACCACCACCACCACCACCACCACCACCACCACCACCGCTGCAACGAGCAGCAGCACGACGAAGACGGCCAGCACCAGCCGCAGCCGACCGGGCAAGAGGCCCAGAGTGGAGCAGGGGCCGGAGGTGGGACAGAGCTGCCGCGTGCCCGCCTGCGGGCCCCACCTCCCAGGCGTGGGACGGGATTGCCGCGCAACTGCCTCCGAGCCCCCGGGCCCTACGCTTGGGCCCCTGCCCCAGGGACGCGGAGGAACAACGGCCTGGCGAGGAGCCGGCCTCAGAAGCGGAACAGGGGTGGAAGGTGGGACGGGGCTACCGCGCACCCTCCTGCGGGCTCCACCTCCCGGGCGTGGGGCGTGGCTGCCGCGCACCTCTCTGCGCCCAAGCCCCCGCCGCAGTAGCGCCGCGTGGTAGTCGCCGCCGTTGTGCTTGTGGTTGTGGTCGCGGTGGCGGTGCTGGCGGTTGCGTTGCTGGTTGCCGTGGTCTTGGTGCTGCTGGTCGTCGTGGCGTCGGCTGCCAACTCTGTAGTGTCGCAGGTCGCTGTCGTGGCGCTGGTGCTCTTGGTAGTCGCTGCGTTGCCGCTCAGTGTTGTGGTGGTGCTGGTGCGGGCTTGGGTGTCGGTGCTGCGGGCTGTCGTCGTCGCGTTGGCTGTGGTGGTGCTGCTGCTGGCCGCTGTCTTCGCGCTGCTTTTCGCTGTCGTAGTGGTTGTGGCGGTAGCGTAGTTGCTGGTCGCTGTCGTGGTGGTACTGCTGCTGCTGCTGGTTGTCGCTGCGTTGTTGCCGCCGGTAGGGGTCGCAGTCGTCGTCAAGCTGCTGGCGGCGCTTGTGCTGGTAGTCGTCGCAGTGTTGGTGCTGGTGTCGCTGCTGGTGGTCGTGGTAGTGGTGGTGCTGGTTGTCGCCGTCGTGGTCGTCGTGGTCGTAGTGGTGCTGGTCGCCGTCGTGGTGGCTCTGCTGCTACTGGTCGTCGTTGCGTCGCCGTCAGGGTGGCCCTGAGCGCGTCCTGGGCCGCGACGCTCAAGAACCCCAACTAGCGGCTGGTGCACGCGAGCTCCGCGAAGCGGCGAAGGAGGGCCGGCGCAGCCCGCGCCTCGCGTGCCAGCTGGAGGGTGTCGCGGTTCCTAAAAAACTCAAGGTGGCGGCACGCAGCCCAGGACTTGCCAGTCGCAAACACAAGCGCCACCTCGGACACGACATGTATCGTAGGCGCGCGTACCGTAAGAGGGGGTCCGCTCGGCAAGCTGCCCTGTGGGAGAAGAAACAGCGAGCAGCAGCCCGTCGCAGAGCGAGCGGCAGGCCACCAGCAGGTGGCAGGCCTTCTTTGGCGAACGGGATTAATGCTTAGTGCGGGACACGAAGCGGGGAAGACGGGGGGCGGATGCTTTTTTGGCTCCCTTACGCGCGTCTGCAGCGAGCCTGATCGGAGCCAAGGGCCGTGCACACGCCACTGCAAACTTGAGCACGCACCCAGGCGCGTCGCTTCACCCCGTTGTCGATGCTCTGCCACACTTTGTCCGCCCCAGTTCTCGGCCTGCCTCCTTGCCCGCACCCGCACGCACTCCCTACTTCACACTCGCGGAGTCCATGGTGGGCACGCCAGGAGCAGAGGCAGCCTTCAACAAGCTCCAAAAGAGCGGGGGTTATTTTTTTCACAAAAACTAATAAACAAAAAAATCCCCCCGGCCAGATCAAGCAGGTCATTGTTGAAACTTGCCAGTTTTTTTTTTTTTTTTTTTTTTTTTTTTTTTTTTTTTTTTTTTTTTTTTTTTTTTTTTTTTTTTTTTTTTTTTTTTTTCTCTGTCCTCCCACGCATCAGCACGCCGACGACTGAGGACAGTGCAAAGCTGCCGGGGTGAAACCACCCTGCGCGCCTAATCTATGGTGTCTCACATACAACCTTTGGTGGGGTTTGATGGCCCCCAGGTTGTGTTTTCAGAGTTGGTAGTGCGATGGGTTGAACACGCCGCTTCTTCTTTTCCGGTTGGAAGTCTAACGGGTCGGCGAAAGCCAGAAAAAGTTTATCATAGTGTTGGTGGTGTCCGCTTACCCTTGGGGAAAGACAGTACAGGTTAAAACTGAAGCTAGGTACCGTGCGTACACGGAACTGCTGACCCCCGCACTGGCAGGCAACCCCTGCTCGGCGCAGGACACGAGACGCTGCCCGCAGGCGGCGCAAGTGGACGGATCCGCGGTGGACGCGGGCCAGGCAAGAAAGGGGCCCACGGGCGACAGCAAACGGACCTCCTGGAAAGCGAAACGATCCGTGTCACCACCTTCGACCCCGCCCAGGGACAAGATGCGTCCGTTGCCATATTAAGGACAACCCGTGCCAAATCCATGCGCAAATGGGGCCACGCAGGCGACCGACACCGCATCAACGTGGGGCTGACGCGGCCGCAATGTAGCCTCAGCTGTACCGCCGACGCAAGGCTGTTCCGCACTGCCTTGGGCGCGGCACTCCACCTGAGCACCTGGGCTCCGAAGGCGGGCCTCGTTTCTAAGCTCCACCACAAGCTGGACGGATCCGTGCGCCAGTCCAGATCCGATTTGCGTATCGTGGAGGACAACACCCCCGACACTGCAACCCAGAGGAAAAGGCCCGGCTGCTGGCGGAAGCCGACCGCAGGCGCAAGGAGAAGGAAGTGATCAAGGCCCCTGTCAAGCTCAGCAGGCTGGCTTCTCGGCGCGCGCCGACCTGCCGCTCCCGGACGACCACAGCTGGAAGGACCTGGAGGGCGACGTCAACACTGCAGTGGTGCGACTACTATACTGCCCGACCTTCAGGCCGTGTGTTCTATGGTGCCTCGAAGTACATCCGCACCAGCAGGGCGTCGCGGAGCAGCCCGCGGACACCAGCCTGCAGGACAGGAAGGGATGGAGCAAGAACGAGCGCCTCTTCGTCTGCTCTACGCTGGTGGGACTGGGCGCCGGCAACTTGGTGCACACGGCTGTCTTTGCGATTATCCTGCGGGCCATGGGGCCCAGAGTTGTGTAGTCGACCCCGACCTGATCCCACCCAGACGGGACCGACCGAGGCTGGCAGCTTCACGCGTTGAGGAGGCCTCTATTCCCACCAACGCCCCCAGGCGCAGACCCAAATGCGGGCAGCCGTCCACTTGCAAGTGCCAAAAGCACCAGGAGCCACCCACACCGCCTGTGTTTCAGGCTATCCGCCGCATGGACTCGGAAGGGCGCTCGGCCACAGTCCTCAAGTGCCTCCTGGACAGCACTGGCGCGACCCTGGGAGCCATCCGCGCCGGGATCCTGCTCGCCCTGCCCCTTTCGCATGCAACGCGAACCTTGCACCTGCCTGTGCCCGTACGGGGACGCCGAGGGCATCGGCTACGTGATCGAGGCCACCCCCGGTTTGTGCGAGCCGTGCCGCCCGCGCGACAAAGATTGCTCGTGGCCACCTAGGCGCGCTGCTCGGGCTACAGGGGCGGCACTTCAGGGAGCTGCACTCGGCGCTGGAGCCCCTGATCGCTGCAGCGCCCCGCCTGGTCACGGTTGCCCACAACCACCCGCTGGCCAGGCGTGCAGATTGCCCCGCAACCTGAAAGGACCTCGGGGCTGGAAAGTCCCCGCTCCAGGCCACCCTCGCAGCCATCGGCCCTGGCGAACCACGAGCGCGCCGGAAGCGCACTCGACGTCGACGTGCTCGGGCCCGGCATCGGCCTTACCGACGACCCAACAAAGCAGGCAAGCAGCGTCACCTGGATAGGCGGGGGATATTCGTTTACGCGCCTGCACCTGGACGCGCCCGCCCCACTCGGGCCGCGCACTTGGAGTGGCGCTAAGGCCCCCCAGGAATAGACGACCGAGACACCAGGTGGGCGAAGGAACAAGGCCCAGTTCTACTGCCAAGGGTGCCTCCGCGGCCCCTTCAAACACGACAAAGGAGCGCACGTCAGCAAGCGGATCCGCCAAACCATATTGGTCAACAGGCTAACGGAGTACTACCAAGGAGGGGCCGCACCTGGCTGTGCATCTGCTGCTGGACCACGACAGCCATGGAAGAGCGCCGGCCCGTTTCAGACGACGTGGATCTCAAGGGCTGGATCAACAACCGCCCCGACTACATGCCAGTGCGCACATCGCGCGCCCTGCCGGGACTGTGCCCTCCGTCGACACCTACGGCCTTCACACCCCTGGAGCAGCTGCTGGCCCCGCTGGAAGGCGAGCTGAATATGCTCAACGTCGGATAAACACTCCCAGCCAGTAACACGAACGACGATCGCCTGATCCCCTACTTCCACAATAAGGATTTCGGCATTTGGCTGCGATGGCTGCCCGCCAGGCACAGAGGGACACAAATGGCAACCAGGACAGCCATTCCCTGGCATATACGGACACGCCGCTGACCCAGAAGGTCTCCGCGCCGGCTTTAGCCTGGTCCACGGGCCCCCACCCGTACAGCTAACGAGGGGGGTGTTCCTGACCAGGCGCTGGCACGCAGGCTCGTGCTGCAAGGAATGCCTGACCCACCAATGAGACATGGCCCCGACAGGTGCGGCCCTGACGTATACCCTAGCGCAGGAGTCAGACCCCTCGCCGCGCTACCAGGCATCCCCGCCACCTCAACAGGGGTCGCAATACGCCCCAACCAGAAGGAAGCGCAGCGGCGCGCCGCGGCCTGGGATGAGGAAGCGCGCGCCTACCAGGAGCGCCTCCACAGCTCACCCCCGCCACCTCCCAAGGATAAGCAGCAGCGCCTAGCCTGGGAGCGACAGCTGGCGGCCAGGGAGACGCACGCAAAAGCGGCGGCACAGATCAGGGGCAAGGGCGAGGAAGCACGCATCGGAGGGGTCAGGCACGCAGACCCCAACGCCACCGCTTCAGCTTAGCCAGCCGCGGGACGCGCGCCCAGCAGCGAGCCCCAGCAGCATGCTGCCCCCAGAGCGGGCGGGCGCCCTGACCACACCTCCAACCAGGCAGACAGCCCAAGACCCGCCGAGACGCCCCGCGACTCACTCCCGCCCACCCCGCGTGGCGACGAGCCGGCCCCGGCCCCTCCCGCCACGCGGCCCACGACTACCTAGTCCGTTGGGGCGCCACCAGCCGCCAGCGCTGCTCCTGATCCCCTTCCCGAGCGCGAGGGGCCCGGCCGCCTCGAACGGCAGCAAAGGCGAGCCCCAGACGCACCCATCCAGGGCTCTTCCTGCCCGATCGCAACGGACAACCTGTGCGACCTGTGCATCCAGAGCGGCGACTACGCGGTCATCAGGAGCGACGCCCTCCCCCGTGCCAGGCGGTTCAGGTCGGCGGACGGCGCCGAGCCCCTGTCCACGCAACCCCTGGACGGAGCGGCATCCAGACCCGTCCTGGACGGCCTGGCCCGCGAACAGGACGGGCGAACCCTGATCGCCCAAATCACTAACGAGTGGCTGAAAGCCTGGGGCGCTGGTACCAGGACGCTCCGCGCGAACGTCCTCCGCGGCGACGCGGCGCTCCAAGCAGCCACCTTCATGGGGGGGGGCTCCGACGAGGCACGCGAAGCGCAGTCACCAGCGGCCCCTGCTAGCTCCCGGCTCGGCGCCGACATCGGGGGCGCCAACGCGACGCCCACAGAGGGGACTCAGCCCGACTCCAAGCCTGAACCTTGCGCGCCGCGCACGGACACACAGGACCCCACCTACGAGCCGGCACCCCTCGCGCACCCTAAGGAGGAGGATCTTGATTACACCGGCGACGACCAGGAGGAGGAACAGAAGCAGAGGCTTGCGGAGGCCCTCAGCATGGTCCACACGGTCTCATCTTCCTCAGGCCCCGACACAGTCGAGGAGGGCCAAGCCAAGTTGAGCCCTCGTGACGAGCGACGCAGCAGTCCCGAGCGCGACTCAAGCAGTACGTACCGGACCCAGCCAGCCTGCGCACCCACGGAGCCGACCGTGTTTGCGACGGCCGCCGCCGACGAACGCGCCCTGCACACGCGAAGCCCCAGAAGACAGGCGCCTCGCACCCCCCCCCGGGCACATGAGATAGAGCGCGTGCGCGGCAGGGCGCGGGATCCAGTTCCCTTGGGAACGCACGAGACTGCGATGAGGCGTTCGCCCATGCTGAGAACCCAGCGACCGGGCCCGTACTGGAGAGCACGACCGCGACCGAGACCGCGACCGCAACAAAGGCATAGAGTGAGCCCCGTGGCGCGAGCAAGACACCAATGACTGGGGCAGAGCCAGAGAGCGCAACTGGGGCCAGGACCGCGACTGTGGCAGGGGCACAGGGTGGGCCCCCTGGCGCCAGCCAGAAGGTCAACGCAGCTCTCACCACAGGGGCGATCGCCGCAACCCTGACCCCAGCCGCCCACGGACAATCCATCGCGCCAGCTGGCCACGCCGCTCACACGAGACAGCAGTCACACACTTGAAGAGGCTGCAGGCTGAGGGAGGACACCACTTCACTGCAGCCTGGCACTCGCGGCGCAGGCATAAGGAGCAGGGCAAAGGCAAATCCAAAGACCAGGTCGCGTTCGACCCGAATTGCTGCCAGCCCGAGATAATCGACAAATTTCTGGGGGATATGGACAGTTGCAACCAGCGCGCGGAGACGCGGCCTCGGTGCGCCGGCGCCCACGTGGACTGGGTCCGGGAAAAGGCCCTGCACCAGGATGTCCAGAAGAAAAGAGAGGTTGCCAAAGGTGAAGGGCGCGGGGAGGGCCAGGCGCGCACCTCCGGGTACAACGACAACTGGACCGGGAAGCACCCCAGGCTTCTTCCTTGCCCTCCGACCCCGGCTATGTGCAACCCACCGCTGGCAACGCCCACCACCTGATCCCCCTCCCCCCTCCCCCTTTGCCCCCTGGCTTGGGACAGCGCGTCCTCCTGATCCCCCCCACTTGTTCCCCCGCGGCCTTGGCTGGAAGTCTGGTCCAGGAGCCTGGCGGCCCACGGGCGCCCCCGTCGCGCGCGCGGGGCAGGCGTGCGTAGCATGACGGGCGCTATTGCGGCGCACATGGTACTTGCACGGCTCCACCAGCGGCGTTTGTCCACTGGCCCACCTGGCCCGCGTCTGTGTTACCTGCCCCCCACCCCTCCCCCTCCTGTCTTTAACGTGTATTGGGACCGTGTGTCCCACCCGATCCCACTGGTTGCCCAGCTCCTCCCATGTGAGCACCGATGGTGCGGGCTGGCGCGTCGACGGCTGGCGGTGCGCGCCGGCCTTTCTCCCCCGTGTTCGCTTCTTCCCCTCCCGCTCGCTTCCCCCCCCTCCCGTGGCGGCAGCGCCCGGCACTGCGCGGCCCCGGCCCGGCGCTAGGCGCTGCACCTCGCCGCCTCGGCGGCCCCGCTCGTCACGGCGCTGCGCGGCTCAGGCCCGGCCCTCGGCATTGCGGACGTCAGCGCATCGTGCGCGGCTGCTGCCCGTCTTCACGCGCTGCCGACGCAGGGCAGGCCCCCCCCCTGCAGCTCACCGACTTCCTGTCGGTCATGGACGGCCCGCTCGTTTGGAGGCCGCGCCTCAAGCTACGCTGCTACCTGGTCGTGGATTGGACTACCACCCCGGGCCTCCTCTGCATCATCTTGTGGCGCAACGTTGCTCATCGCCTTCGTGGTGCTCTTTTTCCTCCTGGGCGTCGACCTGGTCAGCGGCGCGTCCTCCCCTGCAGTACTTGAGGCTGGTGTTCGCGAAACGCCGTTGGCGGCAGCGCCATTTCCTTCGCCTTCCGGGTCTTCGCCCTCGGCCCTTGTCCAAGGCGTACCTTTTCCTGCACTTCCACTTCGTCGCCGCTTGTTCCCCGGGCCCCGCCCGCTCCGGCCGCCCGGGGCCCCGCCTTGCTGTGCCCTGTCTCCCTAATTCAAGTCGCGCGCAGCTCGCCTAGCCTTTAGCGGAAGAGGTTCGCCCTCGCCCCGCAGGTCAAACAGTGCACTTACCGTGCGTGCGAAGCTGTTGGGCCACTCCTTCGGGACTCCCTTGGGGTCCCTCAGTGGCCCCTGGACCCCCTATCGGACCCTTGCCCTTCAAGGCGCCCCCCCCTGGGCCCCCTCTTGTGGTCCCTCCCTTGTGGTTCCAGCTTGGAGCTTAATAATAAGTGGGGAAGTGGGGCGTTTCGTGACGGCCTACGCCGCGGCGCAGCCTACGTTGCGCAACCCTCGGCGCCGAGTAATTTAGCTGCTTGCGCGACGCAGGCAACGCGCGTGCGACCACGACCAACAACAACAGTTCGCACGTTGACATGCGATTCCAAGAGTTGGCACCCTTTCCACCGCAATCAAACCATCTTCGGCCTGTGCGACTTCGCCCGTCATGGCGTCTCCTTCGCCGGAGCAGCGGCTGAGCGACGAGGCGTTCAGCCCTCTCAGCCTGCCGGCGCCCGCGAGGGCGGGCGAGGGCGGGCGGCGGCGACGAGCCGCCTGGGCTGGCGGAGGGCGGCGCCATCGCGGCGCTGGAGCCGCGGGACGCTGCGCTGCCGCTGGCGGGGCGCCAGGCCGCTGCAGGGCCGCCCTTGGCAGCGCGTTACCAGCGTGGCGAGCGCGATGGTTCGGCGGGTGTATCCAAAAACCTTGCAGCCCGCTGGCTTAGAGAGCGCGTCGCGTTTGTCTTCTCGACTCGGCCTCTTCGCGGGCAGATTTCGCGAGAAGGTGCATGCCATGGGACGCGCCGCCTTGATGGCTGGCCAGAGGCATGTTACTGCCATCGTGCCGATGCTTCTGGCCGTCTGCAAGGCGGGAATCGCGCGGCCCAGAGGCTGCTGGCGGCCCTCGGACGGATGCTGGCCCGTACTTCCACAGGAGGAAGTACGGCGGCACGCGCAGCCGAGTGGCTGCTCAGGTCGCCCAGCATTACGACACCGACACCATCGTCGAAAGATGGGCTGGCTCACGAGAGTTGTTTGTCATCAAAACTGGTTTCAGCATTGTGCTTCGCAAGCGTTTCGATGACAGAGACGACTTCCTCCATGTCATTGCAAGCACTCCCGCCCACATCGGTGTTTTAGAGTCGCCAACAGCGGAGAGCATCGATGCGCGCTTGGATCGGCAACTGGACCAGGTGTATGACAAACTGGTGGATGGGCGACTTCCTCGGCAAGTGGATGTCATAGGGCGTGGCGGCGCAGGCAGCAACCGAAAACAAAGACGAGCGCATAATGGCAGTGCAGCACCCTCTTCGCGCCCAGATTGTGGTTTATTGCCGCGCCCACGGTAAAAGAAGGTCGCCGAGCAGGGCCACGCGGTCCCCCGCCCAACCGACAGCAGCATGATACGGTGCCAACTGACTTTGTCTGTTGAACGTTTCATCGCTGTGCGGCACTACGCCAGGCTCATCCACGATGAACAGGTTGTGGTCCGCGTCGGGCGCGGTTCTGCCGAGGCGGCCCGCTGTTCTGCTGAGGCGACCCTCCAGTTCAGAGCAGCGGTGCGCAGGAGGCTCTACAAAGGCGACGTCCGGAAAACTGGCGCCACCGAGCATTACTGCAACGGGTGTTGCCGCAGTCGTGGCCAGACAGTTCTTTTGTTGCGCCGTCGCGGCGTGGCTGCGCTGCCCGGGTCCGTCGACGTCCTCAACCGTGCGAGCTGGGCGGGCAAGATGAAGAGCCATCGCTGCATCGGCCTCCCTTCTGCAGTGCACAGGCTTCTCCAGCAGGCCGACTTGCGCGGCGCGTCAGAGCCTCGTCCGGCCAAGCGGCGGCGCCGGCAGGAACCTCAGGCGCGAGCTCAGCCCGAGGAGCTGGCCGCTGCTGGCCACGACGGGGGGCCCAAGCCCCCAAGGCTACGCCCAGCTCCCGGGCGCGAGGCCGACGATGACGGCGACGGCGCTGATGAGGTCAGCGCGTTCAAAGAGGAGCAGAACGTCAGGATCCTCGGCGCCAGGGCGTGGATGAGCAGCGACAGGTTGGCTGATGATGTGTTTAACGCGAACGCTACGCCCTCGACGCCGGGCGGCCCCCCCACCCCGCGCGTGACAGTACAGTCACCGCGCCAACGGCACGCCGAAGTGCGTTACTGTCAGGAACTTCCGCTTAGGTGTCGCTCCGTTCGTTCCTCGGGGCGGGAGGCTGGGAAAAGCTCAGGAAGTTGACGCCTGGGGACTGGGGTGTGGTCAGCATTGGGGCGCGACGCTTTGAGGCGCCCGATCGGACCTTTGCTCTCTTGCTTGTGTTCATCGCGTCCCGAATGGTAGCTCTCACAGATGTTTACCTGCTGAAGCAGTTGGCAACGTCTTGCGTTTCCTTCGAAAGGCTGCAGCAGCTCAAGGTGTCTAAGGCCGAAGCGCGAACATACCAAGCTTGGCTGGCGCATGAAGACGCTGACGCCAGATGCCTGCTCAACGACGCGCATGCTGCCATAGTCAACTCGTCATATGGGGCGCCTGTGCAACATCGTTTTGGAGAGACCGCGTTGAGAATTCACCAGCTCCTGGCTAGAATGGGGGCTGCAGCGAACCGTCTTGTTTATGGGAAAATCCGTTTATGGCCCATGAAAGTGTTTCATGCGTTGAGGAGCCCTCGTATTATCGACGAGCTGCAGCGCGCAGAGCCGTGCCTGCTGGACTCGTACACAGCACATGCTTTGAACTTCTACAGAGGCGCAGAGGGCTCGGCGACGGCCATGGCCGAGCTCAAGGGCGCCCTTGTCCTGATTGACACGGACACGGCCGACGTGGAGCGCCTCCAATCGGTCAATGAGCGACACGCTCGTTTCAGAGTTTGGGCGCGCGTTGGGACTGTCGAGGAGATGAGCGCGCATTTTGCAGCTCATTCAGCTGGGGATTGGGGGCCAGACTCATCCCGAGGCCGCGCCGCGTGCAAGCCCAGGGCGCCGAGGCCGCGTTGCCGGCCTGAGCGCGGGCGGGGCAGCCTGCGGTTCTGGATGGGGCGAGCGCTCGTGCACGTGAACGGCCGCTGGCTCGATGAGGAGACGGCCGCCGCGCTGTAGGATCAGTTCAGGCAGCTGGACGGCGAGGAGCTGGAGCATTGCCGCTTGCTCGCTGCCTTCGCCAGGGATCGGCGCCGTGATGGTGGGCGCGCTTGCCAGCGCGGTTCCAGCTGCCGATCGCGGCGCGCCGGCGATGGGCCTCTTGCCGCATCAACAGCAGCGACCCCGACAGGACGCTCTTCTAGCAGAGGGCCGCCGAGAGCAGTCCGCATTCGCATATGTACCCTCGCCGATTCGGGAGGCTGCACTCGCGGCTAGAAGTCGCGCCCTCCTTCTTCTGCGTCAGCGGTTTTCGCGTGTGAACACCGTGGCTGGATTGGTGAGCAGAGCGGGCACTGCGATGAAACATAATCGGGGGACAGCGCCTGACGGCACGTTTGCGATCGTGGGTGCTGCATTGGCGCCGACTGGGGATGCTGATGTTGACGTTGACGCTGGCACTGTTTTGAAGTATCGCAGGCGGCCGCAACTTGTCGCTGACGATTCGGCCCGTGCTATCAGCGCGGATGGGGATCTGTCTGCAGCGCAGAGGGCTTTGCACTGGGAGGCGATGCGCCGGACGGTGACGGCTGCCAGTTGCCCCCCCTCTGCCACCCCAAGATTCCCATCGTTCGTCGGCGGTGTCATGAGGGTGAGATGTGCATTCGCACGGGCGTCGGTTTGGAGTTAGCGAAGTTCGAGGCACACATCAGGTCTGCTTTTCAGCGGTGGCGCAGTGCTGACCGCAAGCAGACGAACGCCATTCTCGCCAAGGGTGAGGTTGTACTTCGCTTCACCTTCGTTGCTGCTCATGCCCCTCTAGCCGACTTGCCTGATGTTGAACTGTTCTCCGATGGGCCCGCGTAGGCCACTGGCGATGGTGATGAGCATCGTTGTTTGTTGCATGCTGCATTTCATTATCCGAAGCCATTTGGATCTACATTTGCTGAGTTGGCGCGGGGTTCTTTGAGAGATGATGCAGAGGCCCTAGGAGTGTCGCCCATGCGAGCGCACGAGCCTACGCAGTTTTGGCGCTCGTTGCGGGAGATGGTCAAGTCATGTATTCCTGAATCTTCTGGGCATTTTCCTGGTAGATCCAAGCGCGTCCACTTGATCGAGCCTTGGGAGTTGCACGTCAAGAACATTTCGGACGAGTCCGGGCCCCAGCTGAAGAGGCCGCGCGCTGGGCGGACAGGCCAAGGCCGTCGGGGTCGAGGCCGTGGGCGCGGGCCTCGCGGCGGATCCAGGGGGAGAGGGCGGGCGAGGCATTCTGCGGATCCAGCCCAGCCTTCGAGCCGATCGGGTTCGCCGTCGAGTTCGACGTCGTCGAGTTCATCGTCGCCGAGCTCCTCGAGCTCGGACGCCGACGATTCGGACGGCGGCCGCGTCCCCGACCCGAACGCGACATCCTCTGATGACGGAGAGGACGCTGCAAGCGCCGAGGACCGCGCGGAGGCAGAGAGTAGCGGAGAGGGCGAGGGCGGCAGCGACGGCGAGGGAGGGGACGACTGGATCCTTGTCGGCGCCGACGGCTTGGAGGCTGCAGTCGAGGGTGCTATAGATTCTGCGATCGGCATCGTCTTCGGTGGCGACGAGCCTCCTTTGCCGCCGCCCTCGGGCCATCCGCCGCCCGTCGTGCCGCCCGCGGTCGGCGCTGGCGCCCCTCCGCCGCCTGAACCAGTTGAGCCTGCGCTGGTGCCTAGGGGCGCCGGTAAGCGCCAGCTGGGCTGGTCTGGCGCTACAAGAGTGGCGCCATCAGGTAGTGCGACACCACGAAGGTGATGGTGGCGCAGTGCCTCGTGCCGTCGCACCTGGAAGGGCCAGGCTGCTACCTCACGCAGTCGGTGAGGCCGAGCGTTGCCAGCGAGGCCAAGGGCCGTTGCCCTGGCTTGCTCTGCAGCTGGCTGGAGGTCACGGAGGCGAGTGGCCTTGCGCGCTGGGACCACGTTCGCAGCTGGAAGCCATCCTGGAAGGATCGGCGGCGTGCGAGGCAGGAGGCGCTGGGCCTTGGCCTTGATCTGGTTGCCGCCTTCGCCTCCAAGGAACGCGGTGAAAATGATGGCGACCGAGGTGGCGAGCCCTTGGGACACCCATTACGGTGTCCAGGTGGAGGCCCGCAGGAGTTGGGCTTGTCTCCGCCTTGGGCCAAGCAAAAACTCGCGCGGGCCAAGATTGCAACAGTGGTGGGAAGGAGCGGGGGGAAGGTCAGCCTGGGGCTGATCCCACGGGAGGTCGATGCCCAAACATGTTACACCCCCTACTGGAACTTCCAAGGCAATCCCAGGGCCCGTTCGTTCCACACCCCGAACTTCCCCAGGACTATGTCCCAGTTCCGTCGAAACTAGCTCACGCGTCGTCCTTACTTTGACCTTCCAGCCTGCTCCTCCCTCTGGCTATTGATGTTTATTGCATCCGGTTGTTATTCACATGCCCTGCGGCCACTGCCGATGACCCCTTATGCGGCTTTACCTACAACGCCGCCGACCCAGATGAGGGAACCGAAGGCGACTCCGAGCTGATGGCACTGCCGAAGGACCGGGGCATTCGGCGGGGCGAAGGGGAATGACGCGCGAAGAGAATGTCGAGGAGGATGAGGGCGAGGAGTGGTCGACGTTGAGGGGGTGGATTGGCGGGGGTGGAGGGGGAGGAAGGACGACGAACGAGAAGAAGGGCGACGCCGAGGACGACTGCGGGGGTTGGGAAGGAGAGGTGGCGGAGGAGGAGGAAGATGGGGGCGCGGGGGGGAGAGGGTGAGGAGGGGGGCATGGTGACCAGGAGGGGGGGCGATGAGCCATATGGAAGGGAGAAGGAGGAGGCGCCGCGCCTGGGTTGCGGCGGCGCTTCTTGGATGTCCGCTGGGGTCTTGCGGCGCCGAGGGGGCGCGGGCGGGCAATGGTGAGAGGGCGCAGGGGGGGGGTGGGGCGTTCAAGGCGCAGCGGGTGCTTGCGCGAGGCCCCTTCAGTGCAACGCGTAGCGCTCAATGTTTCTTGTGGCCCCGCCAGCGGGGCCCGTCATGGCCTCCGCGGGTATCTTGGGGGAGCCGCGGTGACTTCTCTGGCTCTCGGTGGCCTCTCGGCGCTCCTTGGGAGGAAGCCCAATGGCGTTGCCTGGCGGCGGCCGCCGGTTCAAGGCCACGTTATGACGCCACCCGTTGGGGCTCAGGGTGGTTCTTGGACCAATCTTGGGCGCTGTCTGCGCCGTTGCGGCGCCATCTTTGCACGATTCGGAGGGGAACGCGGGCGGCGTGGCTGCGGGGGGTGGCGTGGGAGGGGGGGGGGGGGGGCAATCTACTGTGGATGCGCATGCCGCGGCGCGCGCGGCAGCGCTGCCGCGCGTTGTCGTGCTGCCAGCGCGGCAATGCGGCGCTCTCAGCTGCGCGCGCGCAGCGTGGCGCACGCCGACGCAGCGGCGTTCATCGGCACGGCGGTCCGCGTTGGCGCCGCGACCCATCCTGAACAAGGGCAACGTGGATTGCGCGCCAGGAAAGAAGGGAGCTCGCACGACGACAACGACGACCGACGGCGAACGAAACCCGCGCCACCGTCGCACCGCAGCGCCGCGGCTCGTCCCGTGCGCAAGCAGCGCGGAGTGCACCCGCAGCGCGCACGGCGCACCGCGACTGGCTTTGATCATGCGTCGCGCTTAACAGGCGCCTGCCACGCGTTCCAAGCCGCCGACTGTCGGCTCCGATGTCGGCTTTCAGCGGGAGCGTTGCTTTCTCGGGCAAGGCCGTCGTTCACGGCAAGGCGTCGCGCGCGACGTGGGCGACCGCGCTTTATATCGACCTTGCAGAAAGAGACGTGGCCGCGCGTTGAGGCGCGACAGTTTCGACGGCGGGGCGGGGCGTTCAACGGCGCGGCGGCCTCGTGCGGCATCGCGCTGCCGCAACCGACGGTCGCCGTCGTCGCGTTTTGCGGCAGGCAGCCGTTCCGCCGCCGTTGCAACCGCAGCCGTCGCCGAGCGTCGTCGATGCAGCGGCCGCCATCGCGCGGCTTCGCCAGAATGCAGCGAATCAGCTCGTTTGTTGGGCTCCCGCCGCTGCAGGATTGCCCGAGGCGCCCGAAGGCTGGCAAACTCAAGGCGGTCTGCGGGCACGCGCGAACGTTGTGCCGCAACAGGCTTCTTCGCAGCCACAACGAGGACATCCATTAGTTGATTGTGGGATGCCTTGTCCGACCGCAAGTATTGTCCGCCGCGTGCAAGCCGCGCCATGCGTCGGTCGACCTCCTCGCCGTAGCCTATCATCCGCCGCGCCCGCGCCGCGGCGCTGCCAACTTTGGAGCGATGCCGCAGCAGAAGTATTGCGCCCTCTTCCGAGCGGCGGCCTCTGGCGGCTGCGGCGGACCACCGTGGCCATTGCCGCTGCCAGGCGGCCGATGGGACACTTAGTCGAGGAGCTTCTGTGCCGCGCAGCGCAGCGCGGCCGCCGCCAGTTGCTCGGGGCGTTGCAGAGGGGGCCGCGGCGGCGCAGTTGACGGGGCGCGTCGAGCTGGAAGGGGCGGCTGGGTTGCGCGAGCAACGCGCCGCGACAGCATTGGGCTTGTCGTCGGAGGGGGTCAGCAACGACGCTTCCCGCCGCGAGCGCGAAGACGACTGGCGCGGGGACACGGCGCACCGTCTGCGGGGCGTGCAACCTCCGAGTTTCATCTCCGCCTAGGGCGCTGGCCGCGTTCAGAGCCGACAAACAGGAAAGGGGTTGGGGCTGGGTGGCGGGGCGAGTCGTCGCGCGCATCCGCGCGTGCTCCGACGCATTCGCGCGAACGCCGCAGTCGAACCGCCCGCGGTCGCGCGCGCGGCCGCGCAACCTCCACGCGCGCGCTAGCGTTGCTACGGTGCCCGAGCGGCGCGGTGCGCCATCGGCGGCTCCGCAGCGTCGCTCGCGCCGTCGGGCTCTCCGCGCGATGCAATGCCAGCGCGCGCGATTGACGTCGCGGCCGCGAGGCCGCGCATCAGCCGGCGCGCCGCCGCGAGGGCCCGCGGCGCCATCGCCCATTGCCCGCGACAACGACGGCGTTCGCATCGCGCGTTGCGGCGATAAATAGGATGCCGCGCGAATGAGGCGGGCGCTTGCCCGGCGGCGGCGCAACGCGCAGTGCAGGCGCCGCGGCCGCCGCGGGCGGCAGTTGGAACAGTTGCGGCTGCCGCGCGGGCGAACGAAGCCACCTGCGGAGCGGCTGCGCGCGCGCGCGCGCGGAGCATCGGCTACAACTGAAATTCACGAGACGACGGCGAGCGCGACGACAGCGACCGCGCGCGCGTCGGTTCAAACGTAGCAACGATCCACTGCATGGTTCAACGGCGGGCGGCATGGGCTGGGCAAGGGCTTGAACGACCAAGGCTCACCGCTGGTGGGGCCGCCGACGGTTCCATGCGCAACGGGCGCCACTCTTCGTGGCAACCGCCCGACCCAGGGCTGCGGCGACGTCGAGGAACCATTGCGGCGCGGGGGGGGGGGGGGGGGGGGGGCAATCTGCGAGCGCAACGGGTTGCGCCGCGGCAATGCAGGGTGGTCACCACTTCCGCATGCCAAGCTCGCCTCGTCTGGGGTGAGCAGATCAATCGTCGGATCATCCCCGCCCGCCGCCCCCGCCCACCCAGTGCCTTGGCGCGCGCGCCGCAACGCCCGCGGCCGCTGCCCCCGCCCCCCCCCCCGTGGAGCATCGCCAGACGTACTCTGGCGGGGCGAGCACGTAACGGCGGCCATCGAACCACCATCGACAGGTCATGGCCGCTTTTCAACACCAGGAGCGACGTCACCAAAACCTATCGAAACACCATCACCCCAAACAGAACCCCCTATCAAAACCCATCAGGCACCCATCGGCAACCCGCCGCCGAGAACGTCATCAGAAGTCATCAAGACCATCAAAAGCCATCAAACCCCATCACAAGTCATAACCGATTTCAACGGCGCGCGGGGGGTCATCAAGAGTCATCAAAAGGTCATCAAAGGGTCATCGAACATCGAACGGTCATCACCACATTTCGACGGCGCGCGGGGAGTCACCAAAACCCATCAAAAGGTCATCGGACCTTCCAAGCAGAGGGCAAAGCCCCCCCCCCGCGCGGCCATCGGGACCCCGCCCCCCCTCCCTTGCCGCGACCGCCATTCGGATCGTGGCGCGCGTCTGTGAACTGCGGGCGCCGCCCCTCGTGGCCCTGTGGCGAGCCGAGGCACCTTCGGAGCTCGGCGCGGGCGGTCCCTGGGGCAGCTGGCGCACGCCGCGGCGCGCGCTCGGCGCCCTCTCACCTCGGCTAGTGGCGCTGGGCTGCCCCGAGGCGGCTCGGGGGGCATGCGGAGCTTGCCCCACCTCCGCCCCGCCGCGCCTCGCCGCGCCCTCTCGCCGAGCTCGCTCCGCGCGGCGCGCGCGCTGCTGCGCCCCCCCGACGCCGCGCCCGCAGCGCGCCACCCTCTTCCTCTCCAGCCCATCGGCCATCTCATCAGCTCCGCCATCGCACCTTCGCCTGGCGATCGGCGGCGCGGGGGCGCCGAGCCAAGCGCGCCTGCTCATCGCGCGCGTGCTCGGACCTTGCCAGGGACGCACGCTTGCAGGCCGCCCGCGGCGCGCTGCGAGCATCGCAAGCAAGTCCGTCAGATGGGGGGCGGGGGTCCTGAATTTTGGCAATCTACAGGGGCGTTCCCGAAAGTTTCGCGGCGGGGGGCTTCGAACAGAGAGGCCACAAAGTGCGGCGCATAGCGGGCTGTCGTTCGCGCGCCCGACGGGCTCGGAGCGCGGCCGCTGCCGACGGCGGCGCCTGATTACTCGCGCAACAAAGAAAATCGCCGTGCTGCGCGCGCGCGTCGGGGGGGGCCCGCGCGCTTCGGGGGCGCCCCGCTGCGGCGTTCGAGCAAGTGCGGCGCAAGATCAAGCGCCCCGCCTCCGCGCGCGGTCGGTGCATCGGCGCGGCGCGGGCGCGCGCGTTGTCGGATATCGGAACAGGGCGGCGCTTCCTTGGCGCGCGCGGGCAGCCACCGGCCCGCGCCCCCTTCGGGCGCGGGCCAAGTGCTGAGCCAGCCTGGCGGCGCAGGGCGGCGGAGTTAGATCGCGCCAGCGCAAGCTGCGCCGAGTGCGGCCGAGGGGGAGGGCGTTGCGCGCGGTAGTGCGCCTCGGCAGTCGCGCGGCCGCTCGCCTATGGCGTCGGTTCGCGCGCCTCGCGCGGCGGCTCCGGCTGCGCGCGTCGCCCATGCGCGCGGGCTTCCCCTGCGCCCAACCCAGCTGGCATCCGTCAGGCGCGCGGGCGCGCCGTCGGCTCCGCGCGCGCGGCGTCGCGCCCGCAGGGGTTCGTTTGGCCCATGGCGCGTTCGGGCGCGCGCGTCCGACGCGCTCGTTACCGATCGGCCGCGTTGGACGGCGCAACCGCGCGCGCGCGCGGCTGTTCCGCGGCGCGACGTCGCAGCCAGAGCTGCGCACTCAAAGCAGTCCATCAATTGCTCGCGGGGGCGTCGGCCGCGCGCAATTGGCGCCGCGGGCCCCGCGCGCTTGCGCGGCATCGGCCGCGCGCGCGAACCGCGCCATTCTGGCGCCCAGGCGCGGCCGCGGCTCCACGCGAACAGGGCGCAATCGCCGAGCGCCGCTCGGGCCCTCCGCGCCGCCGCTCATGGATTGGCGCCAGCGTCGGGTCAGGTGCCGTCTGGAGTTGTTGCGGCCGTGGTGGCTGACCACCCTGGGCGCGTCGCATGTCGCCGCGATCCATTGGAGGGCGCCGCGCGTCGCAGTGCGCGCGCGTTCTGGTTGCTTGCGCGGCGGCGCCGTGCCTTGGCGGCTGCCCGTTCAATCCCAGGGGTCGCGCGCCGTGGCGCGCGATTGGTTTAACTGCGTTTCCCATCAGGCGCGCAGTTAGTACAAATCTTCGGTACCCCCAGGAGCCATCGGGCACGCGCGCTTGCTGCCGCCCACCATGCGCGGCTGGGATGAATAGGGCGGCGCCCATCGCAACGCGATTGGTAGTACTATGTAAGTGTGAAGTCCACGCGCGGCCTCCGTGCTTCATGGTCGCGGACGGGGATTGGTGGTGGAGGTGGGGGGGGGGGGTTAGGTGCGCCTGGCACTTATGACGCGAGGCGCGAGGCGCGTTGTCTGCCGCCACGTCATCAGGACCCTATGTCAGTCCATGGGATGGCCCCTGCCTTTTGGGGGGATGTTCTCAGCGCGTCCAGCCACGTGGCGGCCATGCATCCATTGGTCGTGTTTGCATCCACAAGCCGTCTGCGTGCCAGTCTAGGCGTTCTTCCTCGACTCGACGCGCGTTTGCGTTGGAAGGGTCTCACGCGCCGCGTGCCATTTCATGGGTTGCGGATATTGATTTGATGGGCAATCAGCCGATGTTTGACATGGTCGTTGTGCCATTCCAGTTTCTGGCCTTTTCTTGATTCCCGCAGCCCGTTGCATCTTTGCTGTTCATTATTCAACGTTTGGCGCCCATTTGCATCCACGCCACGTCGGCAAAGGCCAAGGCGTACACTGTGTCTGGTACACGCGTTTGAATAGAGTCGTGCGTGCGCAAACACGCGCAACGATGATTGCTCAACGTTGGTACGTTTCGGGGTCATCAGTGATGCGTCGCCCCCCATTGCTACGCATGTCTTCTGGAGGCGCGGTGTGGACCGATGTGTTTGCCTTGGCCGTGATTGTTTGAATTGCCAGGGGCTGTTGTCGCACTCGAGTGACCAGTTGCTTCTTGCTTCGTGATTGATGTACGTGTCTTTCTCCTTGAGATGTAATAACACCTGAATGGTGGGCACTTATCTTTGGAGCAACGCCCGCGCATGCGTTGAATGATCCACGCGTGTCTACGCACAACAAAAAATCGCTGTATGAAATTTGACGGTTTGGACCGCGATGGAAGGCGCATGCTCTTTTCATAAGGGTTTGGCTATCGAGCGGCGCGTGCACTCGTCCTTTACATTCGAGCATTTGCTATCGAGGGTGTTCGTTTCAATGCGCGCGGGCTCGGGTTGAACGCAGACGTCACTTGGCCAATATTCTTGGAACGGTGTCGGCATTTATCCGTTGATGGCAGTTTCGATTGGCGCTCTTGTTCTGTTGCATCCAGTTGCAGTGCTCGGTTTCCTGAATCACAGTCAGGAAGAGCAGGGCCGCGGAGTGCGAGGAGGGGGAGGAGCAGGAGTGGAGGAGGAGGAATACGAGGTGTAGGAGGGGCAGGTGTAGGAGGAGCAGGGGCACCCAGGGCGATCGAACGGCCTCGAGAGCGGACGACCACTGCAACGCGTACAACAAGCAACGGCAACGATTTCGCTTAAGCGAACGGCAACCAACGTTGGTTGAAAAGGTATGTAGGCTGAGGGTGTGCACGTGAGCAGCCAGCAGTGCATTGCATAGCACCGCGCAGCATAGCATCGCGCTCAAGTGTGGCCTGCTCGCGCAAAGCACACGCAGGTAGGTAGTACTATGGCGGGCGGCCAGGGGAGATGGCGAAGTCGCCGTCTTTTTCTCTAAGGCCAAGGTTGTTTTGCTCCTGCTCCTCATCCTGCTCCTCATCCTCCTCCTCCTCCTCCTCCGCCCTTTCCGCCATCCTTCTCCAGCCCATCCTAGTGACGACCCGCATCGTCCTCTACTTACTCTCATTGCCTCCAGTGTTCCTCCTCTTCTCACTCCTACCCCTCCGCCCCTCGATGGTGTACCCCGCACTCGTGCTCCACTCCTACTCCTACTCCTCTCTATGTGTCCTACTCCTACTTCTCCTCCTACTCCCACCCCTGTTCCCCCCGCACCTCCTACTTCTATGCCTCCTGCTCCTCGTGCTCCCCCTACGCCCGCGCCCCTGGGGGTTGAGAAAGTTGAGTAGGTCGGTAGGTTGAGTAAGTAGGCAGGTGCGGTCGGGGTGTCTTGGCGCGCCCTCCTTGGACCTCACTTTGGGCCCCCTTTCTTTGGCCCCAGTGGGCCTCTCGCGCAGTGGGCTCCGCCCTTCCAGGCGCCTCCCCTGGAGCTCGTTGAGGCCAACCCTAGGCTAATATTTGGACGCGCCTGGGTTGTAGGGTCTCAGCTCAGGTAGGGCAGGCTCAGGCAGGGGCAGCCGATGCCGCCATGGCTCAGGCAGGGCACGCCAGGCAAGGGTGGGACAGGCCAGGTAACAGGAGCCAGGCAAGCCGCAGGAAACGGGCCATAACTTGCAGGGCACTGCAGGTAACATGTTGCAGAACATACAACGCGATAGGGTAGCGCAACAGTAGGAGGGTAGGAGTAGGCGTAGTGACGGGGCCCTCCTTCTGGATTCACTTTTGGGCCTCATCGTGCCCCCCTTGGCTCTCATCGGGACCCCTGCCCTTCAAGGCAGCCCCCTTTGGGGTCCCCCTTTTGACCTTTCCCTCGGGGTTCCAGCTTGGAGCCTGGGACTGAGTTAGGACATCCACCTTCCACCCTGGTAAAGTCACTCCAACCTCCACCCTGGTAAAGTCCACCATCAGTCAGGATCCTCCGTGGTAAATTCCCTCCAACCTCCACCCTCCTCCGTCTTGGAGCCGTTTTGGCGCGGCGTTTGCGGCAGCGCGACGACAGCGTCGCCCTTCTTTGGCCCGCGAGGGCCCGAACGAGTTCCGGACTAAAATCGGAGCCGGCAGCTCTGAGGTTGCTGGCCATGGCTGGCAAGGAGCGTCAGGCGGCAGCAGACGGTGAGGGCCTTCCAGCTGGCAAGGTTGCGCTCCCTTGCCGCGGCAAGGCTTCGGGCAGTGGCGCCGACGCCGTGGCCTGCGCCCGCTACGGCGAGCCCGTGGATAGGCAGTCGTGCTTTCGAGGCAAGGCCAGCGGGCGCGGCAGTCTGCCGATGCACGGCTGCGACCAGTGCTGCGCGGGGTTCGATCGCCACTTCCAGCAGGAGATGGCCTGGCAAGACTTCGTCGAGAGGTGCCGTGAGGACGGGGACTTCGACAAGGACTGCGAGATTAAGATGCAGGCCGACGTCGAGCTTGCCGCCGCACTTGGAGATGCTCTCGGCGAGCTCGGCAGCGTCGAGGTAGATGGCCAGGAGATCAGCAAGACGTCGATACAGTTATCCAAGGACCAGTGGACTGAGAAGATCTGCCCGAAGGGGGTGGCTGGCATATCGCCTGAGATGTGAAGGATGGAGGAGACTCGCGTTGGCTCCGCTACTCAACCAGGCGCGAGCTCGACTGGCGTTGTCTGCCAGCACCCGACGAAGCCCTACACGGATATCAAGAACTACAGCAGGACGGGAGTACGCATGAGCACCGTCAAGATCACGGCCGCGAAAGCGGCAGCCTCAGGAGGCGAGCAGCAGACATTCAAGCAGGGGATCACGAAGATCAGGCAGAAGCAGGCGACGATACTCAGAGGGGATGCCAAAGTGCCGACGATCGCCCAGTTGCAGGACATCGCAGCCTCGGAGGCTACCAGCCGTGGGCTTGTGGCGTCGCTCAAGGCCTCTGCGGAAACGCGCGCTGCTTCGGATCTTCTGGCCATCGAGGACGAGGGCCTTGACGAGCTGGAGGGCGGCGCAGGCGATGGCGACGGCGATTTGCAGGGCGCGGTCTCGTTGAGTCCCGCTGCCCCCAAGGCCGCGGCGGCGTCGGCGACCGCGAGGGGCTCTACCGCTCGCCGAGCTACGGGCGCGAGCTCTGCGACGCTGGCCAAGGCTTCTACTCTTAGGCCGTCGCGGATCGGGAGGCTTTCGTCAGGTGCCTTGGCTGCCTTGGATTCGCCAGCAGGCGCATCGGACTCACCTGCTCCAGTTCGCGACCGCTCGAGGTCGCCAGCGCCGAGCCACGCGACATGCCTGAGCTCTGGGCGCAACGTTGTTCCGAAGACCCCTCCCCGAACAAAGAACCGGAAAAGAGAACGAAAAGGACATCCGTTTGAATCATTTATCGCAACACAGCGAAACATATGAACACACTCTCCAGGCGAGAAGAGGAAACATAGGAAATATTGCCGCAGCAGTGGGGCTCCTTTTGCAATCCACCTCGCGACGAATCCGCTTGTAGTCCGCACCAAAGGAATCCCTGTTGTAATTTGTAACGATGTGGATCTTTTTGTATTCCGCCACAGAAGGGATAGTCTCGCAATCAGCTACAAAGGAATCCTTGCGTACGGATTTGAAAATGATTCTTTGCGTGGCGAAATCCAATTGGTTTCTTAGTGTCACATCATTTTTTCGTTTTTGTCCTTCTCCCTCCTGAAGAGCCTCTCCATGTGTCTTATGTTTCGATGTGTTTTCATTGTTTTCTTATATTTAAGTCGTTTCTGTCGCCTTACTCGGGCAGGAGGGCGCTTTCTCCCCCTAAGCGGTTGCAAACGGATTCCTTTGGTGGCGGATTACACTCTGATTCTTTTTTGTGCGGATTGCACAAGAATCCCTTTTGTGGCGGATTACAAAGTGATTCCTTATGTGGCGGATTCCCAAAAAAGATTTATTTTTGTGACGGATTGCAGAAGGTTTTTTTTTTTTTTTTTTTTTTTTTTTTTTTTTATATATATATATATATATATATAAAATGTGGCGAATGGGAACCGGATTCTTTGTTGTGGGAAGATATAGCAGCGATTCCTCTTGTGCGGATTATAAAGGGTTTTCTTTTGTGGCGAATTACAACAGGATGCCGATTGCCGCGACAGTTTGTTTTTCTTCTCCCCCGGAAGGCTTTTCAATGTTTCCTAAGTTGTCGCGGTGTTCCCAAGCGGCTGCTCATTATTTTTCATTTTCTCCCCCCTTCATTAGTTCGAGGAGGAGGGCGTCTTCTCTTCCGAGACGATTACGCAAGGTTCCCGAATGTAGAGCGGTGATCGACAGAGAACGAGGTAGAAGGAGAGCAGAGGGGAAAACGAGTAAAATACTGCGGGCTGCATGCTCACGGCCCCTCAGCTCAGCGAAAGTGGAACGACTCGCCCCACTCGTTCAGCCCAAGGCGTGAACACCACCCTCCTGATCGCGCGGCCGTTGGGTGAGTGGCCCGCGGTGCCCATCCTGAGGAGGATCTGCAGCACGGGGCGGCCGCGCCCAGAGCCCTCAACCTTGACCTCGACGCCGACGCGTAAGCCGCAGCAAGTCCTGACGGGAACCTGCCGGAAGACCAAAATAAACTCAGCAAGAAAGCCCCCACACGCACCCACCCCGAAACCAAGATCTAGTTTCCCCAATAGGGCGAGGTTGAATCTCCTGTCCATCCTCACGCTGCTGAGGCGGCGGCGACCGCGCAGCTGCATGGCCCGCGCTGCTGATGGCCCGCGCTGGCCCACGCAGCTGATGCTGTTCGCGCCGGCGTCACTGCTGGCGCGGGCGAGGGCGTAGGCGCTGACGCTGCACACGGTGCTGGCGGTGGCGCCGACGTAGACGCCAGTTTGGTGCTGACATCGGGGCTGGCGCGGACTCTGGCGTCGGAGCTCGCGTCGGTGCTGGTGTAGGCGCAGGCGTTGGAACCTGGCATACGCGTCGGCGTTGGTGCTGGCTTCGGTACTGACCTCGGTGCTGGCATTGACGCTGATGTACTGCGCTGGCGTTGGTGCTGGCGCAGTCGCTGACGTTGACGCTGGCGTCAGTGCTGGCGCAATTAGGCGCAACTTTTGGTGCTGGCGTCGATGCTGGCGTAGGCGCCAACTTTGGTGCTGGCGTCGATGCTGGCGTCGGTGCTGGCGTTGGCGTTGGTGTGCGTCGTTGGCGTTGGTACCATCGCAGTCGCTGACGTCGATGATGGCGTCGGTTCTGGCGTAGGCGCCTACTTTGATTCTGGCGTCGGTGCAAACAAGCATCGGTGCTGGCGAATGCGCTGCCAGTCGTGCCCGCGCATGCGCCAGCGTTCTCGCAGGTTTCACTGCTGGCAGCGGCGCTGGTGAAGGAGCTGGTGGTGGCGCTAGCGAATGTGACGGCTTTGATGCTGACGTCGACGCTGGCGTCGGTGCTGGCGTCGGTGCTAGCAGCCAGCGCAGATGCTGGCGTCGGAGCTGGCGCTGGCGTTGGCATTCGGGGATGGCGTTGTTGCTGGCGTCCATGCTGGTCTCGGTGACGTCGCGGGCGCCAGTTTAGTGCTGGCGTCGGTGCCGACGCAGCTGCTGGCGTCGGATCTGACGCTGTTGCTGGCACGGGAGGTGGCGTTGGTGCTGGCGCCGATGCTGGCGTCGGTGCAGGTATAGGCGCCGTCGTTGGTGCTGGCGGAGACGCCGGTTTTGGTGCCGTTGGCGGCGCTGGCGTGATCGCTGGTGAATTGCGCTAGCGCCGGCGCTGGCTCAGGCCGCCCAGGCAGGATGCAAGATGCAACGAACATGTCACGAATTCCGTTGCCCTGATGGCGTCGAAATCTGATGTTGGCGTCGGAACTGGCGCTGGTGCTGGTGCAGGCGATGGTGTTCATTGTTGCTAGCGCCGATCCCTGGCGCTGGTCCCCGGCGCTCATCGCCTTGGGGGCGTCAGGGGCGGTTGGCTCTCAGAGCTTCCCGTCCCCTGCACCTCCCAAGTCCGGCTCCACATTGTTCAACTCATTTGACTGGCCGTTTGTGTTTTCCCTCCTTCCTCCCTTCTTCCTCCTCTTGTCCCCCCTCTCCTTCTCGCCCCCGTTTCATCGATACGATTTGGGGTGAGTTCGTATCGTGTAGAGCTCTGGTGCCAAAGAAGGGGGCAAACCAGACACTTTTAGAAATTAGGTTTGCGTGTTGGCTCCGTTTGTGCAGTTGTTTTTTTTGTTTGTCCTCCTTCCCTGTTTCTCCTGGAACTTGTTGCCGTAATTTCGGCCACGTTCACAGGACAGCCTCCGTCCACTTCCTGTGCATGTGCGGTGCCGCTGCGCTTGACCTCGTTTCTTCATGTTGTTCGGCCATGTGACGTGGGCCATTGTGCCGCGGTGGTCGTGTTGTCGTTCTCCGTCCATGCACCGATCCCGTGACATGCATTTGCTTCGTTGCCCCAGTCCAGGATTCTTGTCTCGGGCCTGGCGAGTAGCTCGTAGTTGCGTGAACTCGGCAGCTGGCACCCAGTCTGGTGACTTCGTGTGGTGGACGTTGGTTGGTGCTTCGCTGGAGGGGGAAAAAACACAAGGATCCTTATTGTGCCGGATTACAAAAGGATTTCTTCTGTGCGGATTATAGGATTCTTTTTGTGGCGAATTACAGAAGAATTCCTTTGCAACGGATTCTTATCGTGGCGGATCACAGAATCCTTTTGTTCAGGATTACAATAAAGTTGCCTCTGTGGCGGGTCAGAGAAGGAATTCTTTTTGTCGTAGATGCCAAGAGAATTGTCTTCGTAGTGCTGGAAAGAAGTAGCGCTAGCGCTATAGCTCGTTGATCAGCACGATCCTCACAGACCCAGAAACATCACAATATTGCACACCACACAAAACAACGCAAGCACATACAGCCTAAAACACAACATGCCGCTATGCGCCTCACAAAACGCACCCCCCACAATCGCCCATACTCTTTTGCTGATCGTCGCTCACGTGACGCTGCTGGCCTGGGCGAGAGTTGGCGGGTTCCGGAAACCCTGAGACCCCATAAGGCTGCCATCCATTCCTTGGGAGGCAGATTTTTACCTCCTCCGGCTTCCGCCGACCTTCTGCCGTCGGAGCCGCCCCCGTTCTACTTCCGCCGGCTCCCGCCGCCCCTCCGCCGCCTTCCGCCAAGGAGCAGATGGCAACTCCTTCGATCCTCGACAGCAAGGCCCTGTCTGGAGGGCGCCAGCTGGGTACGCACGGGGCTGCGCGTCTCTCCGGCGCTCGGCCCTGCTGGCAAAGCGCGGGCTCGGGCCGCAACCTGACGAAGCGATTGCGCACAGCGGCCCACGCCCGACGCAGCAGAGACATACCATCACCAGGGGGTGAACGAGCCCGACATCTATTTGCGGCATCGGCAACGTCACTATTACCATTGTCACCTTCACCATACTCTTGCACTCTTCTTTCTTCTCATCATCCCTCTCTCTGCCCTCCATTCCTCCACCCCTCTTCCTCCTTCTCCGTTTCCTCACTCCCATTCCCCTCCTGATTCGCGTAGCAATGGGCGTGGCACCCTACATCCGCGCACGGTGCGCGAAATGTTTGGGTAATTGGTTGCCGTGGCTATCAAGACTACGACCCATCGCAAGCTGCGGCGGGCAACGCGTGCGCTCACATGGCCACCTTGGTAAAGTTGTGAGAGGGAGAGGGCATCCGCCGCGCAAACCGACAGCGGCGTTATGAAGGGGCGGGAGGTCGAGGGGGGGAAAAGAGGAAGGGGCGAGGAAACAAGGGGACAAGGGCTGCGGAGGGAGGGGGGACGCAGTGCGCAGGGAGGGGAGAAAAAACGATTGGGGTCCACGCGCTGATATCACATTTCGGAAGGACTTGCTGCGTTGTATGATTTCGTACTGCCGTGAGCGCGTCCTCGCGAAAGCCCCTGTCCCTACTAGCGCGTCCCCACGTAAGTGCGCCCCAGCGCTTACTACCCGCAAGCACTCGCGCATAGATTGGCGTGCACGCAAACGCACAGACACGCTCGTACAGACAACGGGCGATCCCGCACAAACCCACGGGGGATTCTGTAGAGTCTTGGAGATGCTGTCCGTTTGGTACCCAGTTGCTTTATTGATCTAGCATGGGCATCTTGTATGGGGACAATCGTGTGAGTCTGGGGCTTCTTCTCGAAACTTGTGATGGCCATTTTCAGACTTTGCGGTCAGGACGCCCATCATCAGTTGATTTTCAGGGTCGGTCATTTGGTTGATGTTGCATGCCGGTCTTTTTCTGCAAGTGCCTTTTTCCCCCCCGCCGCGAGGCGCGCGTTTCGACAGAGCCCAACGTATGGGCTATTGGAGCTTTGTCCGCGCCGCCGGGGGCGGTGTCAGAGCATGCGCAGAGTTATCACTCGAGCTTCGAAGTGGTGCGGCTACTGCAAGTTCCTCTGAATGTGCTCATCTGTGTGTTCACTATTGTTTCAAGCCGTTTTGTTTTGTCCTGGTGATCTAGCGCTTCTTCTCTTGGTTTCTGTTGCAGCTATTTCTGTCCAACTTGCCTACAACCGCAAAGCGTTCGTCGTGATTGGAGTGTATGGCTCATCTAATATTTACTCGTAGTCTCCTTGGTCAGAGTGGGGGAGCCGAACGGTCATTCAATGTCCCTGGGTGCGTGGTTGAAGTGAGAATCCGTGGTGAGGATTATGCTTGTTACGTTGTTGTTCTTGTTGTTGTTATTGTTGTTTGTTGTCGTCGTCCCCCCCGCGACCCACCCGCGACCCACCCCGCGACCCACCCCGCGACCCACCCCGCGACCCACCCGCGAACCAACCCGCGACCCACCCGCGACACACCCCGCGACCCATCCGTGACCCACCCGCGACACACCCGCGACCCACCTCGCGACACACCCCGCGACCCATCCGCGAACCAACCCGCGACCCACACGCCACCCACCCCACGACACACCCCGCGACCCACCCGCGACCCACCCGCGACCCATCCCGCGACCCACCCCGCGACCCACCCCGCGACCCATCCGCGACCCACCCACCCGCGACCCACCCGCGACCCACTTGCGACCCACCCGCGACCCACCCCGCGACCCACCCGCGATCCACCCGCGACCGATCCACATTGGTTTGAAGAAAAAATCGGCGCCTGCGGCAGGCTGTGTATAATTTGTGAAACTTTGGCGCCGCGGCGGGCTTCTCCAGAGTCTCGCAGACTGCCGACGTCGCCACCGCCCCTTCACTCTTATCCGGATCTGCGGGCCGCTACGTACCCTTACTTTGCATTCTCCCTCCCTGTGCTCCATCACGAATCCTAGTTGCAGCTTACTGCGATCCCCAACTTCACTTGCGCAATTCAGGATTTCATTTGCCCTCTTAATATTTCTGCCCTCGCAGCTCTCATGCATCATGCATTGCGTATTCCCCTCCCTCAGTGCCGCGCTGTCTGTCCCCATCCCCCACTGCCTGCCCTTCTCACTGCATGTCGTTGCCCTGAGGTCCTTCATGAGCCAAAACGCGGCCCTGTCACAGATCAGATGCGAAATTCCGAAGGAGCAGGCCTTCTCAGAAGGCGGCAAGGCTTCTCAGAAACCCTGGCGCCTTGTGAGATTGCTTGTGTGTGTTTCGGGGAAGGCTTATTCAACTTCCAGCCCTCTGAGAAGGCCCGCCCCCTCTCGTTTCCCCCCCGGGCGCGCCGCCGAACAGAGGAGGCGCTCATCGAGGATCGTTCCAGGGAGTCTGGGGGGCCTTAGCGCATTCGTTGTCCCGCGAGGGTTCCTTTAGACGGCCAGCAGAGCATGGGGTGTGCTCCGCCGCTTCCAGGCCGCGACAACCTCCGATCCCTAATCCAACACCTCTCCAGGACCCGTTTCGACCGTCGATTCGAATCGATTCGATTTCGAGGGTTCCCATTTCGATTCGATTCGACTCTGAATGCCGACTTCGGTTTGGGTTTCCTTGTGCAGGCTCGGCTCGGGCCGCTGGGCGTCGCTTTCAATGCCTTCCGATCTGCCTGCCGATTTCTGCAGATTCAGCGAATTTCGATTGCCGGTTCTCTTTTCCGATTCGATATTGGGCCATCCAGCCCCTCAGCCCGAATACCGGTGCGCCAGATACCCAGACGTCCTGGATGGTACCAGCGTCCCGCATGGCCCGAAAGCGACCCCCGATCTGGCCCTCCGGTGCCAGATCATGAGGCCTCTCGAGCATGCGAGGGCCGTCCGCGCAGCTGCCGTGCCCCCCCCCCCCCTTGGCCCAGACGGCAAAGCTTACGTGCCAGCCTGGAACGTAGCCATGCCCCAATGCTTTGCACCACCTTTTCTCGGTGCCGATTTCCCCAGGTGTGAGCAGGTAGTGTGCGTGTGTGTGTTTGCTGTGCTTGGCCATGATGGTTCAGGTTTCTCCCGTGCTCTTCAGGAGATCCTGTTTTGTTTCGCGAGGTGCCCAGCGATAAACACATCGCCCTCGTTCCATCGATGCCAGCCGAAGACGATCCGCCAGTCGTTTACATTGTTAGCGGAGCTCGATGACGGAAGCGGGCAGAAAGGAGGCGGGGGCGAGTGCAGCTCAGGACGACGAGGATTCGACAGGCTCAGATGAGGCACCAGCTGAGCCGCATGCAGCGCCACAGAAGCAGACTCCAGGATTGGAGAAAGTGGTGGCGGGACCGATGCGACGCATGGTGTGCGTGGGCTCCCCAGGACCGGTGCCAAGATAGAAAAGCTGGCAGAAGCAACACGCGAACAGAGACTATTCAGCTCACCCGACCTGGCTTGGACTGGAACGCCTCGATCATCGACGCGAGTGATGTCCGCTCGTTGGCCACGAGGGCGATTCGTAGCAAAACTGAGAGTAGGTCTTCCTAGTTTCCCGAGGGACACCCCGTATACTGTCTGGCGATGTTCACCTGAGAAAGGGCCGAGTTCGACGAAAAACAATGAGTCGAAGCTCTTTTCTCGCATCTGGCAGCAGCGGAGAGAGGCAGGGCGAAAAGGAGAGAGAGAGAGAGAGAGAGAGAGGCTCAGAACGCGGCGCTGCTCGACGTGACCATAGACAGAGCCGAGTCTCTCATCGATCTCGTGCTGAGGAGGGACCAGCAGCTCTCGGAGGCTGCGACCACGGGCCTGGTACTTCCAGACGCAGTGGTGAATAGCTTGTACGAGAAGGATGCCTCTCCGTCGGTCAAGAGCCGCAGCATGATGAAGACGCTGGCGCAGAGCAAGGAGACGGCCGAGGCCATTCGACATGGGTTGTTCATGCGCGACGTCAAAGAAAACGTTGTACTGCCGCGCCTCCCGACCCCCTCGTCCTCTGAGAGGACGCTGGCAGAGATGCCACCGCTTCTTGTCAACGTGGCCAGGATGGCATGAGCATGATGACGACGCAGGCGAGGATCAGCTAGACGCGTTCGAAGTACACTTCGCAGAATGGGAAGCCACGACAGTCCCGGCGGGTGTCGTAGCTCAGGGCCTGTCAGAGGAAGAATTCATGTAGGCGTGCGCGGAGGTGGCCGAAACGAAGATGCGGAGGGCGCGGCAATAATTCAACCAGTTGAAGGCGGACGGGAAGGTGGAACGCGATCTCTTCAGCCGCCAGCGTGCAGATCAGGGGCGAAAGCCAGCGATTGGCGGCGATTCGAGGAGGCGTTCGAGGTGCAGCAACCTCGGAGAGAAGGGCCGCCGGCGGGGGGACGTCAGACGCTGGTTCCGCTCGTTTGCCGATCGCGCCAAGATGCTGCGGGCAAGGTACAGGATGATACCATTGTGTTTCATCTCGCTGGATGACTCCAAGGGATGATGGCCTGTTCTTTCATGCCGCTTGGTAAAGGTAGTTGAGGTCATCGCCGGCGCCGGCAAGTGCGAACATGTCGCCGGGATCGCGTTGCGCGACCTCGGGCGCCGGGCTCTCGTGGACGCGTCGGCGGGCCAAGCGCTTGTCTGGGGGTCCAGACCTGGAGAGGATAATAGAGTCGTTCGAGGCCAGGGGCTACATCGCTCACGCGAGGGAGGCGATCGGAGACGAGGGCGCTCCGACGGCGAATGGCGTTGGAGAACGCTTCAAACGGGTTGTTCCCGCGCTCGTGCCGGCGATCCTCCGCGGTTGCGGCGTCGTGGACTTCGCGGTGCTGCCGCGCGCGTGTTCGCCCTACTTCCGGCTGAGTTGCTACGTTGCATCGACGGGGTCATCGATCTCGTTCGGAATATGATGCAGGTGCGCGCGCAGGGGAAGCGGGTTCCCATGGCGCGCGCGCCCCCTGTCCGCCCATCGATTTGTTCCGATGATCGATCTGGGGCCGCCGCGAGTAGGGCCCCGCGCCTGAGCTGGCCAGGAAGTTCGCCAATTTCGCGATGTTCAAAAGCGAGCTCGCGGGGGCGATCGGCGCGTCTTCCGAGTGCTGGGGGGGGGGGGGGGGCGCCGTGGTGGATGCCAGCGGTAGTATTCCCCCCCCCCTCTCGCAGAGTCTCTTCAGAACGCAGCGCGGCTAGAGTCAGAGGTTTCGAGAAGGCCCAGTCGACGCGTTTCTCCTTCCGCGGCCACTTTGGGCTCGCGGGCGACCTGGCCACCCAAAGAGCTCTTGGATCGATTGGTCTGAGATCTCGACGACCACGATGTCCGCGGCGCCCGAGAAGACGGCGCCCGCTGCCATGACATCGCTGTCGCTCGTGGTCTCCGGGCGCCAGGCAGGGGCGCGGGGTCCGAATCGAGCGGCCGGCGGGGAACTGCGCGCACTGCGGGCGCGCAGCACGCGCCAGCGCCACTTCAAGTTCGCGCCCTCGGAGAGGGGCCAGATCAAGCTCATGCGCGAGCACGACGCGCAGGTGAAGGCCGCGAAGGAGATCGCCAATCTCGAGAACCACATGGAGACGGAGCAGGCCAAGACCGAGCAAACTACGGAGATGCCAGAGCCCCCCGCGGACGTGCAGCCGCGGCCGAGGGCGAACCGCGGCGGGTCGAGCACCGGCGCCGCGGGCTGCGAGGCGAGCCCCCCGCGCGTGGCCGACGGGCCGGGCGCGAGGTTTAAGGCGCCCCAGCAGCTCCCTCTAGACGCCCTTCGGCGGTGGCCAATGCGGCCCCTTCCGCGCCGACGGCGCGCCGGTCTGCGCCGGCCAAGACCCCGCCAGGGATCTCGCCGGGCGAGTGGGCGGCACGTCAGTTCAAGGACACGCGCGGCGAACCACCCGGGACCAGGTGAACGCGAATATCGACATGCAGGCGAAGATGAGCGAGGATCGCAGCGGGATGGCGAGGCCGAAAGCGACCCCCGCTCTGGCGCTCCGGCGCCAGATCCTGAGGTCCCTTGGTCGCGCGAGGGCCATCCGCGCAACTGCCGTGGCCCCCCTCGCCCAGACGGCATGGCTTACCTGCTGGCCAAACATAGCCAAATTCCATTGATTTGCGCCGCCTTTTCTCGGTGCCGATCTTGGGGCTGCATTCGCGTCCTCCTCGTTTTCCCTTTCTCCCGTGCGTGAGCAAGTGGCGTGCGCGCGCTGTGTTTAGCCATGGTGGCATAGGTTCTCCGCGCTCTTCAGAGGGGCCCGGCATGTTTCGCGAGGTGCCCAGCGATGAACGCATCGCCCTCGTTCCATCGACGCCCGCCGAAGACGACCCGCCAGTCGTTCGCGTTGTTGGCGGGGCGCGATGACGGAAGCGGGCGGAGAGGGGGCGGGGGCGAGCGCGGCTCAGGACGCCGAGGGTTCGACGAGCCCAAATGAGACGCCAGCTGAGCCGCATGCGGGGCCGCAGAAGCAGCTGCCAGGATAACAAAAATTTGAAGATTGGCTTGATGATTGGCGGGCAGACTGGCGGGCCGACGCCTTGGGGGCGTCTCGCAGAAAGCCGGGGGCCGACCGGCGGGGCCGCTGCGACGCGCGGCGCGCGCGGGCCCCCCAGGACTCCAGGACCAGGGATTGGATCGAAGTTGGCAGAAGGGGGGTGCTGGCAGATACAGCTCAGCTCACCCGACCTGGCTTGCACTTGAACGCCTCGAGATTGACGCTAGTAGCATCCGCATGTGGTCCAAGGGAGGCGGTTCAAGCCCGAGAGTAGGTTTTCAATTTTTTCGAGAGGCACTCCGTGTACTTCCAGGCAAAGCTCACCTCTGTGAGGGCCCATGTCGACGGACAATATGGAGTCGAAACTCGTTGTTTTCCCCGCGCCTTGTAGCGCCCAATGGAGAGGGGCAGGGCGACGAGGCGAGAGGGGCTCAGAACGCGGCGCTGTTCGACGCGACCAGGTGCAGAGCCGAGTCTCTCGCCGACCTCGTGCTGAGGAGGTCCAGCAGCTCTCGACGGCTGCGACCATGGGCCTGGTGCTTCCAGACGCAGTGGTGGATAAGATGTGCGAAGAGGATGCCCTACTGTCGGCCCAGAACCGCGCGACGCTGAATGCGTCGACGCAGGACGCGGATGCGGCCGAGGCCCTTCGACATGAGCTGCGCGCGCTGGACGTCGAGGAAAACGCATTCCTGCCGCGCCCCCCGACCTTCGCCCTCTGCGAGGGCGTCAGCAGAGATGCCGTCGCCGCCCGACGTCGCGGCCTGGATGGCATGGACACGATGACGGCGAAGGCGAGATTTAGCGAGACGCGTCCGAAGTCGACTTCGCAGAGGGGGGGCGCGACATTCCCGGTAGCTGTCGGCTCTTAGGACCTGTCCGAGGAAGACATCACGAAGGTGCACGCGGAGGTGGCAGAAACGGAGAGGCGGAGAGCGCGGCAATGATTCAGACAGTTCATGGCGGCTCGACAGGTGGAGCGCGACTTCTTCGGCCACCAGTGCGCAGATCAGGGGCGAAAGCGAATCGTTGGCGGCGATCTGGAAAAGCGTTCTTGGCGCGGTATCTGCGGGGAGAAGGGCCGTCGGCGAGAGGGCTGCAAGAACCCGCCCCGCTCCGCAGATGGTCGCATCAAGACGCTGCGGACAAGGACAGGTCGAAGAAATCGTGCTTCATCTCGTTCGAAGACTCCGCGGAATCATGGCCAGTTCTGTCAGACCACCTGGCAAAGGTGCTCGAGGTTATCGCCGGCGCGGGCACGTGCGAGCATTTCGCTGGGATCTCGCCGCGCGCCCTGGGGCGCCGCGCACTCGTGGGCACGGCGGCAGGCCAGGCGCTGGTCGGGGGGCCAGACCTGTAGAGGATGACCGAGTCGTTCGAGGCGAGGGGCTACATCATTCACGCGAGGGGGGCGATGGGAGACGAGGGCGATCAAACGGCAAATTGCGTTCGGGGACGCGTCAGGCCAAAAGCTCGAGCGCTCGCGCCGGTGATCCCATGATTGTTGGGTCGCGGGGTTCCTAGTAATGCCGCGCGCCCGTGCGCCCCTACTTCCGGCGATGCTGCTGCGGTGCGTCAGCGGGGTCTTCGATCTCGTTGGGATAATGGTACAGGTGGGCGCGCAGGGGAAGCGGGTTCCCACGGCGCGTTCCCCGTCTGGCCAACGCTTCGTTTCGATGTTCGATCTGGGCTGCCACGAGTGGGGCCTCGCGCTTGAGACGGCCTGGAAGTTCCCCGCTTTCGTGGGGTTCGAGAGCGAGTCCGCGGAGACGATCGGCGCGGTTCCCGAGGGCGGGGGAGGGGGGGCGGCCAGGGTAGGCGCCGGCGGCAATCTTCCCCTTCTTCTCCTCTCGTCGAGTCTCTCGAGAATGCAGCAGTGCCAGAGCCGGAGGTTTCGGGGGGCTCGGTAGACGCGTCTGTCCCTCTGCAGCTTTTTGGGGCTCGCGGGCGGCCTGGCCGCCCATCGAGCTCCTAGATCGATTGGTCTGAGATCCTGGCGACCGCGATGCCCGTGGCGCCAAGAAAAAGATGGCGCCCGCTGCTGGGACATCGCGGTCGCTCGCGGTCCTTCGCCGCAAGGCGAGGGCGCGCTCGGGGTCCGAGTCGGAATTCGCGATGGTCGACGTCCTGGAGACCATCCCTGAAGGTCGACATCGACTCGGACCTCGAGGCGGGTCAGGACCGGCCCCGGGAACCGCCTGCAGACCTGGGCCTCGCTGAGTTCTGGCCACCGGTGGAGAAGGGGCCCTCTCGCGAGGGCAACTCTTCATGGGCTGTCCAGGGATGGCGCGGCGGAGAATGGCGCTTCGCTTACTCGTTTTCCTGCCCAGCATCGCGGAGCCCAGGCCCTTCGCGCGACCGGCGAGGCATTTGCGGGCAGTGCAGGCTGCGCCTGTATTATTTCTGGTTCACGCCCTCGGGGAGGGGCTTGATCAAGGTCAAGGGCGAGCACGGCGCGCAGGCGAAAGCCATGAAGGGTCGCCAAGCTCGAGAACCAGATGGAGAAGGAGCAGGCCAATACCGAGCTGAAGGCGGAGATGCCAGGCCCCCCCGCGGGCGAGCAACAGCGGCCGAGCGCAGGCCGCAGCAGGCCGTCTACGGATTCGAGCATTGGCGTCGCGGGCTGCGAGGTGAGTCTCCCGCGCGTGGCCGACGTGCCGGGCGCGAGGTCCAAGGCGGCCCCGGCAGCTCCCCCAAGATGCTCGTCGGAGGCGGCCAACGCGGCCCGACTTCACGCCGACAGCGCGCCAGTCTGCGCCGGCCAAGCCCTGCCTGGAGCCTCGCCGGGCGAGCGGGCGGCAGGCCTATTCGCAGGAGGACGCGGGGCAGACCGTCCATGACCATAATATCGACATGCAGGTGAAGGTGGCCAAGAATCGTAGCCGGATGATGGAGCTCGGGCAGCACAGGGCCCATAATGACGCGACCCAGAACCATCGCTCGGCAGACCCGGTTAGATCGCCGCGCGCTTCGGCCGGCAAGATGCAGTCATCGGGCGCACTGGTTCCATCGACCCCCGAGGGCCCGCTCTCGCGCTGTCGGCGCGACGGGAGGTCGCTTTCATATCCGTGGGCGGCCGTCCTCCGAGGGCTCATCGGGAAGTCCAAACAAAAGGGTGTTCTTATTTTCATCCCTTTGTCATATGCGGGACAGTCCTCGCGCCGGGGGTGAGCAAACTGTTGAGTCTTTCCCTGGGCCTCCAGGTGGTCATGATGGCATCGCTCGACGGCTTCCGATAGCGGGCGCCAGGGTTTCCAGTGGGCTCGCCAGGGAAAGTCGAAACTCGAGGGCTGGGCTCTGGAACGTGGAATTTCGAACGCCCGTATCTTCCGAGACTGTGGCCGAGGCCGCCAGAGGGGAAAGAAAGATCCTGTCGGACGCCGGGATTGCTGGCTTTCTGGTGGATCTCGCCATTCAGCGGGATTGATCACCACTCAAGGTTTCTGCCTCGCGAGAGAATTTGGAGCGGCCCCAGCGGCTGCGCGTCAAGCGCATCGATTCCGGCGATGTCATCGTGGACGACCTCTGGGCCCGCGCCACCCTTCGTTGCCTTTTGGGGGCACTTCAGGTCAGGAGGGCCGCGCACGGAGACATCGGGGCCTCGTAGGCTTCGTGTTCAGTTCACGGCATGCTGCACCGCGTTGCGAGATCAGGGGTGGGAGCCGCAGACATCACCTATTATGGCTTAGGTCTCTTTCGTGCTCTTCAGGAGAGCGCGGTCTGTTTCGCGAGGTGCCCTGAGGTAAGCACGTCGCTCTCGCTCTCTTGATGTCCGCCGAAGATGATCCGCCAGTCGTTCACAAGGGTACATCCCTGAGGCCCTCGTCGCCTTGAGCTCGTCGGCCTTAGGGCAAGGGGTGAGCTCAAGGCTGCTTACGCAAGTGTCCCTTCTCAGCACCCCCGAGATTGTTTTTTGTCCACCGCTCCGATGGGCTTTTGTTTGGAATCGAGCATCGCGATCTCCACATCCCGTCCCGTCCCCTCCTCACTCCTCTCTTCTTTTCTCTCCTCCTCTATTCTGCTGCATCATGCCTCCTATTTCCTGTCGGGGTTGCGAAGTGTGAAGGTGTCGCCACGTTCCAAGGCCGCTGGGGGTCCAGCATTGTGCGGGCCTGCGCAGATTCTGATTAAACCTTGCCGTTCATCCCTTGGGGGCTGCGACGTGTGAAACTTTCGCCTGTTTCGAGGGCTGCTGGGGTCCAGCATAGGGCCAAAGCCAGTTCATACTTGATTCCGCCATGCCTGGGAGGGCTTCGAAGTGTGAAACTGTCGCTACTTTCGAAGGGTGCCGTGGGGTCCGGCATAGTGCGGGCCTACGCAGATTCAGACTCGACCTCGCCACCCCTGGGGGCTCCGAAATTCGCCTGCTTCGATGGGTTGCTGGGGGTCCATAGTGCGGGTTTACGCAAATTCAGCGTAGACTTCGCCATCCATCCTTAGGTTGCTGCGAAGTGTGAAATGGTCGTCATTTGTGAAAGCTTCTAGAAAGCGAGCCTATCCATATTCATATTTAGACCTCGCCATCCGTCCATGGGGAGCTGCGAAATGTGAAACCGTCGCCACTTTCTAGAGCTGCTCGGGGGTCCAGCATCGCGCGGGCCTACGCTGGTTCAGATTCGACCTTGCCATCCGTGGGGGGCTGCGAAATGTGAAACGGTTGCCAGTTACGTGGGTTGGCAGGGGGGCAGCATCGTGCGGGCCTACGCAAATTCAGATCAGACCTCGCCATCTGTGGGGGGGGTGCATTGTCGCCACTTTGGAGGGCTACTGGGGGGGGGGTCCAGCATAGTGCGGGCCTTCGCAGATTCATACTCGACCTCGCCATTCCTGGGGGTTCGATGTGTGAAACTGCCGCCAATTTCGAGGGCTGCCAGTGGGTCCAGTATAGTGCGGGTTTACGCACATTCGATGTCGACCTCGCCATCCCTGAAGGGGGCTGCGAAATGTGAAATTGTCGCCACTCTGGAGGACCTCTGCGGGGTCCAGGCATAGTGCATGCCCACGCAGATTCAGATCAGACGTGGCCATCCATGGGGGGCTGCGAAGTATGAAGCAGTCGCCACTTTCGAGGGGGAAGCCCCGCCGTCCCTGCGGGGCTGCGACCTGCCCACTTATCGGGTGCTGAGAAAAATCATCCCGCGCAAGTCCATTTGTCCTTGGGATACCCAAGCTGGGAGCCGCCCAGGGCGCCACGGGGCGATCTGGTGCCGTCTTGAGGCGCCCTGGGCATTTCTTGACGCAGTTATTCTCCAGACCTGCAAGTTATTTCGCCTACTCGTGTTGGAGCGCGCCAAGCCTAGGCATTCGCGCGCATTCCTGCGGAAGGGGTTCACTGGACCCTAAAGTTTGTTAGTCCTTCGGATATTCAAGCTGGGTGCCGCCCAGGGCGCCATGAGGCGATCTGGTGCCATCTTGGGGTGCCCTGGGCATTACTTGACGCAGTTGTCTTGCAGACCTCCAAATTGTTCTGCCTACCTGTTTCGGAGCACGCCAAACCTGTGCATCCGCGCGCATTCCTGCGTCGCTGGGGTACCAACGTCACCGAGGTCGAATCGTTGTCGTCATCGGCGTTCGTTTCTATCTGAGCATTCTTCGCTACGGCCACTTTGCAAAATCCGTCTCCCAAGTCGGCTCACTCTACCTTTTGCCCAGCCAGCCCGTCTTCTTTCGGCATGGCGCCATTATCGCAGATGTTCAACGACTGGCCGTCCTTGGCCTCAGATTGCGGACATCGCCAGTCAGCAGCTCTCCAGGCAGCTCAGACAAATCGCGGTCCTTGCCACGGCATCGTCCGTAAGAGTTTTGGCCACCAGTCCTGCTCAGTTGTTGTAGATGGGTTGGGTGCGTCGCTGGGTAGTTTGTATACTCTGGCGCGTAACGGCCGTTACACGGGCCGACTCCCCCCCCCTTCGGCTAAGGGTAACGATCGTACGTAAGGGGGGACGGCTTGGGACATGCTGGTGCTTGCGCGCATGCCTTGGCGATCGCAACGCATCTCCGCCCACACGTGCTCCACCCCGCCCAAGCGCTACAGGGCCCCACTCTCGGGGGAGATGAGGAGGAGGAGGAGGAGGAGGAGGACGAGGAGCCGCAGGAGCAGCAGGAGGGAGGAGGAGGAGGAAGGGCGCGAAAAAGGGGGAGGAAGTATGACGGGAGCGTCAAAAAAGTAACTGACAGTTGCCCGAACCACCTTCGGGATTTCGAGGCCACCGCGTGGTGCGTTACCACAGGGTTGTGAAATACCCGACAGGGGAGTTCTCGGCGGGGTCCTGAGGGGACGCAGTCCCAGGGGGATTCTTCTGTGCCCTGACATCCAGGCTTTGCAGATTTTCACCGGGCGTTTTCGCCCAGTCTGGGGCACCGGGACCATCACAGCTTGAGCGGGCTCGAAAAACCGTTGCAGAAAAATGTGTTCTCGGGGCTTCGGTCATGGGCACTTCTTGACCGGTAATCGCGATTTGGGTTTGAAGGCCGCACGCCTTCTCCCATGCGTTCGGCTCAAGCCTTTTTCGAAACCGGCTTCTCGCCGCCGTGTTTGATTATGATGTTTCTCCTCCCGTCGTGTCGTTCGTGTGTTCTGTTGTGCTGCGTATCTGTGCCGTGTCGTCCTCCCCTTCTTCTCCGAACTCAGCGAATGTCGCCCTGTCTTGTCAGAATGCCAGGCCTGAGAGACACACAGCAAGATCCACTTGCCTTGGACAGCCCTATACGCCCGCTGCCAGGGGTGCAACACCGGCTGGCCGCCCCGGCCGCTCTGCAGCGGTCCCCGCCGCGTGAGCGGTTCCTCCTCCCCCCCCGCCCGCGGTTGCTTCCTCGCTTTTTTTCCGCTCATGCCGCGGGAGAATTAGCGATGCCGTTCTCAGGCTCTGCCTCTGCCGCGCTGCGACAAAAAAATGGGGATAGCCCTAGAGCGATGCTTTTGTGCGATGTTGCATCTTTTCCCCCCAGCGTCGGATCTCAGGATGGCCCCTCTGGCTCAGGGGGGTACGGTGGCCCCGCTTGCGCCCGATACTGGGGCGCTGGCGTGGTGCTCCCCACGAGTCAGTATCGTTTACCAACCCTTATCCACATCTCCATTCCCATCCCGATCCCCATCACCCCACCACCCCATTTAAGGATATGCCCCTCGAAACTCTTGGGGAATAATTCATATCTCCATCTGAAGGGTAAATCGGCCAGTGGGACCCAGGCCACGCCCGTGGGGATAGGGATTTGCGAAGCGATGCTCAACGAATGTGGCAAGAGAGCCCATGAGGGGACGGAGGAGCCGATCTCAGCCGATGCACCTGCGCCCCCCCCCCCCCTATCCCACGCCCCCCCCGCATTCGCGCGTCGCGGCCTGGGCCGCAGAGCTGCCTCGCTCCAGTGTGGACTCGCGAGGGCGCAAAGATGACAGCGCGTCGCGCATCGCAGTGCGCAAGGGCACATCGATGCCGCTGCTTCAGGCCCAACCCGACTCGGTTACGACATTCCTGCGATCCGATGTTGCCCGATGCCTGCATCGTGCTGTTGAACATCCTGGTGCGGCCGATCCGATTCGGTTGCAGCTCCGTGTTGATGCGTCCCGATTCGATGTATGTTCCTTTCCGACCCGGTTTACCGATCCGATGCTGACCGCTCCTGGCCTAGCCGCGTTGCCCCCCGGTGAGGTCTGCGCCGCCGGGCGTCTTCGTGCCCCCCGGCGCCCCCGCCGCCGGGGTGTTGCTGAGTACAGAAGCGCCCGGCCTGTGCGCAGGCCACACGCGGAGGCGAGCGGGTGTTGTTCACGGAGGCATCCAAGGAGGCGTTCGGTAGCAAGTCATGGGAGTTTTGGTGGTATACCCTTGTAAGTCCGTCTCTAGGGTGCGTTAGCGTCGGTTCGCGTCTCGTAATCGATGAGATAGCGCCGATTGGAGTAGATTTAGCGTCGATTAGCGTCGACGAGCGCCGAGCAGCGCGGATTCGCAAGAGCAAACAGATATGGGAGGCTCCCATAAGCTGCCACCGAATGTGTGTGTGTGTGCGTATCAGTGGATATATTGGCAGCGGCCTTCGGATATTCCAGATTTCATGCCCCCCCTTCCCTTTCCAATGCTCTCCGCGGCTTCCGTTGCGCCACGCGTTGATAACGCATTTAGCATCACTTGACTGTCTTGGTGCTTTGGTGCCATCTTTCCGGGCCCTCACGGCTTATTGTGGCAAGTCCGTGCTTCCGTGGCTCCTTCCCTTTTCCGCGCCCAGATGCACCGTGCCATGATGCGCTGCCCTTCCTCCTGCTGACCTCTTCTTGTCTGGGCGGCGTCACGAAAACTCACCTCCAGGGGAGGTGACCACCTCCTGTAGATCGACGGGAAGAATCGAGGAGGGACACGTCGAGAATCGAGGAAGCCCGGGACGCTTTCTGTGCGTCTCTGGGGGTCTCTCGGCGATCCTGGGGCGTCCATGGAGTCCGTTTCACGGAGGAGCTAGGCCACCCCCAGGGGTTGGAAGATAATATCGTTTCTCGCGTTGCGGCCTCGGACGGAGAGCTGCTCTTCTCCAAGATTGCCACGCGAGGGCGCGAAGATGAGCGCGCATCGCGGGGTGCGATGCGCGAAATTAGCTGTCTCTCCTGCTGGCAAACTATCCTGGACTTCGGCTTGGACCTGGAAATCCTCTTCGCTTCTACTGGTGTCTCTTCACCAGATTCGTCAAAGTGTAGCCCACATCTCTCTCGGCAGACTCTGTACACGACTGTAGACTCTGAGGTATTTTAAGAAATTGTTTGCACCAGGCCGCCGAATCACAGCGGCACGCCGATGGCCGAAGCAATCAGGAGTTTGCTTGAGACAGTTGCTCATGTAGCCTTGCCCGAGCGAGAGCCCAGTGGCCTCGTCGATTCCTCGCTCGTTCTGGATTTGACATCTTAGCCACGATGTGCAACATGAGTTTGGACGTCATCTCTTGAGGGGCGTCTCTTTGGAGATGACAATCACGTCGTTCACCCTTTTGTGCACCAGGGCTCGGTGGAAATATGTATAAGCACGATTAGTAGTTCATGCAGAAAGCACAGCAGTGCATAATACGTCGTTCATTGCTGTGTGTTGGTGTGTGTGTGTGTGCTTGCGTGGTCCCTCGTTCCCTCTCGCTTGCAGCGCCTTGCGTTCCCCTCCCTATGTGACCACCGCGCCGCTGGGCACGCGGCCGCCGCCACAAGCAAGTGTGCGTGCGTGTGTGCCCTGAGTGTGTGTGTGTGTGTGTGCTCGCGTGGTTGTTCGAGTGTGTGTATTTACGCGCGTGCGTGTGTTTGTGTGTTCGTGTGTGTATGTGTATGTGTATGTGTGTATGTGTGTGTGCGTGTGCGCGCGCGTGTGAGTGTGAGTGTGTGCATGTACGTGTGGGTGTCTTTTTGCGGTCTTACTACGGGTGACCAGCGTGGGCCCCAGTAGGTAGGCTCTCGCTCGCCTGGCTCGCAAGCGAGTAGCTTCACTGCAACAGATGCATCACATGGCGCCAGCCATGTGGCATCTCCCATGGGGCACCAGGGCGGCAACCAGAAACGGCGACACTTGTGGGCATAGCAGTGCACCAGCCGTTGGCCACCGCGATTCGGGCACCAGGGCGCCAACCAGAAACCCCAGCAACTGGGACATGGCAGGGCTGGCCACCATACCATAGAGCACCAGGGCGGCAACCAGAAATCGCATTACGTCGTGCATCACAGCACACCGCCTATAGGGCACGCGCGCATGGGGCACGTGCGGCAGCCAGCAACCACGGTGTTAGCCAGCGCGGACCCAACACATTGTGTATTAGCATGCCAGGTGGTGCTGTGCGTAGTTGGTGCAATCTACGTGCTGCCATAAATGAGCTCTAAGATATGTGGTGCTATAAGCGTGGTCTAAATTACGTGGTGCAATTTATGTGGCGCGATACACGTGGTACAACCTTGCTGGTCAAATATATGTGGCGTAATGGCGCACGTGTGGTTTGAGCTGCGTGGTGCAATCTATGTGGTGCAACCCACTTCGATTGTCTTGAAGCTGTCCTCTCCACTGCTCGTGCAAACATCCCACCCTCCCACCCGCAACTTGGTCGCAAGACATTTTCAGACCACGACGGTGGATACCAAATGGCTCTTGGCGACGACAGCGACGCCGACGACGACAGCGACAACAACGACGACGAAAACGTCGCCGACGACGACTACGACGACACCGACGACGGCTCCGACGACTTCGACGACGACGACGACGGCGGCGACACCGACGACGACAATGACGACGCCGACGACGACGACGGCGACGACGACGCCGACGACGATGACGACGCCGACGACGACGACGGCGACGACGACGCCGACGACGATGACGACGACGACGACGGCGGCGACACCGACGACGACAATGACGACGCCGACGACGACGACGACGCCGACGCCGACGACGACGATGACGACGCCGACGGCGACGACGGCGACGACGCCGACGACGACGACGACGACGCGGACGACGACGACGCCGATGGCGACGACGACGACGACGCCGACGACGGCGACGAAGACGACGACGACGTCACTAACGAAGACGACGACGGCGAGTGAGGAGGGAGGACGACGACGGCGACAACGACAACGACGAGGGAGGAGGGAGGACGGCGACGACGCGAACGACGAAGAAGGAGGGAGGACGGCGACGCCGACGACGACAACGACGAGAGAGGAGGGAAGACGACGACGACGACGACGACGGCGACGAAATAGGAGGGACGACGCCGAGACGCCGACGACGGACGACGACGACGACGAGGGAGGAGGAGGAAGGACGACCACGGCGACAACGACGACGCAAACGACCACGACGCCAAAGAGGACGACGACGACGAACACGAGGAAAGGCAGAGGACGACGTAGGCTACGACGACGACGACAACGACGCGGGAGGAGGAGGACGGCGACGACGACGACGACGACGCAAGAGCGCGCGCGCACGCTTTTGTTGAAAATCCGTGTTGCGAAACCTTGTGTGTTTTGTATGCTTTTTGGGCACACGATTTTGAAATCCTTCCGAAACCGATGGGTTTTGAAGGTTTTCGGAATACGCGCGCGACGACGCACGCGTCTGCACTTCGTCCCAGTATTTTGCAGGGGATCTCGCGACGGCACACGCGCAAGGGCGTTCGACAGATTTCGACATGAGCGCGCGCGAAGCCCGTTTGGTAGCATTGTGAAAATCTTGAAAACCCTACGGTTTTCTTAGGATTTCGCAAGAGCTTTCGCGGAAGTTGTTTTAGCAACTCTGTGTTGCGAAACCATGTGTTTTTGTATGTTTTTGGGGAACTCGATTGCGAAATCCTTCCCGCATCGAGGGTTTTTTGAAGGATTTCGGCATGCGCGCGCGACGACGCGCGCGTGTGCACTTCGTTTCATTTTTTGCAAGGGATTCGCGAACAAGTGTTATGTTAGAGCCAAAAATGTCACCGCATAGTGTTTTTCAAGGGAACCTCAGGGGGGGATACCGGCTTGGCTGGGATGATATGATTTCATATTTCGGATGGACGAGTGTGCAGAATACATATATATATATATGTGTGTGAAATTTTTCTATCCCAGGGGGAAGCGTTAAGTCCGGGGGGGGGGGTAGAATCTATTCTCTTTTCAGAAAGGAGAATTAATTTCTGCTCGCAGTGAGTTGTCCACCCCACTGCTCGCGCAAACATCCCACCCACCCACCCGCTACTTGGTTTGCAAAATCTTTTAAGACCGTGACGGTGGGTACCAAATGGCACTTGGCAACGACAGCGACGCCGACGACGACAGCGACAACGACGACGACGCCGACAACGAGTACGACGATACCGACGACGTCTCCAACGACTTCGACGACGCCGACAACGACGACGACGACGACACCGACGACGACGACGACGACGCCGACGCCGACGACGACGACGACGACGATGACAACGACGACGACGATGACGACGCCGACGACGACGACAGCGACGACACCGACGACCACGACGACGACGTCAACGACGCCGACGACGAGTACGACGACGACGACGGCGGCGACGACGACGACGCCGACGTCGACGACGAGGGCGACGACGACGCCGACGCCGACAACGACGAAGACGACGACGACGACGTCGCCAACGAAGACGACGACGAGGGAGGAGGGAGGACGACGACGGCGACAACGACGGCAACGACGAGGGAGGAGGGAGGACGGCGACGACGCGAACGACGAAGAAGGAGGAAGGACGGCGACGCCGACGACGACAACGACGAGGGAGGAGAGAAAACGACGACGACGACACGACGACGACGACGGCGACGAAATAGGAGGGACGACGACGAGACGCCGACGACGGACGACGACGACGACGAGGGAGGAGGAGGAAGGACGACCACGGCGACAACGACGACGGAAACGACCACGACGCCAAAGAGGACGACGACGACGAACACGAGGAAAGACAGAGGACGACGTAGGCGACGACGACGACGACGACGACACCGACGCGGGAGGAGGGAGGACGGCGACGACGACGACGACGACGCAAGAGCGCGCGCGCACGCTTTTGTTGAAAATCCGTGTTGCGAAACCATGTGTGTTTTGTATGTTTTTTGGACACACGATTTTGAAATCCTTCCGAAACCGATGGTTTTTGAAGGTTGTCGGCTTACGCGCGCGACGACGCGCGCGTCTGCACTTCGTCCCGTTTTTTGCAAAGGATTCTCGCGGCGGCACACGCGCAAGGGCGTTCGACAGATTTCGACATGCGCGCGCGCGACGCACGTTTGGTAGTATGTTGTGAAAATGTTGAAAACCTATGGTTTTCTTAGGATTTCGCAAGAGCTCGCGCGTAAGCTTTTTTAGCAAATCAGTGTTGCGAAACCCTGTGTTTTTGCATGTTGTTTGGAAACTCGATTGCGAAATTCTTCTGGCACAGAGGGTTTTTGAAGGATTTCGGCATGCGCGCGCGACGACGCGCGCGTGCGCACTTCGTCCCATTTGTTGCAAGGGATTTGGGAACAATTGTTATGTTAGAACAAAACATGTCGCCGCATAGTGTTTCTTTACAAGGGAACCGCAGAGGGGGGAACCCGGTTTGGCTGGGATGATAGGATTTCAAATTTAGGATGGACGAGTGTGCAATATATATATATATATATATATATATGTATATATATATATATGAAATCATATTATCCCAGGGGGAACCGATACGTCCCGGGGGGGAGGGGGGGAGAATCTATTAATCTTTTAGAAGGAGAATGCACCCTGCTGAGCACGAAGTTGTCGGCTCCACTGCTCGCGCAATCGTCCCCCCCCAACCCCCCACACATTGGTTTGCAACACACATGCGGCAACGATGGCGACGATTGCTTTGCGATGGCTGGTGTATCGCCTCGGCCGCGCTAGCGCGCATGCTCGCGCGCGTAGGTGCCAGCTAGTTTGGCGCGGCCGACGCGGCCGCGGTGGCGCTGAGAGGCGGGCACTTCCCAGCGGGCGCTTCAGTGCGAATCGGCGACTTGGGTGGGCGCGCTATCATGACAACGTCGACAACGGTAGACGCGATGATGATAGTAGCGGTGCTGGTGACGATGGTGACAACGACGACGGCACGACCAGTAACGGCGCCGATGCGGAGCACGCCGGCGACGATGACGGCATCCTCGTTTTGGTGATGAAAGTATTGGAAAAAGTTCGACATGCGCGCGCGAATGACGCGCGATATTGGCCTCCATTGTCTTACTTGACACGGATCGTGCACCCCCAGCACGCGCGCAAGGGCGTTCAAATGATTTCGACGTGCGGCGCGAGCGGCCTGTGTGGCAGAATCGAATGAATGCATTGAAAACCTATGATGTTCTCAAGGTCTCGCAAGACCGCGAGCGCAGACTTTGTATTGGAAAACTGATGTTGCAAAACATATGGTTTTCATTTTTTTATGACGCTTGGTTTTTGAATCCTTGCGCAACCTCGGGTTCTCGAGGGGTTCCGGCACGCGCGCACGACGGCGCCCGCGCGTGCGCAATTCAGCCCACTTTTTGCGGGGCAGTCTTGCGACAGCACGCGCGCAACGGGGCTCCTGCGATTCCGACACGCGCGCGCCAAAGGCCCGCTTGGTAGCATATAGTGAACACGTTGGAAAAACGATGGTATCCTTAAGAATTCGCAAAATCCCGAGCGCAAGTTGTTTTTGAAACTCCTTGTTGCGAAACCCGATTTTGAAAACCGCTACGACATTTCAAGCTTTGGTGAAAGATTTCGGCATGCGCGCGATGATAGGCGCGTGTGCACTTCGCTTCTTTCTTGTGCAAAAGGTTAATGCAGACGGATAAGTTATACTCATCTTGAGGATGGGCGATGGGGCATAACCAGATGCAAATTGCAATTCAAAAATGGGGGGCAGTCAATCCAGTGTAGGTGGTATATCCCAGTACTCTTTCATACAACGGAATATACGGAATGCAGTCTTGGTGGTGCAACACAGGTTGTGTAAGATTTGTGTAAGTTATGTGGTGCATGCAAAGTAACGCAAATCAACGTAACGCGGCCCAACGCAACGCATCGAATTCACCGCAAACGAATGCATTACATTGCGAGGCAACGCAAACGAATGCAACGCAACGCAACACAATGCAACGTAACGCATAACCGTGTTAAATAGCGCACAGCACTACAACGCAATGCAGAGCAACGCGAAACACTGCAAAGCAACGAGCAACAACGCAACACAAAGAGAAGCAATGCGGATCTATGCGAAGCAATGCTAAGCGGGCGGCGATGAGGCCACGGGCAGCGACGAGGTGGCGACGGCGGTCGACATGGCGACCAGAGCACCCCGCAGGCCCAGGCGGCTGGCGGCGACGGACGGCGACGAGGTGGCGACGGCGGCGACATGGCGGCCAGAAAGGCCTTCAGGTCCAGGCAGCGGGCGGCGACGAGGCCCCGACGGCGGCTACATGGCGGCTGGAGCGGCCCACAGGCACAATTCTTTGGAAGAGAATTTATATTTCCTTCGTGCAAGCACTGTTTGGGGAATCGACTTCAAGTCACACCCTGCGTGCAACCCCCGTTTTAAGGAAGACGGCGTCATATCCCACCAGTCACAGGCTCCATCCACAGGGCACGAGGGCAAAAACGATACCGCGCAACAGCCATCGAATATCTCCAGTACGTCACGTGGACAAGACCGAGGAATCGCAACAGTTCACGCTCGATAGGATAGAGCACATCCAATGTTGCATCAGCGCAAAAACCAGACATTCCAGTAGTTTATGGTTAGTCGTGCATAGCAGCCATACAGAGCAACCATTTGGGCACAAGGGCAACCACGAGCATTAACATCAGCTAGTTAGTGTATGGCAATGCTCCAGCCACAGTGCACTACGATTCAAGCAACAAGGCAAACACGATATACGGCAACGGTTGCGGGCCGTCAGCCCAGCCCAGCCCTACGCTTTCTGTCATGGCCGACATGGAGCTCGATGGCCCCGTCGTGGCCGGGTTCGGGCTGGGCTTGGGGTCTTGGCCAGATGTGTAAGATGAGTACGGTTCTTGATCTCTGTGCAGACGTCAGAGGAAAATCATTGGCGCTCCAGGACACGGCGGACATATATCGCCGCGCTGTTTGTTCCTGCGCGTGGCCTTCCGTCTTGGGGAGGGCGCCTCAGCCATCAGGGCAAACTCCGACTCGGACGCAGAGATAGCCGTGTGTTTGCCGCGGCGCCGGCGTCGTCAGCTTGGGGTCCAGACGCAGGGTTTGCCGTGGTTTTGCCGTGGTTTCGGCGTTGTCCACTTGGGCGCGTCGAGGATCGACGTCGCGGCGATACACTGATCAGCGCGACCACAAGCTTGTGCGAACGGCAGGTTGGTGCCGCTGCTCACCTCACGGCGCCTTCGCCACGGCGGGGACAGGCTTCGCGTGCGGAGCGTGGTCTGGCCCAGCGTTGTCGCCGTGGATGGCATCAAACGGAAAGGTTTGGGCGCGTGTGTGTGTGTGTGTTTGTGTGCGTATACGTGTGCGTATGTCTATATCTGTGCATATATATATACATACGTACGCATCTGTGTGTATATGTATGTATGTATGTATATATATATATACATATGTGTGTGAGCGTGTGTGTATGCGGCGTTCCAGAAAAGGGCCACGCCTTCGAGGATCGAATGAATTGCCATCTCTTCCTCCGCGGAAGGCGACGGAAGGCGGCGGAAGTAAATCGGGGGCGGCTGCGCTGGCGGAAACTCGGCGGGGCCGTGAACGAGAAGGCGCGAGAACGAGAGCGAGTTCAAGGGGAATCCGCTGAGCAAGCGCCCCGACGTATACATAAAACAGCTCGTCTTCCGCCTTCACGAGGCCGCGCAGTTAGCCGGTCAGAAAGTCACCGACGCAGCGAAGCAGGGTGCGATGCAGGAGGATACCCTCCGCGCCCTCGACACCCTCTCGAAGTACGGGGAGATTGTCCAGGATCCGTCCTTCCGCTTCTCGGCGGCCCATTGCTTCAGCGTCGAGCTGGCGAGCGAGGACGACGACAACGACGACGAAGGCAAGCAAAGCGTCCGCTGGGTGTTCGCCGTGAGCCACCACGTGGATCGCAAGGCTGCGGTGATGGTGCTACGCCTGAACGGGTGCTTACAGGCATGCCAGGTCAACTTGGTCTTCGACCATGACCCCCGTTGCAAGACAGCGAAGGCGATCGAGAGAATCGCTTTCAAGAAAGGCAAGGCGCAGCCCAGGGCCAGGCGAAAAGAAAGCCACGAAGCAGTAGGCTCGGCCAGCGTCGAAACGGCAGGTGGCGTCGTAACGGCAGGCGGCGTCGTACCGGCAGGCGCGGTCCGCCCTCCTCCACCTCCTAGGGTTTTTGTTCCCGATCTCCCAGCTCCCTCTCTCTTTCTCTCCCTCTCCATCTCTCTCATTTCTTTCGGTTCGGTCGCTCTGTCCAGCTTCGCATTACCCACAGTTTTGGATCGACGGGTAGGGGCGAGGACACGAGTTTGGATTTTGTTTTTTATGCTTGGGTAGCCCCTCCCACTCTGCTAAGGGGGAGGCGGGGGGCTGTCCCTACAGTGCTGCTCCCACAGAGGTGGAAGCGCGTATGGGTGGCGCGTTGGATATGGAGATGGGGCCAGTCCGCCTTTTTCGCCCCCGACAGCGGTCCCAGTAGGTGTTTTCTCTTGGCCACCTGACGGGATCTTAAATGCTTCCGTCGCGCCAGTTCCGGTTGACTTTTTAGCGAGGCCCACCACGAGACGCTTTATCCCAGAACCGTGCGTGCCTAGTGGGAGAATAATTATAAGTTCGGTGGAGACTGGCGGAAGTAACAAATGCGCCCCCCAGAGATGGTAACGTTTTTAATTTCAGGGTTTCTGGACTCCGCCACTTGTATCGATGTACGTATGTATGTACGCACGTGTGTGTATGAATGTTTGCATGCAAGTGTGTATGCCTGGTTACACATATATATATATATATATATATGTGTGTGTGTGTATTTGGTACATGTGTACATATTCAAACATACATTTGTATAGTGTGCGTACAAGTTATATACATATATGGATGTGTGTATGCACGCATGCATACACACATGTATATTCGGATGTGTATGTATATGTGTATGTATATATATATACATATATATAACCCATACACACATATATATATGTGTGTGTGTTTACACATGTATGCATATCATGGCACATAGCTATGTGTTATAGGTGTGTACGGGCATGTGTCAATACATACACACGTATATTTATGCAGTTGTACACGTTTATGAATATGTGTGCGTTTTTACGTTTCTGTGTATGTATATATAGATGTATACATGTCTATGTATGTAATGTTTATGTACGTGATTGTTTGGTGTATGAGTACTTGTCTATTCAGTTGTACACGTACATGTATATGTGTATGTAAATGTAGGTGTATGTGATTGTGTATAGTATATGGATATGCGTATATATATACACATGTCGGTGTATGTGTGCACGTAATGTATATGTGTATGCATGCGTATGCGATTGCATATGCAGGTCAGTCCTCCGTGGCCATGTGCATCAAGCGGTTTGGGCTTTGTGAAGAAAATAATCATCCATAGTAGCGCAGCGGTGGCTCCCGCTGTGCTGCCGACGCGCCTGGGGTGGTGCCGGGCAGACGAGCCAGGAGGCTCTCGAGCTGCGCCGAGCGGCGCTGGTCACAGCCTGGGCCTGCTTCGCGAGAAAGCTCAGGCGGGTGGCAAGGCTGAGGAAGATCTGGGTTGCTCTTGGCCACTGCCCGAACGAGCTCCGGGTGCTAGGAGGGCGCCCAAGCCGTGCTGAGAGGCAGCGGCACTGATGGCGGAGCAGGTTCTGCGTGACCTGCAGGCGCAGATGCACGCGACGCAGCAGGAGCTCATCGCGGAGAGAGGAGAGGCCGCGCAGGCGCGGCAGGCAGCGGACGAGGCGCGGGCGGCTGCACCCGCACAGCGGGAGGGAGCGGCGCCGGCGGCTAAGCGTTGGGCCGCAGAGGTTCGGACGATAGGCAAGCCCGAGCACTTCGACGGCACGAAGTGGCGGGACTGGTCGGTCGTCTTCGGGGCGTACGCAGGAGCAACCAACCCTCGCATGGCGGAGGCGCTCCAGAGGGCAGCGAGGGCAACGGTGCCCATGCTCAATGCGACCCTGGAGGACGACGGCGTGGAGATCAGCCGCCAGCTGCACTACTGGCTTGTGCAGACGTGCAGGGCTCAGGCCTTCGACGTGGTGCAAAATTCGGGTGCGCTGGAGGGCCTGGAGGCGTGGCGGCAACTGAACCACCGCTACGAGCCTCAGGTGCGAACGAGGTACGCGGGCCTCGTGATGCAGCTGCCCAGCTGGGACTTCGGCAGCGAGCTCATCACGAGGTTGGAGGCCTTCGAGCGCGAGATCTCGCTCTGCGAGGGCCAGGCGGGCGAGCAGCTGAGCAACGCCATCAAGATCGGAATCGCGCTGCAGAGGTTGCCAGACAGCCCGCTGAAGCAGCACGGGATCTTGAACGCGGAGAGGCTCGAGCAGTGGGTGCAGTTCTGCGAGGAGATTGTGAGCGTGCGCCGCGCCCAGGCAGCAGTGGCGGCGACTCCTGGAGGACCGATGCCGATGGAGCTCGGAGCCTTCGGGGGCAAGGGCGGAGGCACGGGCGGCAAGAGGGGGGGTGGCCACGGCTACCCTCAGCCTCCAAAGCCGGTCGGCCCGTGCCTCAACTGCGGCCGCCAAGGGCACCTCGAGAAGGACTGCTGGTTCGCCGACAAGGACAAGGGCCGCGGCGGCGGCGGCAAGGTCAAGGGAGACGACGGGGAGGTCAGCAAGGGAGGCCGAGGCGGTGGAGGAGGGCCCGGCGGCGGCGCTGGCGCTGGGCACGGCTCAGAGCAGCGCGCGTGCTACAAGTGCAACAAGCCGGGCCGCATCTCCAAGGACTGCAAACAGCGTGAGGTCTCGGCTGTCGATGGGGTCGTAAGCCGGAGCCTGAGAAGGCCATCCGCGGGCTCATCCTCAACGCCCTGAACAAGGGCGACGCGGCGCAGGCGGCCTGCGACCTGCTGCAGGACAACGGGATCGTGAGCGAGGAGCTCTACGGCAAGCTGCTGGAGCTGGGGGCGGTCGCGCGCGGCCCTCGGAAGCTCGCGATGGGCGTCGACTCCGGCGCGGCTACGACGGCGATGCCCAAGGAGAGCTTCACGGACTACCCGTTGGCGGAGAACGAGATGAGCAGGAATGGCGAAGGCAACCGCACGGCGGGCGGTGGCTGGGCACCCAACTGCGGCACGCGCGAGCTCGCGGGCGAGATCGCCACCGCGGGCGGCACGCCGTGATCAAGGGCACCAAGGCGAGGGTGGCCCCTGTGACAAAGGGGCTGGCCTCAGTCTCGGAGATGGTCGATGCGGGGCACGCGATCGTCTTCGGCAGCGAGAGGAGCTTCGCGAGGAACGAGAGCACAGGGCAGGAGAGCGACTTCGTGAGGCGCAACAACGTGTACGAGGCGGAGCTGGGCGTCGACCCGCACGCGAAGGCGCGCGGGGTGCTGGGCCAGGGGCCGCCGGGTTTCACCCGGCAGGCCTGACCGCTGTCTGCCTGGCACTCGCGGAGGGCAGTGAGATCTGCCCGTTGCGTGGAGGTGGCGACGACGAGCTCCCTCCAGTTGTCGAGGATCCCTACGGCGAGCAGTCCCCCCCGGCACAGCCAGGTGAGGGCGGCGAGCAGCGCCGCCCGGCACAGCCGGGCGAGGACGGCGAGAGCGATGCGGAGGCCCCCGCGATCAGGGCCGCGAGGAGACCGCGGGGGCCCGCGGAGCAGGAGAAGATGGACCACGAGGTGAGCCGCGCCCCCGCCCGGGCGCGGCGCCGCCGCTGCGCGGCGGGCCGCGGGCGCGCGGCTCCACATGAGCAGTGCGACCGCGCGGAGGACGGAGTGCCCATCGTCGCGATGGACTAGGGCGGAAACGAGGACGGCGAGGACGGCTCCTCGCCGATCCCGATGGTGCGAGGCTCGGCGACTCGATGGACTTTGAGTGAGGTGCTGCCGAGCAAGGGGCTGACGCACCCCTTCAACGTGGAGACGTTGGCGCGGCTCTGCGCGCAGATGGGCTGCGCGAAGATGTACCTGGGGTCGGACCAGGAGAAGTCCACCCTGGCCCTGAAGGCCGCAGCTGCGGTGCAGGTCAAGGATAAGGGCGTCGCGGCCATGACCGAGGAGTCGGCCGTGGGCGAGTCCCAGAGCAATGGGCTCGCAGAAGGAGCGGTGCGAGACATCGAGGGTCTCGTGCGCACACTGCGGCACGCGGCGGAGGAGCTGCACAGGGCGGTGTTCGGGCAGAGTCGTCCCGTGCTGCCGTGGCTTGCGCGGCACGCTGGCCCAATGCTCAGCCGAGGCCAGCGGGCAGCCAATGGCAGGACGCCATGCGAGCTGAGAAATTCAAGAAGCCACTGCTGGCCTTCTCGGCGAAGGTCTTCTACTTGCCTGCGGGCAAGAGGGCGTCGCGGCTGGTGGACAGGTGGCTGGGGCGCATCTTCTTCGGGGTCGTGGAGGGCACCGACGAGGTGTACATCGGCGCGCCGAGGGGGGTCTTCCAGGCCCGCAGCGCGAGGCGCCTCCAGGGGCCCAGCAGGTCGGACAAGGTGCTGCTGGCCGAGATGCGCGGGGCGCCTTGGGACTCGGTCCCAGGAGGCATCGAGGGCCATCGTGCCCCCGACTGGGGCGGCGGCCCGGCGGCGCCGCCGGCGCGCGCGAAGATCGTGGCGGACCAGGTGGCGCCCGACGCGCAGCTGCCGGATGTGCCGACGCCGACGGTGCCAGGGGCGCCGAGGCGCGTCTACCTGAGGCGCGACGTCGAGCTGCAGAGAGGCACGGGTACACCGAGGGATGCTACGGTTGCATGTCAGCGACCCTCGGGCGGCCCGCTCAGGCGCACTCAGAGGATTGCCGGAAGCGCGTTGAGGAGGCGATGGCATAGGACATGGATCCGAGCCAGCGAGTCGAGAGCGCGAGGGCCACGAGGGCCCCCCCTCGGCGGAGGACCAGGCGGCCCCTGAGGCCAAGAGGGCGAGAGGCAGCCCGCCGCCAGGAGCCAGCGCAGCCGGCTCCGAGTCAGGCTGCAGCGCCGAGTCCGCCCCGAGCGCTGCCTCAGGGCCAGGCGGCGCCGCGGCAGTGGCGGCCCCACGGGGCGCGGAGGCGGCCCAGCTGACGGTCGCGGACGCCAGACAGAAAGGCGCCTTGCTGATGCAGTTGGGAGCCTTCGAGGGTGTCATCGCGGAGGTGTTCAACCCGGGCGAGTTCTGCAGGCTGGCGCCGCGCTTCGACCTGAAGCCGGGGATCGCCATGGACCTGCGGACCGGCTGGGACTTCGACGACAAGAGCCAGCGCGAGTTGGCGATGCAGGAGATCACGGAGAGCAAGCCCATGTTCGTGGTGGCGAGCCCCGCGTGCACGCCATTCTCGCTGATCCTGAAGATGGGCGAGAAGGTGCGCGATGAGGAGCAGTGCCAGGCGCTGCTGAAGCGCTGCGTCGTCTACCTCGAGCTCGTCATGGAGATCTGCGCACTCCAGCAGCGCGAGGGCCGGTTCTTCGTGTGCGAGCACCCGTGGACGGCCTGGAGCTGGCACCTCAAGATCGAAGAGAAGGTGCGGCTGCTGGAGGGCATCATGGTGGCGAAGGGCCACCAGTGTGGCTTCGGGCAGACCTCGAAGGGGCCAGACGGGGTCGCCGGGCCGGTGGCGAAGGCGACGGGCTGGATGACGAACAGCCCGGCCATTGCGAAGCGCGCGGGGGTCCTGCGCGCCAAGGACCACCAGCACGTGCACCTGGTCGGAGGCAGGAGCTAGGCGGCCGCGCGGTACCCGATCCCGCTGGTCAAGGCCATCCTGTCTGGCATGCGTGAGCAGCTGGAGATCGGGCGCGGGATCCACGCGTTCATGGTCGGCGCGGCGATCGAGGAGCCGGAGGCCATCGAGGCGGCGACGCCGGAGGAGCTCGAGGAGCTCTTCGATGGCATCTCGGGCGCGCGGCTGGGCCCGAAGATTGTGCGCGCGGCGCGAGCTAAGGAGATGGCCTACATGGAGAGGCCGGGCGTCTTCCGGCGGGTGCCGACGAGCGAGTGTCGTGAGCCCACAGGGACTCGGCCGCTGCCCAGCGGCTGGATCGGCATGAACAAGGGCGACGAGCTCGGGCCGGAGATCCGCAGCAGGCTCGTCGCGAAGGAGACGCGGAGGCTCAGCGCGCTGGGCCCAGAGGATGCGGCGCAGACCTTCGCGGCCACGCCGCCGCTCGAGGGGCTGCGGCCGCTGCTCTCCCTGGCCATGTCGCGCAGAGCCTCGCAGGGCATGGTCCTCATGTTCCTGGACATATCCAGGGCCCACCTGCACTCGGAGCTCTTGCGGCGCGTCTACCTGAAGGTGCCGGCAGAGGACGAGAAGTGCGGGGAGGACGAGCGCTGGCTCCTGCTGAAGGCCGTGCGCGGGCTGTGGGATGCCGGCGCGGCTTTCGACCTGAAGGTGGAGGAGGTCATGGGGGAGCTCGGGGCGCGGCAGGGGCAGTTCGGCCAATGCGTCTACAGGATGGGGTCGCTGGTGGCGTGGCGCCACGGCGACGACTTCGTCGCCTTCGGCGGCCGCTCGGAGGCGAGGGACTTCGAGGCAGGCCCGGGCAAGCAGTTGATCGTCAAGTGCCGCGGCATCCTGGGCCCGGAAGCGAGCGAGGGCGACGCGAAGGAGATCGTGGTGCTCAACCGCATCTTGCGTTGGGTGCCAGGCGACGGGGTCTCGCCCGACCGCATCGAGTACGAGGCGGACCCTCGACATGTGGAGATCGCGCTGGCGCAGCTCGGGAACGACGGCAAGAGTAAGCCCGTCAGCGCGCCTGGCGTCGAGAAGGACGCGCTGGGCGGCGAGGGGCTGAAGGGGCGCGAGCGCGAGATGTACAGGTCCGCGTGCGCGAGGCTGGCCTACCTCGCGCTGGACAGGCCCGACCTGCAGTTCAGCTCGAAGGAGGCGGCGCGCGTGATGCAGGCGCCGACGTTGGGAGGCTGGGAGGCGCTCGAGAGGATGGGGCGCTACCTGCTGGGGGCCCCGGCCGGTGGCGACGTGCGCCAGGCAGCCGCCGCCGAAGAAGCTGAGCATCTTCACGGACAGTGATTTCGCGGGCTGCACGCGGACGAGGAAGTCCACCTCGGCTATGAGTGCGCTGTACTGCCCGCGCTGGATCAAGTCGTCTTCGACGACCCAACAGGTACAAAGCCTCTCGACGGGGGAGGCCGAGTTCCACGCCCAAGTCATGGGGGCCACGGCGGGGCTTGGCTTCCGCGCCCTGCTGGAGGACTGCGGCTACGGCAACGTCGACGTGGAGCTGCGCTGCGACGCCGCCGCGGGCAAAGGTATCGCGGAGCGGCGCGGCGTAGGACGCATCCGCCATCTGCGTGCGCCCCTCTGTGCAGCGTGGCCTTGTGAAGATCAGGAAGGTGCCAGGCGCCGCCAACAGTGCGGACCTGGGCGCCAAGCATGTCGAGGCGACGTTGATCGCCAGATTCCCCGCCAGCCTGGGCCTCGTCAGAATGACGGGGTCGAGCAGGTTGGCCCTGAAGGCGGCGCTGGGGTCCACGGCTTGAGCCAGTTTCCCCGTGGATCGCCATGCCCCGCTACCGTTTTGAGATCCTGGGCCTGGCGAGCCCAGCCGGCACAGCTGGTCGACCATTTTGAGAGCGAGGCTTCGGGTAGTAAGGACTACCGGAGCGAGCGGCTGCCAGGCGCGCGAGAGGTGCCGGCCGCCGGGAGGGCTGTTTGGATATGCAGGTCAGTCCTCCGTGGCCATGTGCATCAAGCGGTTTTGGCTTAGTGGAGAACAGACTCATCCAGTATATGTATGTGTATGTGTACATGTCTGTGTCTATTAATGCGTGTGTGTGTGTGGTGTGTGTGTGTGTGTGCGTGTGTTTGCGTGTCGCTGCCCCGTTTGTTCCGACGCGCGGTTTTGCGTCGTCGGAAGGGTGCTTCGGCCAGCAGGGCAAACACCGCCTCGACCGCAGGGCTCACCGTGGGTTGACCGTGGGTTTGCCGTGGTGTCGGCGTTGCCCATTTGGGCGCGTCGAAAACAAACGGCGCGGACACATGTGCCTAAGTGCGTCTTGTGGTCGGTACGAACGTGTGCCCATCTGCGAACGTGCTCGCTCGCATGTGTCTCCTGTGCCGGGTCCGCTTTTGCAGCGCAGCGGTGTGCATCTCTTGTCGGCATGGGCCTGCGCTCCTGGCGCCGATCTCGGCTTTTCACGGGTCGTTTGTTTGGCTTTCGCCGGCCGTCCCCCTTCAATTGGCGTGTTGTCGCCGCCGCGCGGTCGTTGGCGGGCCGCTCTCGCGGGCCGCCCCTCGTCGTTAGTTGAGCCGCCCATTGCTGGGTCGCCCAAATTACCTGTTCTGCCTACCTTCCCTCCGGGTTGCACAACACCCTGCCTCAGCCGCGCCCTCGTTGTCTTTGGGTGCGGGTCGGCGTGCTTTGTCCCGACATCGGCCTTCTGAGTGTCCAGGCCGAGTGGTGCCCGCACTCCTCTTGCCTCTCTGCCCATCCGTTTCTCTCCTCTCTCTTGCCTTCCTCTCACCAACCGTCTCTCGAACTCAGCCGCCGCTGGTCGGTGCCTTGCGCTTTCCTTGGCGCTGGCCCCTGGGCCCCCGCTGCCTAGAGGTTGACACCATCACCAATTTCGGCGGTGTGCCTCCACCGAGGGAAGATGACCCCGATCTCGGTGATGGTAATCATGTTCGTGCTCCCTGGGTGACCGACAGATTGCCACCAGCACCAACATCTAGGACAATCTTGCCCTTGTGGAGGCAACCCTTAGTTTTTGTGTTAGTGCTCATGGGCAGGCCTCCAATGTACTGCCCACATCCGCCCATCCGCTGCTCCCTTCCCTGACTCGTCGGCGCGCTCGCCCGCGGCTCAGCCTTTTGCCCTCGCCCTGGGCGGCCGTCTTTGTGTGCAAACCCGGGGGATGAGTTCGTAGGCCCGCCGGCAAAAATTGTCAGTGTGTGATTTCTTGGGGCCGCCTCACCAGCAAGTGCGTTGTCGCGTGGTGCTGTATTGCCTGCTCTGGGTGCCAGTACTCTGCTCTGGTGTTTTGGTATGTGTTGTTCTGCCTGTCTATGTGTGTCTATGATTGGCTTGTGCCCCTTACGGTACGAGGTTGGATTATTTGATTGTTGTTGTTCTCCCGAAACGCAGCGACGGGTGACGTGCGTTTCTCACGTTCGAGCAGAAGAGTGAGTGAGAGAGAGAGGTATACACGGTGTGTTGCGCGTGTGCGCGACCTGCGCGGCTGCAGTCGTCAGTGATGACCCCTTCTGGCTTGTTGTCGCGCGTCGTCTGTTTGTACGCAGTGCTGACGATGACGTTGATCACAGTCTCGTGAAAGCTGGTCCGAGGTACACTTGTCCTCGGCCTCGCCACTCGCTGTCGTTGGCATCTATCGGCCATTTGTGGCCGTGGTGGTTTCTCTGCACCGTTGCTATGCGGGCGCTCGAACCTGAGGTGGAGTTGGCATCTTGCTTCCTTCCAGCGTGTGCCCTCTCGGGGTGACCCACCCCGTCCTTCTTGAGGCCGCCTATACTGCGATTGGGTGGCGCTGGGCCTCCTTCTGTTCGGCGGGGGTGACGAGAAGACTCCAAGGGTGCTGCCCTGGGCCGCCGAAGTTGACCGCGTGGCAGGGCCGTGCATTCGGCGCCTGTTCTGAGCGAGTCAGCTTTTCTTCCGCTGCTCAAGCATATTTGTTTTAGCACAAGAGGCAAATCTTCCTGCTGATGCCCTTGCCCCTCGCCTCCTTTGCTCCAGATCGGCTGTGACCCGGGCAGTGCTGCTGCTGTTCCGTGCTGTGCATGTCTCATGCTCCGCCCCCCTCTCCATGGCGCATGCTCCCGAGGTGCATGGACCCCTGGCTCGAAATGAGATCATTTACGGCCAGTTTCATCTTGCCGCATCCCGGTTCAATCTTTGGAGGCCTCGGAAGTGGTTGCTGCGCACCACGCTGCAGACGTTGAGTGTTTGTGTGTGTGCTTCTGTGTGCGAGTGCGCGTGTTTCTTGAACGTGAGAGTGTGTGTGCCTCGTTGGAACAAAGTGTGCGTGCGTGTGTGTGCGTGTGTGTGTGTGTGCTCTCTGGCCCCTTCCCTTCTGCCGTGCCCCTTGGCCGTCTGGCGTTTGTCGCTACGCTCACCTGGCATGGCCCGCCTGGTATCGTGGTGCAGCTTACCGCTGCTGGCCGCGGCGGGTGCCGCCAGGCTGCCCAGCCGCCACTCCGTCTCGCACGTCCTCTTTTCGACCGGCCATCTGCCCTTCTCTTCCGCGCCTGCTCGGTTTCGGTCCTCTGGCCGTCAGTCGCCATCGCCCGCCCTCTCCTGGCCTGCTGGTGGCGCCTCCTTGCGCCCTCTTCTGCGATCTGCATCTTCCCTTTCGCGAGGAGGAGAGGAGGGAGGCATTTGGCAGGGCGGGCAGGGCGGGCGAACGCAAGCAGCATGCTCGTTCCCCTTTCAGGCCACGGTTCATTGCCTGAGTTTGCTTAGCTAGCGCAGGTCGGCCCTCCTTCGCACAGCGGTCGAGGCCGAGTCAGGTGAGGTTCAGTGGTCGCGCGCCTTCCTCCTCCCAGCGAGCGACAAGCGCTCTGTGTTTCCTTTCGCCCCCCTCTCTCCCCGTGCCCGCCTGCCAGCTTGTCGGGGCCCCTTCTTGCCTGCCCGCCCGGTCTCTGCGCCACGGCCGCTCGACCGATTGGCGCCACTCGGCGCCGCTCGGCGGTGGCCCCCCCCCCGACGCGTCGCCTCGCCTCGTGGCCTCCCCGGTCGTGTCGGCGGTTGGTGCTCCAAGGGCGCCGGGGACAGGGCCACAGGTATCGGGGGCACGGGGAATGCCGATCTCAACGTTTGGTCGTGCTCTTGTTCAGGAAGCCCAGGGCTCCACAGTCGGGGGCATATGGAGAAGCCAGAGCTCCCTAGCTGGTTATGCCCCCCGTTCAGGGGGCCCTGATGCTCTCCGGTGTACTACTTGCGCTTCATTATATTATTCCCTGCCTCCGCCGTTGTTCCCGCCTCTGCTATCTCGGCGTTCAGTTTCCCTGTCCTGCACCACCTGGTGTTAGGGGATGGCCAGACGTCACGTGCAGTTGACGTCCCAGCTGGTGATATGCTGCGGCACTCTGGTGTCGCTGCTTCGGTCCGGGCGGTACAGCGCTGCACAGTGCTGCATCGGCCTTCCCCCCTCTCGATTGGGGTTGCGGTTCTGTTTCTCGTTCTCTTTTCACCGGGCTCGTGATTCGAACGGCACGCGCGCGAGCTACAGGGCCGTCTCCGCAGCATTGCGTGCGATGAGGAAGGTTTGGTCCTTCTGCTGCGGCTTCGCCACTGTGCGCTTTCGAGAGTGTCAGTCCTGCCGCGCACGTCACAAATAATCAGGTTCTTGACGCTTCGCGTGCACCCACGGCACCCCTCGCCGCCGGTCGCTTCCGCCTGCGGCTGTAAAAAAAAGTGCACCCACGGCCCATCTGGCAACGATGCCTGGGTGAGTTGCATTGATCAGGGAGCATGCCGTGGAACAAAGAGGGGGGACAATCGTCAACCCGAAGGTTGGGATCAGGCCCTCGTGGGGGTCTTGGAGACTCTTGGGGCCACCTTCCAGGCCATCGGTTAGAGAAGGGGTCAGCAATTAAGACCCCCCGTCGGAGGCAGACACATTTCATCTTGGGGCGCATCTTGGGGCGCTCTTGGGGCTGTCTTGGAGCTCTTGGAGCCGTGTGTTCGAGGTGTCAGGGGACCATCGGAAGCGCAAAGGCGAGCAGGGAACACACATTGATGCAAGAGGCTTCTACCATTCCGCCGACCTCCAGAAGAGGTACATTCGAGCGTCTGATTAAGAAACCTCCCGAAAAGCTGGGCCAGCGTTTCTTAACCAACTTGCCTGAAAGCTGGCCTAGTTTCTAGAGCGCGTTCGCCCCTCCAGCGTTAAACCGAACATGTGGGCTTGTCTTCAGAAACTTCCGGCAAGCTGTCCCAGATTTCTTAAGTGATAAGTCTCTCAATCAGATTTTCTGTTGTTATCAGGGAGTCAACGTTTCGCCATTCCTTTGAGCCTGCTTGAAGCTTTTGTCGGCAGCCCAGAAGGCCCTCGGCGCATCCCGCCACCGTGCCTGGCCTGTGGGTCGTAGGCTCCTTGGGCGCCACGGAGGTTCTCTCGGGACGCCTCTGGGGAGCCTCTTGGAGGCAGTTCTGAGGCCTCTTCGGGACCGTTTGGGGGCCTCTCGGAGCCTCTGATGGGCCTCTTGGGGGCCTCTTGGAGCTTCTTGGTGGCCTATTGGGCGTATGCTGGCGGTTCCAGGTCTCCTCTTGGGGCGGAGGGCTCGCAATTTCAGTTCGACTTTCCCTCTTGGGGCCTCCTTGTGGCCTTCTTGGGACCCTCTTGGGTCGTTTTTGGCGCCTCTTGGACAGTCTCGGGGCCGTCTTGGGCCCCTCTTGGGGGCCTCTTGGGCCGTCTTGGTGCGACCTTTGGGCCCTCTCGGGCCATTCTGGACGCTGTTGAAACCAACAGGGCGTATATGCTAAACATGAGCATGTCCCGATGGAATTGGGAAGATTGTGGCATCTTAGGTTCCGCTCGGTGGTCCTGCTGGAGTTAGTTCCCTCGGGGCGTTTTGGAGGCTTCCTGGGCCGTCTTGAGGCTTTCTTGGGTGTTTTGAGGCCTCCTCGGCGTGTTGGAGCCCAGACCCAGAGAGAGGGGGTATGGGAGAGAAGTAAACCTCTCCCGAAGGAGAAGGAGGAGGTTGTAATAACTAAGCCGTTGAACCACCTACGCCCAGAGGGCTGATGTGATTCTGGTCGCTGGCCTCCCCACTGCTAGGTTTTCCGCTGACTGGTCCCTTTGGCGCGCCGGAGGAAGTGTGTGTGCGTGTGCGTGTGTGTGTGTGTGTTTGTGTGTGTGCGTGTGTTTGTGCTCCTCCTGGTTCCTGCCCCCTCCTCCCTCTGCTGATACTCCCTAGAGGTGGCGTTTTCAGCATAGGCTTTTCATTTTGCACGGCTCGCTTTGGCTGCCGTCCATGTCCAGAGGTTCCGATGCCAGCTGGATCTCAAATTCACAGGGCGTTGTGCAATGTACGTTACCATGTGCCGGTAGAGATCGACAGGGGGTTGCTGGCAACGCCACGCAGGTGGGTAAGAGTTGCGTGTGCGTATTACTCCAGTGATGTGATGCCGCCGCAGAGCAGCCACTCTTATATTGATCGCGCCATGTGCAGCCTCGTCCCCTGGCCGCATCGGCACTGAGGCGCCTTAGGGGTCAAGGAAGTCATGCTTTGACTTGTGTTTGGGCTTACTGTCGGGCCCCATGAGCTCGGGGAGCTACGGTGGGGGTGTTCATTAAGGATTATGCCCAGGAGGCTTTAGACCCTGGAGAATTCCTGATCTGATGAGGTCGGCAGTGATACTCATGGCCAAGCCGCAGTTGGTGTTTCACCGGCTTCCAGACCCTAGATTCCGATTCCAGTGGTTCCTTAACCCTCAATGCGCACCTTCGGTCCAGAGTGACTGACGTTGCTGAAGGGGTCGCCGTCAAGCACATCCCCGCACACCGTGTACCGTGTGGAGGCAGCGGTCAGGCGAGGAGAGCTCAGCATGCTGGAGCTGCACGGCAACGGGCTGGCGGACGCTCGGGCCAAGGAGAGGGCCAAGCTTCAGGCGCCAGCGGACGACCGAATGCTCTTGCTGGACGGTGGCCTCGCCAGAGCCGGGGACGCCGCCAGGTTCGCTGCGGAGATGGAGGTGCACATCACCAACTCTGGGGTGCGTGATGCCTGGCCTTTTTAATCGCTTGAGGACGTCGAGCTTGAGCCCTACCTGCAGCAGAACCCTGTTGTTGGGGGAGAGTCCTCGGCTGGGGGTCGGCCAGGGGCCTCGGCCGCCGCCGCTGGCGCCTTGGCTGCGGCGGATGGGGCAGCGGCGTGTGCGAGTACGGGAGACACTGCAGTGGGTGAGGCACGCTCTGCAGGACCCGTGCGTCTGCCCGCAGGCGTCTTGCGGCCGCCGTGTCCCTGCCTAGCTTCGACGCCCATGTGCTGCAGCCTGGTCAGGAGGCTCCTCCCTGCTTGTCTGCCTCCTCCTCCTCCGCGGCCGCGGCGTCGCCGCTCCCCAGCGGGACCGCGGTTTTCGACGGGCCCTGGTCGGTCCACGGTCACCTCCTCATGCAAGCGCACGTGCTCGGGCAAGCGTCCCAGGTTTTGCTGGTGTGCACTCGTTGCTACATGTACTGCTGGCAGCCGCGTTATGCTTTCCGCGGGCTGGCCAAGCCCTGCACTGAAACCGAAGCTCGCTCCAAGAAGGGTTGAAGGGCCCAGGCTCGCAACGACATCACATCACGAGGGGAATAGTTCCAGTAGGTGGCAAGCGGCAGCTCAGTGCGCTGGTGCCGCCTTCGGTCCAGACCCGTGTGCTGTGGGCTAGCGCCCTGGGTGTCACGGCAGGCCTGCAGTCGTCAAGTCGGCTGGCGGCCGCCGCAGGCGCCGCAGATGCAGTTGGCTCACCTCCCCCCTCGTCCCCGCCCCGCGGCGAGACGGAGTGTTGGCGTCACATGGCTTCGCGTCGCCTGAGGAGGCGATCGAGCGTGGCCACAGGGCAGTCCAGTACAGGGCCGAGTGGGCAACCAGAGCAGCACGGGAGAGGTAAGGCCCGAATCTGTTCTCTCCTGGACGGGGATGTGGCGACCCGTCCAGTATGCCAGGGCCACCAGAGTGCGCGCTAACAGGCGGGGTTGTGGTGACCCGCCGAGAGCGAGCGCTAGGGCCACCTGCGTGAACTCTTGTGTGCATGCAAGTCTTCGGACGCGGAAAGATCATAAACAAAAATACATGTTCACCGTGTCGGGAGTTGCAGATGGGATGTCAGAGCCAGGAGCGGCGAAAGAACGTGAGAGCCGAGCAGCAATGCAGAACTCGCCTCGAGAGCCCCTCTGGTGAGGCAGGGGCGGGCGTCGCTGCTCTCAGGCCGGTGCTGCTCGCCGAGCCGCGCTTCGCTGGCCTCTTGGGCGCACCAGCAGCCAAGGACTCAGGGTTCCCTCGGTAGCAACTCATGGCAGTTCTATGTGTCCTAGAAATTATGTCCTTACGGTGCATCAGCATGCGCTAGCGTCGGATAATCGTTGAGGTAGCCCCGATCTATAGTCGACTCGCGTCGATTAGCGTCGATTCGCAACAGCGAGCAACATGGCATGGGAGGCTCCCACGAATTGCCGCACAAGTTTCCTGGCGAGACGAAAGCAGGGGAGGATCAGGGACGCAACCTCTGCGAGCTCAGCGGGTCCTGGTCGTAACTCGTTGAAGAGACAACCTGCCAGAGGAAAGTGGCGATGTCAATGCAATGAGAGGTGCAATCGGCAGCGGTTTATTGGGAATTGGCATTCGGGTTTGTCGTGCCTGCGCTTCTCCAGCTCCATTTCGTGCTCTCCTCCCAATCATTTTGCCCAACGTTGTTTTTCGAAGAACTCTGCCGCGAATCGTTTTCGACAGTGTTCAGGCAGGCTTTTGGCAAGCATAGTTCATCTCGTCGTTGGGCTCCTCCACGTGCCGCTAACCTCAGAAGTTGCCTAGATCCAGCAGGGCCGTTGCAGTTTCCTAGGCTACGCGGCGAAATAGTCCTCATCGCGATGACATTTGTTACATAATGCTGATGTTGTTGGTATGCCGTGATGTCCACCTGGAGCGTTCACCCCAGTCGATGTGGTTGCTTGGGCGACCTCGCAGGCGCGCGGCGAGCGCCGCGTGGGCTGGAAGAGCAAGCCTGCGCCTGTCGGCTCTTATGTTCGAAGCGAGCAGCAAACAAGCATGGGCTGCTCCTTTTTAAGATCGGGGAAATCTTAGACCCGAGTGCGCTGGAATTCGGGTGTGCCGGCACTTTTTGACGAGCGCGTCCTGGATTTTGAGGGTCCAGTTTTCGTGGGCTGTTTGCAGCTGGAACTCGCGTCAAATCAAATCTCAGGTTGGGCCTCGTGATTTTCATGATGGCTCCGCAAGGCCAACCCGCGATTCCCGAACCCGAGTCTTACGTCTCCCCGATAAGCGCATGTATCGCCCATTTTGCGCATCACGCCCGCATTCCTTGCCCGACCTGGCACGCGAGCCATCGAGGCACAGCGCGCTTGTCCTGTCCACGCGTGGCCGCCGTCTTGCTTCGGGGCGGTTTGCCCACATGTTCCTTGCCTACCACTGCGGCGCTTGCTGCGACGGGGACGGTCATGCAGGATGATGATCAGGATTTCACCGGGGATCGTGTTCACGCGGCGGCGCCCAGGATGATGATTAGAAAAAAGCAGGCCCCAGGCCAGGAATCCATTTGTTTAGTCGCTCCCTCCCGCCCTCATTGGCGCGCGCCTGGACAGTCAAAGGGCCAGACGAAGCCGAAGCGAAGCGGAACCCGAAGACTCAGAAACTATTGTGTTAATCGCTACCATTACCTTCTTTTCTGAATCGTCATCGTACATTACTAGTCTAACGTTCCTCTCTGGATACGCTCGTTCAGACCGCGGCTACTACTAACGAGGCCCAGAGGCTTTGACCCGATCCGCTCTTCACATGGCAGAGCCGCTCCGCGGCGTTCGTGTCACTGTGAATGGGCCACACTCTGAGGGAGCCAACCAGCTGGGCCAGGGCTCGCAGAACCATGAAGAAGTCATCCGAACTTTGCATGTTTCGAATGTGCCCCCTCAACCAGCACGGATTGCAAGAATTCCCCATACATGCCGATGAGTTGAAATAAGCTACCCGTCTGTACCATGTCCTGAGCCGCGAGCGAGTCTCCGAAGGTAGCTGGTTGTTGTGGTCTGATCTCTTCTGCAGTAGCTGATTGCTCTTGTCCGATCTCTTCTCATCGTCCCTGAATCCTAGTGCCTGTCCCCCTGCTCATCATGTCCTTCTGCCTCTGACTCCAGCTCGGAGCAGGACGCCATTCCGGAGAAGGTGCACTTGCCCTCCCTGGCCGGCCGTGCAGGACCACTGCACGCACGCTCTCGTGCGCTGGCCGCAATGAAGGCTCTTCCTGAAGATGAGAGTTGTATTCGTCTCTTGAGCAGAGGGAGTGACGCCCTTCAGCAGGAGGGGTGGGGGAAGATGAGGAGGAGGAGGGGTATCGAGCGGAGGAAGCGACAGCAGCAGCGGGAAGATGAAGCAAAACATCAAGCCTGAGAGTTCTCAGGCCTGTGGGCATGTGTTCTGCAACAGGATCACTGAAACGCCTGCTGTATTCAATGTTACGCCGATGTGGAATGTACTGAACGGTAGAGGTGGGCAGTACGAGACATCGCTACATGGGCAGAGGGAAGGCGTGAAGAGGCCCGAATTATTCACTCCCTGGCCATTTGAAGGTTGAAGCGCCCGTGCACCAAGCTGTCGGAAGTCACGCAGCTGGCCCTGCGGAAGAAACTGCCGCAGTCAGCGAGCAGAGTTCCGCAGACCCGGAGGACGTTTCTCGATTGTGGGGATGGGGGATATGTGCGTGCAATTACACATACAGATTTGAACATACGCACGAGTATGTGTATACGTACACAGACATACACACATATATTGTCCGATGTGTGTTCTCATCCTCTTGGTCAGCTTTGCCCGTCCGTGGCCGCCTGGGCTCATGCCGCGCTCAAGTGCATGAATTGGGGCGGCCCATGTCCTTTGCGTTGATTTTCGCGCGCCTCGCTGCAGGAGGATCCCATCTGCTGCCAGACTTCAGCTGGCTTTCCTCGCAGGCAGGGGCGTGCCTGGTGGCAGCACAGTTCGCAGGCTCACTTCGATTCGCCTTCGGACTGATCTTCATAGTGGGCGTGTTCGTCGGCTACGGTGTCCATGGCTGCTGTCGCTGCTGCGGGGCCCGCGGCGGGGGAGCTGGATCCCGCGAGCGGCCAGCGCGTGCTCGTGCAATGGCGCGCCAACGAACCCTGGCAAGCTCGAGTGCTGATAGCTCCACTGACGACGACAGAGTACTACAAGGACTACGCGGGCGAGGAAGCGCCCGACGGCGCCGAGGAGAAGGGCTTGATATGGGACGCCATCACGCCCGACGGGGACGTCTGCCCGCATTGCCTGGTGCCGCCAGCTCTGACGGGGGTGGTGCCCTGCGACGTGAGGGGCCAGCCCGATCGAGCCCAAGGACTGGGCGCCCGACTACCCCGCGGCAATCCCCAAGTCTATGGCCGACAGTGGGAGCTCTCCGCGAGGGACTACTTGGGCGCGCTGGAGTTCGTGACGGGCGAGGACTTCGGCGTCAGCATTCGGGACCAGTGCCCGGTGTTGAGGAGGCCAGCGGGTCGAGGACCGCGTTTGGCTTCTCGGACTCCGAATGAGTGGGTGGAGGTCACCGCTGGGTTGCCCAACCCCTTGCCCGACAAGTGGGTGCAGGTCGGCTCCTCCGACGGCGCAGGGCGCTCGGTGATGCAGGAGTTGACGGTGGACTACGGCCTTTTCTGCTCAGGTCTCGCCTTCTGCAAGAAGGGCGAGCAGACCTTCACCGCGAAGACCTCCAGCGGCGACGACCCAGACCTTGATGCAAGAGTTTTGGCAGTCGTGGAGGATGTGGATGGAGGCCGTCATCTTCCGTTTCGTGCAGCTACACGTCAGATGTCCACTACAGAGTGGAAGAAGTGGCCCTTGCAGGGACCACGAACGGCTCTCTGGTGCGCGAAGTTCACCAGCGAGCAAGACATTGCCCCACGCTCACGTCATGCGAAGTGGCGGTCAGAGGTCAATATCACTTCGGCTGACCCCACGGTGGCCGAACATGAGTTCTGCATGAGAATGGTGCAACTGGTTGTTCAATACGACCAACTAAATATATCCGAGTTGGCGGCATTCGAACTGGTGCTGCGACGCGCCCAGCTCGCCGAGTATAGGCCGAAAGATCGTATCTTGGGATCGCGAGGAAGAGCTGCTCTGGGAGGAGATGTTGACGAGGACGAATATCCCTACCTTGGCACGTCAGAGACCAGAGGCATGCTCATGATATCACCATCATTGACGTTTCATGTTTCGGAGGAATTACACAAGGAGGCTACCATGTTGAAGGGGCGCCGCAAGATACGAGAGGAACGCCAGTCCAATCGTGCTCGTGACGCTCATGGAGGTGGCGCAGGCCGTGGAGGCCTGACTGCAGACGTCCAGAGCAAGATCGATCGCCTGACCGCTGAGAACAAGAAGCTGAAGGAGCAGGCCACTGGCCCGTCGTCCTCCCCAGGCACCAAGGGGGAGGGCCGAGGCCAGGGGCCCAAGGCGGGGCCATGACGGAGGGAGCCTCACCCCCTTGGCTCGCCCCGCGCCTCAGCGGGCGAGCTGCCGCGGGACGCCTGTTCCTCGTGAGCTGCTCCCAGCACCTGTTCATTTACTCTCTTCCCAGGCTTCTACATAGCCAGCGCCTTCGACTCGACATCGACGGTCGAAGGGGCGTCGGGGCTACTTCTGCGACCTCTGGGTGCGGGGTCCGGCCGCCGCGCTCAACTGGCTCTGCTGCCAGGGCGGCGCTAGCACATGTGGTATTCTTTCTCAAGCTCATCGAACTGGGCTGGGGCATCTTCAATTTCGAATTCGCGGGCTTGGGCCCCCTACTTGCACCTCTGCGGCGGTCCTTCGGGGGCTGCGCAGCATTTCTCCAGGCTGCGACACCTCGCCTGTGAAGTCAGTGATGTGCGCCGAAGGTCTGGTGTCGCTCCCGACGGATCGGTTCAAAAGCAACGCTTTGGACTCGCTATCGGGACGGCCCCATGAGTTGTGGCATCGCTGGCAAGAGCATCTTTTGCGCGATCCTGGGGAACCTCGGGAGCTCGCGCGACCTTACTTTGACCGACAGCTTCGACAGGGCCATCAGCTGTAAGGAAAGTTTTTGGGTCGTCTCTACGATGTTGGCATGATACGTTTTGGTAGCCGCAAGAAGCATGCGAGTGGTCTGCTTTTCGTTCCCAAGGATGGGAACCGCCTACGTTTGATCCTGGGCGCGCGTATGATTAATTAAGAGTTCACTGAGCCTGACACGGTCAACCTGCCGAGTGCTGGGTGCTGGCGGAGTCTTCGCATCCAGCCCACGCGCCAGCTGCGCCTCGCGCAGGTGGACATCGAGGCCGCTTTCTATCGCATCCAGTGCCCACCTGGGCTAGAGGAGATGATGATTTTGCTTCGCATCCGCCGCCGGGATCTGCTCGCCGCGAGGCCCGACATCGACTTCGACGGCGTGGAGCTGGCCCCCCGTCTGTTGGTACTCCCCATGGGCCGGAGCTGGAGCTTGTACTTCTGCCAGTCGCTCGCGGAGGCCCACGTGGCTCAGGCTGGCTTCGGAGTAGACAGGCAGATCGCCGACGGCAAGGTGATCCCATACCTGTCCTCCGAGGCGGCCGCGGCCTCCTACGTGGGCGGGGTCGCCGTGGCGGGGGGCTGCCACTCGGCGGTCGTCAAGGGCGCGCAGAGCGTCGAGAAGCAGCTCATGGACGATCACTTGGTCTGCAAGGGGATCGAGGCCCCCAAGGCCTCTCAGAAGTTCACTGGGTTCACCTTCGATCAGGAGACGGCCACCATCAGTCTCAGCCCCGCTCGCCTGTGGAGTCTGCGGCTAGGCCTTCGCGAGTTGGCCGACCGCGGGCACGGCGGCGGGGATGAGATGTTGCAGGTATTGGCCCACTACACGTGGGCGGCCCTCTTGCGGAGAGGGTTGCTGCCCATCCTCACCATGAGCTACAAGTTCGCCGATTGGGCAGGTCCTCGCCGCCGACGCCGATGGAAGGGTGTGGTCACGGAACTACGGGCGGCTTCAGCACTCATCGCGTGCGCCTTCTACGATGCGAAGCGGACCGTCGACCCCGGAGTGCTGGTCTCCGGCGCCTCTACGCGTGAAGGTGCTGAGCACGCCTCAGGGTTCGGCGGCTACGGTGCCGCGGAGAAGCAGTGGGACGTGGGGAGTGTCTGGGCCACCATGGCCCGTTCTGAGCGCTGGAGGTATGCCACTGAGGGCGCTGTTCAAGCACGCGCCCTCGCACTGGGTTTGGAGGTCGAGACTGGCAAGGCCCAGTCGCACCGCCGAAGGGCCCGCGCCACGGGCTCGTCGAGGGGCGGTGACTTCCTGCCAGGTGACCCCGACTTCTTGACCAGTGATGGGCGGGGGGATTTGTTATTCGGTCGATGGCGACACGGGGGGAATATTCTCCGTCTTGAGGGACGGGCTCTCGTGCTTGCAGTGCGACACCGCCTGCGAGAGCGCGCCGCCCGCGGCTCCCGATTCTTGATTTTGCGCGACAACATGGGCGTGACCTTGGCAGCGGAGAAGGGTCGATCATCGTCTCTCTTCGTCAATGAGACCGTCCGTGAGATCACCGCTCTCTCCATCCTCTTCAACGGGGCCACCTCGGCTCGGTGGATCGCCTCTGAACACGACGCAGCGGACGAGCTCTCCCGCACCATCGGACGTGCCCCTCGGGACCCACGGTCAGACCCCCGCCATGCTCGCGCGGACGACAGCCGCGAGCACCAGCGGATTATCGAGCATGCCTGGGAACGGGAGCTCGAGGAGGCCGCTCTCGCGCGCCCCGCTGGGCTCGGCGGCGTCGGGCCTGGGCAGGAGTTCGGGGAGGCCGACAAGGTGCCTGAGGGCGTCGGGGTCACTGCCTACGCCGAGCCGACCTCATGTGGGCTCGGGCCGCCCTACGCCGACTCGGGCTCCTCCAGCTCCTCGGACCTCTCGACTGCCGAAGAGGGGAATGGGGGGCCACCTGAAGGCTGCTCGGCTTCAAGCGAGGAGGGCGGTGGAGCGCCAGAGGCGTCGCGACTCCCCGTCAGTGGGCGTCTTGAGTGGGCTCACCTTCCTGCACAAGGTGCAGGAGCGCGCCCGGCAGGTGTTCGACAGCGAGTTCGACGCTCTCGTGCAGTGGTGCGGGCGGAGCGACCTCCTCAGCCCGAACGTGCTCGAGCTGGGCGTGTTGGTGGCGGATTACCTGGGCCACCTGTACTGGGGCGGGTTCACCGGCGCCAAGGGCAGCCGCGTGCCGGCGGCCATCCACCACCGCCGCCCCAGCTTGGGGAAGGCCTCGTCGGGGATGCCCCCGGGCCGCGCCGGCGGGCTTCCGCCGCCGCAGCCACGCGGCCTCACGGCTGCCCCTGGCGAAGCCGTGGATGCTCAGGATCCTCGGCGTCAGCTTGATGAAGGGCGACGCCGAATTCGCGGTCGCCCTCCTCCTGGCGCGGGGCGGGCTTCTCAGGCTGCCAGCGGGGCTTGACCTCTATGACCACGGACTGGGTTGTGGAGCCTGGGGGCGCGCGGATTGCCCGGCGGGCGCCGTTGCTGCACCCCGAGGGCGCGCTGTTGCTCGACCAGGCGTGGAGCCGCGAGGGCGGCCAGGCGCTCAAGGAGCTGTGTGCACGGCGGCGCCCAGGCCAGCCTCTGTGGAGCTTCAGCCGCAGCGAGTTTGGGCGCACCTTCAGTCGTCGGCGGCGAGCATTGCCTGGCGCGCCAGAGGCCGCGCCATACCAGATGAGACACTGCGCCGCCAGCCACGCGAGCGCCATCGACCACATGCCGCAGGCTGTGCTCCAGGGGCGGATGCGCCACGGTTCCGCCCAGAGCACCCTGAGATACAAGAAACACGTTCGCTACCTCAGAGAGCTCGAGAGGGTCCCCAGCGCCATCCAGCAGTGGACCAGCCGCATCGAGAACCGTCTCGGGCTTCTGTTGCTGGGCAAGGAGCGCCCCCCTGGGCCACCGTTCAAGATTCAGAAGTGAATGAGAGATGTAGGATTCGAGCTGCTGGCAGTTTTTTGAAGGGGGCCCTGAGGTTCGGCTCCGTTTTGAGACACCAGTGGTTTTTAGAGGTTGGGTTTGGGACGGGGTCCATTGCCAGGGCTGTTGATCCTCGGGACATGTTTGGTGCCGTGTGGGTGAAAGGGGCGGGGGGGGGGGGGGGGGGGGGGGGCCCCCGCCCGAGTTGACACTTGTCAGACGGAGGTTGCTCGGTTGGATCTCCTCGAGATGTATTCGGGGTGCATGCTGTATTCTGCCCCGCCGTAACCAGCATCCCCGCTTCTGCAATGTAGCTCGCTTCGCCGTGAGTGCATCTCAGGTTGGATGCCCCGTCGCGCGCGCTGACCCCCGCCCTGGGCACCTCCGAGAGGCCTGCAGCGTCATGAGACCCCTTGTGGAGCCCCCCCTAGCCCAATGTACATTGTGTCGCCTTGCCGACTTCAGCCAGGGGGCCCCCATCATGACTGTCTCATTGTTGCCTTCAATTGCAGCTGGCGTCCGATTCAAGCGCCGCCGTGCTCTCATGCTTATGTTCGCCAGGTCAATGTGCATCAGCTGCGCTGTCCTGCCGCCGCCTCCCCGCACATCCGTCTCGGCTCGCGGCTTTCGGAGGCTGTGGCTGGATGGATTCGCAATGGTTCTGAGCAGGTCACTGACTCTCACCTGCTCAGAAGAATCACCTCCTAACTGTTGGTGAGATTGGCTAGCAAAGGACGGCCAGTGCCCCCTTATGGAAGTTTCGGGAGTTGTGGAGCTTGGGCTCCGTGGAAGCAGCGCTGCCTGCCCGACATCGCGAAAAAGACACTGACAGTCGGAAATGTCTTGTTGCATCGTGCCCTGGCCACTCACAGGGCCCTGACCTTGTCCGATGTGCGTTCTCATCCTCTTGGTCAGCTTTGCCCGTCCGCGGCCGCCTGGGCTCTTGCCGCGCTCAAGTGCACCCGCCCACAGACCGCCCGTGCACTTGGTCTCCCTGAAAAGTTGGTCAGGGGAGTTGTGGAGCTTGGGCTCCGTGGAAGCAGCGCTGCCTGCCCGACATCGTGAAAAAGAGACTGACAGTCGGAAGTGTTTTGTTGTATCGTGCCCTGGCCACTCACAGGGCCCTGGCCTATATATATATATATATATATATATTATATATATATATATATATATATAATATATATATATATGTGTGTGTGCATCCATATATATATATATATATATATGTATGTATGCACACATACACATACATACATGGGAGTTCCTGGCCCCGGGCCCCGGGCCGGGACCTCCTAGTGGCCCCCTTGGGAATTCCCGGGCCCCGGGCCCCGGGCCGGGACCTCCGTTGTACATAGGTAGCGGCCCCCTCCCGGCACGCCCCTCCAGCGGCCCCCGCGCGTTCCAGTCCGCCCAAGAAGGCTCCGACATCGCCGAGAGAACCCCAGGATCGCTTCAAGACCGCCAGAGATCGCTTCCAGAAGGGACAAGAGGCCCTCATGCCGCCCCAAGAGGCCGCCAAGAGGCCCCACCGAGAGCGCCCCGGGAAACCAAAATGGCCCAATTCCTTGCGTAAGGCGTACGTTTTGAGGATATCAGCCCCCTTGGACATCGGAGCGGTCAAAAAGCTCCAAGAGGCGCCCAATGACGCCCCAAGACGGGTGAGACAGCCCCAAACGGCCCAGGAGGGCCTCCCGGGAAGCTCCGGCGGTCCCCGGGCCTCCGAGTCCGCCCAAGTGGCCCAAGAGATTCCCCGGTCGCCCCGGGGCGCTCCGACGCGGCCCAAGATGGTTTCCAGGAGGGCCACGAGGCCCTCAGAACGCTCCAAGAATGCTCCAAGAGGCCCTCCAAGAGAGCCCCAGGAGACAAAACTGGCCCCATTCCTTTCGTAAAACATATATATATATTAAGAGAAACCCCCAAAGGCCCGAAGAGGCGCCCAAGAACGCGTCCAGGACAGCCGCAAGACGGCCTAGGAGAGCCTCCTGGGATGCTCTTCCGGCGGTCCCCGGGCTTCCCAGTCCGCCCAAGAGCGCCCGAGAGGCCTCCGAGACGCCCCGAGAGAATCCCAGGGGCGCTCCAAGACGGCCCACGCTGGCTTCCAGAAGGGCCAAGAGGCGCCAAGACGCCCCCAAAAAGCTCCCAGAGGCCACCCAAAAGAACCCCGGGATACCAAAGTGGGCCCATTCCTTTTGCAAGACGTATATTTATAGAATGACTCCTCCCTTCAAGAACAAAGCGCCCAAAACGGTCCAAGAGGCGCCCTAGAAGGCTCCGAGGCGGCCTCAGCGAGCCCCAAAAGTGCCATGAGCGAGCCTCAAGAGGGCACGAGAGGGTTCCAAGCAGGGCCGCGGGCTCTTTTTTAAAGCCGTCTGGCTCCAAACATGCCGCAAAACCATCCAGGAAGCCTCCTGGGCGCTCCCAAGAAGCCCCCAGAGGCCCCCGAGGAGCCCCCGCAGAGGCGCCCAGACGCCCCCTGGAGACCTCGCAGACGTTTCCCCACGTGGAATTGCCGCGATCAGTGGCGCCCCCAGCGATGAAGGCTGGTCGCGCCTCGCTCTTCGCCGCCCCCGCCCAGGGGCGGCGCGGGTGCTTTCTCGCAACGACTTGCCAGCATTAGCGGCGCCCCAGTGACGGATGTCGCGCGAGCTATGCGGCGCAGCCGGGGCGCGAGGCGCCCGCGGGGTCGGGCCCAACTCGCCCCGGGCCACCCCGCCCAAGGACGACGCCCGCGCGCCCCCCCCGGGAGTCGGCCCCCCTGGAAGAGGAGGGCAGGCCCCGACGAGATCCGGCCGCCCTTGGTCAGAGGGCAACCCCCCAGCCCCACAGGCAGCCCCTGGCGGCCCCAGTCGCGCGCGCGGAGGCAGCGCGCAGCAACGGCTTGACGCCCGAGCGGCGCGCGGCAGCAGACGGCGGGGCAGCGCCGCGGGAGCAACCGACCCCCCTGGCTCGACCTCAGACGTCGCCGCTGGCGCGCCCCCTGGCTCCAGGGATCGAGCGCGGCCCGTCGGCGGCCAGGTTTGCGCGACCCTCCCTGGCGCGGCCGCCTGCCCACAGGCTGGAAGCGCCCCGATGGCTCGCGCGGCCGCCATTGGCGGGCAGGCCTCGGGCTGCTGCTGCGCCCAGCGGTCGGAGAACTGGGCCTGCAGGTGGAGGAGCGACGCCCTCCTGGAAGGAGGTGGGCAGAACGGCGAACAGAGCGGCGCCCCGTCGCCTGGTCAGACCAGGCCCCTTCGCCCCCATCTGTCCGCCCTTCCCGGCCAGCGGTTCGGGCGGCCCCCGTCCGCTGAGAAGCGGCGACGACGGCCCTGGAGGAGGCGGCCTCGTGGCGGCCCTGGGCGAAGACGATTGCGTCGGCGACGACGACGACCCCCCTCCTCCCCCCAGTCTGCAAGGCCCCCCCGAACCGCGGCGACCCCGGTCCAGGGGCCGCCAGGAACCGACGGGGCGCTCGCGCAAGACGCCGCCATGCTCAGAGACGCACCGAGTCCGAGCGGGGCGGCGGGCGGCGGGCCGCGCGGACCCAGGCGGGAACCCGACGCGACGGCGCCACGGCGCATTTCCGAACCCTCGGCCACGGCGCAGACGCTGGCCCCCGCCCGCGCCGCTCTCGCCCAGCCCGCAGTGCGCGCTCGACCGGGCGAGGCGCCCAACGCGTCGGCGCCGCCTCCTCTCGGCGACTGCGAGTGGCGCGGTTGCGCCAGGGTGCGGTTTGCGAGTTGCTGTGTGGCGGCCTTTCAGGGGACTTTGCGAGAGACGATGTCATAAATGTCGTCGTTTCGAGCGACGCTGTCATTCTCGATGCGCGCCCCATTGTGCTGGAAGGAGCGACAGTGTCATGTGATTCGGTCGCGTTGAGTGACAGCGCCATCCGTTTCCCAGGGGCGGGGGGGGCAGACGTGATGGGAGGCAAACCGCACCCCTTGCAAACCGCACCCATTGTAGTCGCCGATCCTCGTCGCCCTCCGAGCCAGTCGGCAGACCTAGTCGCCGCGCGACAACCGCCCTGACGGCGCGCGGCATCTTTCCCGGCTCTGGACCCCTCCTTTGGCGCCCCGGCCGCGCGCTGCCCACCCCGGCAGCGCGCGGCCCCCTCTGCCTTGGCCGCTTCAGATAAACAGTTCCCGCGCCGATTAGGTGCCCCTTGACTCGGCCCGCGCCGTTTGCCCCAGCAGCGCGCGACCTCTCGGCCTCGGCCGCAGTTTTGACAGGCTCGGCGCCGCGGCCGCGCGCTGCCCACCCCAGCTGCGAGCGGCCCCGCCCGGCCCCGGCCGACTCACTCGCATCTTCCGCGCCAGTTAGGTGCCCCTGCTCTTGGCCTGCACTCCCTACCTCAGCAGCGCGCGGCCCCTCGGCCTCGGCCGCAGTCTCAGCACGGGCACGTCCTCGCAACTGCCCCTTGCTGGCAGCCACGAGCGCCTCAGCTGCCCTGGCCCGCCGACCGGGGCAGCGCGCAGGCGACCGCAGCAGCGCAGCGCGCGGGCCGTCTGCCCGCCGCCCGCAAGCGCTGGCGCCGGCGCTGCCGCCCCGCCTGCGGGGATCATCCATCCCGCAGGCGGGGCGTTCCTCTTCCTCGCCCCCTCCCCCCCCCCTCGCCGTTCTCTTTCCTTCCTTCCCTCCGCGAGCCGCCGTGGCGTTCGCGAGGCGGCCGCAGCTCGCGGCCCCTCCGCGCGGTCGGGCACCCAGGTTTGGCCCCGCCGCCCGCCCCCCTCCGCGGGCCCTGCATTTTGCCGGCTGCAGTCCAAGCCTAGACTGCGCATGTACTTGCCGTGCCTTGTCGCGCGCCACCCACCTCGGCGGCCTGCGGCCCTCTTCTGTCGACCTAGCCCCCCGTGCACTACTTAGGCGACGCCACTGCAGCGCGCGCTTCCTCTGCCTGCAGCGGGCCCCGTCAGCGCCCGCGGGTGCCCCGGCGCCGCGGCCCAGCAGCTGCCGTGGTTCCCGCTGGCGAGGCTGGCCGCGCCAGCACCCTCGGGTGACAGTTCATCCGCCTCTGAGTTGCCTTTTCTTTCCCTCCCACTCCTGCGGCCGCCCGCTCTGCCCTATTCCCAGTCTTGCATGCTGGCCAATTCGCTTGTCGGTGCCCCCCGTCTAGCTCTATCGCTGGTGCAGCCAATTCTGCTTCGCCGCCGACGGAAATGTGTGTGTGTGTGTGTGTGTGTGTTTCAGTGTCAGTGTCAGCGTCCGCGTCAGCGTTCGTGGTTGCGCGCGGGGGAGACGGGGCGAGGGACGCCACCAGAAGTGGGAGAGCATGGGCATCCTCCGACTTCCACGTGCACTTGCACAGACACGTGGTGCTAGATTATCGCCCGGAGTTGCATTTTTGGGTTTTAATTTATTTTCTAAGGAATTGGGCGTGTGTCGCATTCTGGCGGTTATGTTGTCGCCGTCGCCGCCTCGTCGCCCCCGTCGTCTGGGCCAACGCGGCGGTCTGGCGGCTATGTTGTCGTCAGGGCCGCCTCGTCGCCGCCAGTGGTCCGGGCCTGCGTGGCGGGTTGGCGGCTATGTTGTCGCCGTCGCCGCCCCGTCGCCACATCGTCGTCGCCGTCGTCTGGTCCTGCAGTATTTCGGAATACTTTGTATTGTTACGCCTTGCTTTGGATTGCGTTGCCTTGCGATGTGTTGCGTTGTTTTGCGTTGTGTTGCCGTTATGTGTGCTGTTCTTCGTTGTTTTGCATTGATTTATGTTATGATACATTGCCTTGCATCGCTTTGCATGCATGTGTTGCGACTGCTTACAATTCACCGTACATATACGTCCACACACACATATACATATGTATATATATATATATGCACACACTCAAACACATAATTTGGATCTACCCCCCGGGGTCTCTGTTGCTAGTTTCAAAACATTATCCTTATATTTCCCGTACTTGGCGATGTATACGTTCTCCAGACCTTTCGCCATTATCCACACATTATCCATATATTATCCAAGCCTCCAGCATTGACCCTACCACCCCTGGAATCCCTTGCAGCGGTCGCAAGAGGGGAGGGCCCCGAGTGCCGACCATAACGCCCGCGGGGCAGGAGGATAAGGAGGAGGAGGAGGAGGAGGAGGAGGAGGAGGGAGGAGGAGGAGGAAGAGGACGAGGAGGACGAGGAGGAGAGGGAGGAGGAGGAGGAGGGAGGAGGGGGGAGGAGGAGGGAGGAGGAGAGGGAGAGGGGGAGGAAGGAGGAGGAGGAGGAGGAGGAGGAGGAGGAGGAGGAGGAGGAGGAGCCTCGCAGGACGACGCCAGCTCTGCCGCCGCACGCCCCACTGGCCAGCCGCCGGCAGCCGCAGTGGCGCCCCCGCCAGGCCTGGGCGAGCTCGCGCTGCCGTCGGTGGTCAGCGGACTGGCCCAGGGGGGGAACATCGACCCCCAATCGCCCATTCATCGACAATCGTAGCCTGGCTGCCCCACTCCGCCCAGGAAAGGCAGTTTTGTTATCCAGGGCCTATCGCCGATTCCAAGTCAATGTCCCCCCCTCCGAGCAAATCCCCCACTTCTGTTTCTCCTCAGGTGGGCTCCCAGGGCCATGCGCTGGGCATCTGCAAGCCGTGCGCGTTCTTCTTCAAGGATGCGTGCGAGAGCGGCTACGAATGCAAGTCCTCAGAGGAGGGGAACGAGACCCATACCGCTGCCCGTACCGCTGCCCTTCCCCCGTCGCCACGGCCGGATTCGCTTCGGAATCCTGGTCAGAACGCGCAGAAGGAGATGTCTGGGCCATGGTGATGTCGTATTTTCTTGCTCCCAGGTTCTGCCACCTATGCCCTCCGGGTGTCAAGAAGCTGCGGAAGAGAGAGTGGAAGCAGCAGCGCAGGACCATGCGCTCGGGAGTGCCGGGCTTCCCTGCCGCCTGCGCCCTGTGTGGGCAGGGCCTTGCGTGCGCGTGCGGTGCGGGGCAGTGGCCCGAGACGTCCGGCTGAGTACAGTGACCGTGCGGCCTGGCCTTGTGCAGAAGGCCGGGGCGCACCTGTCATCCTCGGGAAAACGTCAGGCTCGAGTGCGCAGGAGCTCGGGCCTGCCGACGCCTCTTGACGAGCGCGTCCCGGATTCTGACGTCTGGTTTTCGTGGGGTGTCTGCAGCGGGAGTTCGCGTCCAATTTCAGACCGGGTCTCGTCGTTTCCATGATGGCCCTGTCAGGCCAACCCTCGGCGGCGAGCGAGGGGGGAAGTGAGAAGGGGCGGCCCTTCTCAGAAGGCTCGGAAGCCCCCGGGCGTTCTGAGAAGTTTTCAAAGTCTTCCCCGAAGGCACAGAAGAAAACTTCCCGCCGCCTTCTGAAAAGGCATTCTCCTTCTCATTTCCCCCCCCTTCGCTCGCCGCCAAAGCCTGAGCCCCCCGAGCCCGAGTCTTGCGTCTCCCCGGCAGCTGCGTGCCCCGCCCGCCCCGTCGGCGCACCCCTCCGTGGCCCTCGCCGCCTGCCTCCGGGGCTGCAGCGCCTGCCGCGGATGCTGCAGTTGCGGCGCCTCTGCCTCTGCGGGAGGTGTTCGTGCGTGTCTGGAGATACTGTGCGCGTCTCGGAAATTGCATTGTGCCTTCGACACTGCTCGATCGCAATGAACACTTCCATCCGCTGCTCGCGCTTGAGGGCCTTCTGCGCCGCTGACTGAAAGAGTCCGGAGGTTCTGTTGAAGTTCTCGTGTTTCTTCAGGCCCTGAGGTGCCCCGGATCGAGCAGTAGCGAAGCGTCCTGGCTTGCCATATAGGCCCACCAGAGAATGTCCTGAAAACCAGTTTTGTGGCCTGCGCAAGGCGTTCTCAGAACATATCTGATTGAGACTGGCTTGTATCCATACATCGGATTTATGTTCTAAGAGCACTGTTTCGTTCTTATGGCATCGTCGGGCTCCAAGAACATGTCGTGGTAGGCCTATGGATATGCCAGGACAGTCAGCCCCTGCTCAAGTCTTCAGGCCCCGAGGTGCCCTTGACCAGCGGCTCCGCCTCGTCGGGGGAGGCTCCCTGGGACGCGAGCGCGGGCTGTCTCGAAAGGCTTTCCCTGGCTCGCGGCGGTCCAACGACGACCCAGGCGTCAGCGCCATGTAGAAAAATGGGGGGCGGCTGAGTTTCTTCGTGTGCGCATGTGGTGGCGTATTTCGGGCCCTGGGGCCCACAGAGGACAGCCCACGACGCGCAGTCCATACGAGACAAAGTGTCGAGAGCTCTGGGCCCCCCGTATAAAGATGAGCAGCTATCGGCGGCGAGCTCAGGAGGGAAGTCCGAGGGAGCGGGCCTTCTCAGGAAGGTCAGAAGGCCCCCAGCCTTCTGACAATTTCTCTGAGCCTCCCCCGAAGACACGGACAAGCTCCCATATGGCCGGAGGGCTTCTCAAAAGTCCCGCCGCCTTCTGAGAACGCCTGCTCTTTTTCACTTCCCCCCCCGCACCCCGCACGCCACCGAACAGCTGCGCCAGTCATCAAGGTCAAGAGTTCCTTCGGCAACTTCCACGAGGCTCGCCAGGTCTGTGGAGTCTGTGGCGCCCTGCGCGGGGGCTGAACGCACAAGGCTAGAATGGCAAATGTTCACAATTGGGGCTTAACGTTTGCTCATTCTTCGCTGGGTAGTACTATCTTAATTCTAGCCTCGACCATAAGGTGTTTTCCGCCGCCGTCCCGCACCCCTTCTTCGCTGGCCACCTTCTCGCTCCTCCTTCCTCGCTCGTGCTCCTTCTTGCTCCTGCCATTTCGCTCCGCTTCATCCGTGATTTCTCTGCCACCTCGCAAGCCCTCTTCAAAGGAGGCCCTGTCGCCCCTGTCTTCAGCCGTGGCGTTTTGTCTTGCCTACCCATTTCCAGCTTCGAGCTACCACATATTCAGGTTTCCGCTCTGGCCTCGACTTTGGCTCCGTTGGCCTCAACTTCGGCCTTGTCTTCGCTTCATCATCCTCGATTGGGGCGAGCAGGCGTGCAGCTGTCCCAGGGCTCCCTCATCCAGTGCCCGCCCCCGTCCACCGTTGCTGCCTGCAGCGCGGGCGGCCCAGAAAGCCGCCGCCGTGCAGCTGCATCCCCGCCTCCCCCGTGCGGCCCCTCTCCGTTTGCATCTCTCGTCCCCGCCCAGACTGCGCGCCCAGCCGTCGGCGGCCTGGCCACGGGGCCGTTTTTT
>CAUYUJ010000003.1:966390-1021390 GCA_963575745.1 Prorocentrum cordatum | reverse complement strand
GGGGCTCCCATCCTACCATCCGTGCCCCTGCCCTCCGAAGGTTTCCGTTTCTGCACCCTCACGCGTTTAATGGCATCATAGGAAGCTCCACCCAATGCCCAAGAGGCTGGCTTCGCATGGCGGCACCGCGCCCATTCCAACACACCCCTCGTGGGGATCGTGGCCCCATAGGGAGCTCCACCGAAGGCCCCAGTGGCTGCGTTCCCATGGCGGCACCACGCCCATTCCAGCACACCCCTCACGAGGATCGTGGCCCTACAGGGAGCTCCACCGCAGCCTCACGAGGATCGTGGCCCCATAGGGAGCTCCACCGAAGGCCCAAGTGGCTACGTTCGCATGCGGCTTCGCGCCCATGTCAGCACACCACTCACGAGGAACGTGGCCCCACAGGGAGCTCCACCGAAGGCTCCAGTGGCTGCGTTCGCATGCTCTGCCCGCTTTCTTGCTGTCCTGTGATCGATTCCCCCTATCTCTCTCTCCTTCTCTCTCCTTCTCTCTCGTGTTCTCTGTGCCCCTTCCTCACACTTCGTTCTCTTCGTTGGGCACTGATACTTCCAAGCTTGTCGTGTATCAAGTTGCGTGTTGGGTCCGAGACTTGTTTGTCACGATGTTCTTATTTATCGCCTACTTGTGTCGTCGTTACACTCGTTGCAGTTTGGACTGGTTGTGTGAAACGTGTCTTGGGTGGCGGCTGTATGTTTCGCTTCATCTACCGTGGTTCGGCTTGCACCACTGATCTGGATACACACGTGGTATTCCGCTCGGTCCAAACATTTGTCTGCGGGGGTCAGTTTCTTCCTTGGCCTTATCACCGCGCTATCCTTCATCCCGACATCCATCGCTCTCATTTGTGACGCGTTGCCCCTCTCCCTATATTGCCTCCCATGTTCCACGGTTTCCATAAGGCCTCGCCTCATCTCTATGCAAGGACATGTGAGATGGGGCCGTGTACAGGCTCACAAAACACTTTTTTGTATGTATTTCGGATTCGTCAGCAGGTTCTGTGAATCTGCGCCTGCACGCCTCTGCGAGTCAAAAGCGCTCACCCTCGTGAGGACATGTGAGGCCCCCCGCCTGGTGTAGCTGGAGTGCTCAATCAAGGCGTTCGACACTCAAGCACTTGTATAGCAATTTCTTTGAAACGTGAACGGTAACAGATGCAATGACCTGTGTTTGTTCATTCGCGAGACTCGTGCAGTTCCGCTTCGATTGTAGTTCTACTTGAAGGCCAACCTTCGCGAGTTGTTTTGTGACACATGTGCCGCCATATGTAAGGCGGGTTGGGGCACGCGCAGGAGGCATGTCATGTTGGGAGGTGCCGTGAACTCCTCGATGTCGGTTCTGTGCTGCTACGCATTTAGAACCGCCCGTGCGCATCACACTAGACTGTGCCTGGGCTTCTGGCAACTTCTCCAAGGTTTGAGGCTTAGGCTGCATTGGGGAGGGGGGGCCTTGAGAGGACCCACGCGCGTTGACTCTCCTCTGCACCACGCAGCATGTAGAGGGACGTGGGGCCTGCTCCGAGACGAGGCTTTGCTGCCTTTCGGTTGCACAGCAGGCTTCTTGGCGTAGCGCGCCCTCCTCGTGATTCGCCATGCCACAGAAGAGCCGTGCCCACCCAGGAGTCCGGGACGGAACTCGGCACGCCCCCCCCCCTTGTTCTTGGACCAACTCTCCGCCGCGGAGGCCTTCGAGCGTGAGCGCCCGGGCCTCGCCCGGAGCCCTGCAAGAAGGCTCCGTGCTCGCGAGCGCGCGGACGGACGGGATCCAGGACAGTTCGGGACGTGTTGCGTACTCCTCGCTTCTGCTCTCGGGCCGACCTTCCCTCCGCGGAGATCTTTGGCCAGGACCGTCAGGACATACAGTCGGACCGAAGTACGTATAAGATCGAGGTCGGTCCAGGGAGGGTACCCTAATGTTCTTCGTGTTTGTTGGGTGTTCTTATGCATCCTGGGGATGATACCCTAGGACGTTCTGCGTGTTTTGGTCGGAGGAGGGTCCCATGTTCTTGAATGACGTTCTTCTGGCCAAGGTCCGACTGTAAGTACCCCGCTCGCGGGCGCGCGAACTGACGGTGAGCCTGCCGCCGTGTCTGGCAGCGTTCTGACCTTCTGAAGGCCGCGTCCGCTGACTCCCGAACCTTCCCCTCTGCCAACGCCCCTCCGCCAGGTGAGGTGTTTTTTCTCGGGAGGGGGGAGGGCAAGGGTGAGAGAGGGAGGGAGAGACCGATCAGTGCTTCGGGGAAGGAAGGGGGGATAATGGGGTTAGGGAGGGGGGGGAGGGCAGATGGGACGGAGGGAGGGGCCATGGCCATGCTGTTCAAGCAAATACACCTGGCCGCCGCGACGTGGCGACGCGGCCTCTCAGGCACACTGGCAGACGAGATGCCATCTGCGGACCAAAGCTCCTCAGCTCTGGCCTCACGCAGCCGGCAGAGGACCCCCCGTTCGCCCATGGGCGACCCAGGCCTGCACCCCCCGACGCGCGGCCCCGGCTGCAGGAGCAGAGGCCGCGGTGGGGAGGGCGGACTCGCAGCATGCTTCCCTCCCCACAGCCGCCTCGGCCTCGGACGACTCTGTGGCCTCGACGACCCCGAGTACGCCCGCTCGTCGTGGACCTTCCTGCTGTTGTTGTCGTGGTCCTCGCTCTTGCTCTTGTTACGTTTCCTCTTGTTATGTTTTTTTTTCTTCTCCTTCCTATTTTTTTTCGCCTTCTTCTTCTTCGCCTTCTTCTTGCGCTTCGAGCTCATCCCGCCGATTACCGCGGAGTTCAACGGGCTCGGGCTGCCACGCGCGTTTCTGAGCAGCTTCGTCGCGAGGCCGACGTGGCCCATGCCCGCACGGGCCTGGCGCGGCCAGGAGCCCTCCCCCCCCTCCCGCGGCACCCTAGTGGAGCCCTCCGCGAGCAGGCGCGGCTCCTTCGAGGACGTCCTCCTCGCCGGCGGCCTGTTGCCTCGAGGGCGTCCCCTCGAGGACGTCCTCGTCACGTTCTCAGCGGTGCCCGTGCCACGATCGCCAGCATCATCCTGAATACCGCCTCCAGCGTCCCGCAGGCAGCGTCCAGAGTTCAATAGTCGGGGGCTGCTGGGGGTACCCCTTGCCCAATGTGCCCCCAGCTTTCCGCTCAACTTTCGAGCCCCTGGGGCCCTCTGGGCCTCGTGAGGGGTGCTCTGGCGGCCGTGGGGGTCTCGCTGGAAATCCCGGGGGGCACCTTGAGCCTGGGGCACTTCTAGCAACACCCGAAGCTGATGCATCCAGCGTCACGCAGCTCACCCCGAGCGTCTCGTAGATCTCTCGCGTACCGAAGACTGCCTCCAGCGTCACGCAGATCACCTCAAGTTTTTCGAGGGTCGCCCCCAGCGTCGCGTAGATTTGCTGCTGCGTGCCGAGGACCGCCTCCAGCGACACGTAGATCGCCTCCAGAGTCACGCAGATCCTTTAGGAACCGCTCACCTCCAGGCCCAGCACGACCATCACGATCACCAGCGTGAAGACGAGGGGCGGCACCATGAACGGGCTCGCCACCGGGTCCGGTGAGCACGGCGCACCCGTCGCGTGATACATCTTCATAACCAACGGCTTTCCCGAACCTGTCCTCCCTCGTGGGCCCCGCGCCAGAGGACACGAAGGCCCCTTGCCCGCCCACGCGGCCGCCATCGGCCGGGGAGGGGGTGGCGGACGGGGAACGGTGGGAAATTTCGCAACACGCCTTCCGAGGTGTGCCGCCTCGCCCGCGCTGCCTTCGCGCGCGCCCTCCTCCCGGAAGGCTTGCAGGTCCCCGATGAAGACCTCCACCGTCTCTCCCTCCATCCTTCCCTCCCTGCCCCCTCCCTCCTCCCTCCCTCCCTTCCTCCCCCTCCCTCCCCCCTCCTCCATCTCCCCCCTTCTCGGCCTCCCACATGGGGTCCTCCTCCTCCCATCTCCCTTTTCCTCCTCTTCCTACCTGTCTCACCTCATCCTTGCCTGTTCCATAGTTGGCCTGCCATCCCGCTGCCGTTTGCAAATGGATCCTTGCACGCGCCCGCTATAATACATGCTGAAATAATCGTTCTCCATTCGCTTTACAGAAGTAGCTCATCTCTCACACTCACCCCTCACATCACTTTCTCGAGTTGGTGGCGGGGCCTCGGCTCCAATACCACGGCCGCCATGTGTTGCATTGCTTCGATGGTGCCAGCTCGCGTCCTCCGCCGCTCTACATCAAGCTGTTCGCTGTTCATCATGCTGGCCGCTCAGCGATATATCCATTATAAGTTTCGCCTTGGTGCACCTTGGCATCAAACAATGCATCAACATGCATACCAACAAGTATGTCAAACCTACGTACAAGGACCCGGGCCGCGCCGCTGACGACGACGACGACGAACCTCGTGGCGCGCCGAAGTTTTGAGCGATCCCTCCCGGGTTTGCATTGATTGCGTCAACGCAGTTCGCGGACTTCCTGCCGTCAATGCACCCGCTTGTGGATGTAGTCGCACATCTCCTATCGCTGCTCTGCACAACGTTGATTTCTGCGGTGTCTGGTAAGGGCCCCAGGCTTCTGGTGACAGCGTCATGAAAGCCTTGTGAGGATCAACCAGAGAAGAGCGGGGATGCAATGGGGGGTATGGCGACTGTGTCGCCAGGGCTCCGAGGGACAGCGAAGCGGATCTGGGAGAACCCGCCGACCCCTTGGTGCGCGACCTTTTGCCTCGCCCACGCATCCCCATCAGCCCGGCAGGGCTGCGTCCCGATGCGCACTCCTGTCGATGATCGCGCAGTTGGCGGCGCTCAGCACAGTGACGCTTCGACGTGCGAGAAGCACTCCCCTGCCTGCGCTCCGGGATGCCCCGAGCGCCGAGAGCGCCGCATCCCGCGCCCAGTGGGCAGACGAGGAGGAACCCGTCCCGGGCGGGCATCCACGGCGGCTCGGAGGCACACTTCACGAGCAGAGCCGTTGGTCGATCCTTGGCCTCCAGCGCTAATGTGACGCGCAGAGGGAGCCACGCGCTGGATGGGAGGCCATCGGGGTGGACGTCGTTGCCATCGCCACCAGCATCTCCCGCGCGGGCGCAGGCGGCGACAGCGGCAGCGCGCTGCGCCTCCGAACTTGGGGGCCCGAGCAGCAAGCTCGAGTGCCTCTTCCAGAGATGGGTGCGCGAGGTGATGATCTGGTCACCGGTGAACTCAGGCCCTAACGAGTTTCGCCAGGCTGCCTGCGACTCGACGCGCCTCGCCAGCATGGCGCGCGAGTGCGCGGGCGAACGGCCGCCAGCTGTCGTGGTCCAGGGGGCCTCGTCAACGGCGACCCAGCGCCGCCGATCATCCTCCCGACGCGCAGGAACGGCGGGGCCAACTGGGCGAGGTGGAGCGCCGCTTCAAGAGCGCATGGACAATCTCCTCGCGAGATTCGCCATCCCGCGGGCTTGGGCGCAGCAAGTCGGTCGATTCACGATCGGCCACGAGGGTCTCAGCTTCCTCCTGCTGTGCGCGGCTGGCGCGTCGAACGTCCAACCGACCATGATCTCGCCGCAATATTGCCTGCGCCGCGAAGGTCCAGCAACTCGCGCGCGCGATGGGCCGCCTGCGGCGCTTTGAGCGCGCGATCGAGGCGTCGGACAATCTCGCCTCGGCGGCCCATTGCGCCCGACAGCGCGCCATCCTGACGGGCGCGCCCACTCGAGATCAGGTTCAGGATGCCTGTGGCGCCGTGGCCGGATCGAGAGGGAACGGCACGGGTCCAGCTGCGCTGGGGGCGGCGCCAGGCCCGCCCGCGCCGGCAGTCGCCGCCGGCGACGCCAGCGCGGCGGCGCCAACGCAGGGGACCTCCCCATGGCAGGCGTCGACTCAGGCATAGACGCAGATGCCGCCCGCTCTTTCGGCGAAGAAATTGCCGCAGACGGCCCCGAGCTGCGCGGCTTTCCAGTGGGGCGGCGCGGTGGGCACCTTTTTGGGGCTCGCGAGCGCGCCGAAGCACGTCGGCGCTGGAAGCCCGCGCGCTGCGCCCAGGGGGTCATCGAACAAGGCCGCCGCACCTGCCTGGCCGACCCGCGCGACAACGGCGCCCGGGAGGCTTTCGCGGGCTCGCGGAAGGGCAAAGGCAAAGGCAGAGGCAAGGGGAAGTGCAGGGCCAGCGGCGCGGGTTCGGGCCGCCAGGGCAAACGCCCCCGGCCATGGTGGGCCGCGTCTCAAATGCCGCGAGTGCAAGCCTCAGGGGCGCCTCGTGAACGACTGCCCCCAGCGCCGCAGGCGAGGGCGCGCCCCCTTGCTCAGCGCCTGCGCCCTGGCGCCGCCTTCGCCGCCAGCATTGTCGCCGCTCGCGCGGCTGGGGCAGCGGGGCGTCCGAGCATCTGCCTTCGCCAGGCACATGCGCCGCGCGGATGATTAGGGGCGGTCCTGGCACTCCGCTGCCCCTCGGCCAGGGGCCCTGGGGATGGCGATTTCACGCAGGGCGCTGGCCCACGGGCGGGCGGGCATCCGACTCCAGCAGCGCCGGCGACGCGGCCGAGAGCGACAGCAGCCGCTCCAAGTGCGTCGCCAGACGGCCCTCGGCAACGAGATGGCCGCGGCCGCTGGTCACAGTGGGTAGGCGCGTCACCCCCATCTTCGTCATCGCCCAAACTTTCGGAACTGCGACGACAAGGGCGGCGGATGGCAGAATTCGCGGGCCGCGCGCAAGAATCTGCAGCGCCAGCGGGCCCCGTGATTGCGCCGCCAGCCCGCGCGGCGTCGGCGGGGGAAGCGGCGCCGCCCGCGGCGGCGCCGGGGCAGCGGCCGCGCCGGCAGCGCCGACCGCTCCAGCGGCCTCCACGGCGCAACCACAACCAAGACCGCAAGGACGCGAGTCGGCGGCGCGACCCAACTGGGGCAAGCTCAGGAGCGCGACTGGGTCGGCAACCAACGCGCGAGTCGCCGCGCCACCAGCCCCGCCTCCCGACCGCGGCATCAGTCAGCACTCCATGTAGATCGAGCTCCACGTGGCGACCAAAGTCCGCGCGGGCAGCTGCGCCACCGCCAGTGCCAGAATCTCCCCAGGAGCTGGCTCTGGTCAACCAGAACAGCCCCGTCGACGCGAGTCAGCTGTCTGGGAGAGTGGCCATGCGGTTTGCCAGCTGCGAGACCTAGATGGCCAGCGGCGGCCGATCCGAGCGCGACGCGGGCGCCGCCCTCGGCCGCGCGCAGCGGCGGCGCCTCGACGAGCTCTCTGGCGCACAGCTAGCCCTTGAGCTCATGCGGCAGCAGGGCGAGCGGCGGCGTCAGGCCGCGCAGAGTTGGACAGAAGCCCTCGTTGATCATCCTCCCGCGCTGGCCGCGACGCCTGCCGAGCATCCCTTTGTCGCGGCTTTCGCCGGCGATGATCAGGAGCGCCCCTGCTGCGTCAAGGCCTTCCAGCATGGCGCGAGGGTGGCGCTCCCGCTGTGCAGCCGCGTTCTGCTCCGGGCATGCCATGTGCCGCCGGTGCAAGGCGCGGGCGCCCGTGCGGCGCGCTGCCTGCAGGCCGCGCCGCGGCCTGGCCGACGTCGTCGCCGATTTCCGTTTTATCGGCGCAGAGCGCGCATCGGCGGGCCCGGCGCCCGCGGCGTCGGCCCGCGCGGCAGCGGGCGGGGGCGCGCCAGAGGAGGCCCCGCCGCAGCAGGACCGCGCGCGGTCTCCCCGACCAGCCCCTGCTTCGGGGCGCCTCGGCAAGACCTCGTGCAGTCGCCGGGCGGCGCGCCCAGCTTCGCGTCCGCAGTGGGCGCGGCGGCGCCCTGCGCCGCCCATCTGGACCTGCGCGTGGTGACCGACCTCGTCGGGCACAGGCTCGATCGAGTTCATCGACCGAGTCGCCGCGCTACTTGGCGAGCACCGATCTGAAGGGCGGTCGATTAAGCGTCGCAGTCGACGCCGGCGCCTGGACGAACCATGGGGATTGCGTTTCGCCGTGAATTTGGCCCGCAAGGCCCAGCAGGCGAAGCCGCGGCCCTCTGAGGAGAAGTTCCCACCCCATTGTGCGCAGTGGGCGTTGGCAACACGTCGCAGGTAGCGCGCCGCGAGATGCACTGCCCCATCGCGGTGGCCCTTCGCGACCGCGCGGCCCGTCGGCGCAGCGCGCGCTCGCCGGCCATGGAGGGCGCGGGCGCTGACCCCCCCTCCCTGCGAGGTCGACGGCCCACGCAGTCCAGCAACGGGGTGGCGGAGACGGGCGTGGATCATTCGCGGGCGCGGCAGCCTTCGCTTTGCCGGGCAATTACCTTCGCGCGGCCCCTAGCACCGGACTCGCCCCGAGGGGGATCGGCGTCGCGGGCGTCGTGGCGGGCCCCGACTCCCACTGCGAGGTCCAAGTGATCATGTCCAGCGCCCTCCCGCGGACGTGCGCGGTCGTGCAGGGCCGCGCAATGCCCTGGCTCATGGTGGAGCACATCGCCGGCGATGCCGACATCGCCGTCGTTGCCAAGCTTCCTCCACCACCTCGTGGATCTGGAGTTTCGGACGCACTGGCATGGCGTTCCTGAGCCAAGACTCCTCTGCGCGAGAGGTAGGCTGCGCGACGTCCGAGAGGTCTTCGGGTGCTTGTGGCATTGAGGGGTCCAAGGAGCTGCCTCGCCAGGAAACAGCCGGGCCGGCTCGCCAGGCTGGCCCCGTCGACCTGCCCCTGCGGAAGTGATCGGCCGGGCCAGCGCGCCCCGCCTGGGCCCCGGGGCGAGGGCGAGACTCATCGCTAGCACTACAAGACCACGGCTTCGACGTCATTCGCACCTCAGACTTTGGGGGCGCCGGGAAGTCGTTGTCCGAGAGCACGTTCGGAACGTGCTGTCGGACAAGAGCGGCCCCCTAGCGCCAGCTACAGCATGCTGCGGGCTACGTGCGACGCGACGAGGGACGAGACTCACCTCGTCCTCGACCCCTTCCTGACTGGTTCCCCAGGGCCAGGGATGCCAGCGCCAGGATAGCGGTCATTGGCCGGCATGGCCAATAGTGGACTCGACCAACTGCACGGCAGATGATCGACACCCACGCGCTCCATCTGAATCAGAATCGGGCGTGCCACAAGCCTTCGGCCCGGTAGATCGAGCGCAGCCACGCTGTCTTCGCGGCGCTCACTGGGGCGCCCGTCTGCAACCGGCTGCGCCAGTGCAACGTCGATTTGGAGGAGCACACCGACGACTGGACGATCATCAACCGATGAGTGCACGCAGCCCTGATGCGCCGCGAGGCGTTGCGACGTGCACCCTACTGCAGTGGCGCTCCACCCAGCCAAGGCGCGTCGAGGAGGGTGCGGCTTCAGCGAGGCACGACGACAGCTTGACCCGAACACATCTTCCAGTCCAGTGGCGCACCGCAAGCACGACGCCAAGCGGCGCACCCACGACCGCCTACACTCAAACACATCAAACACCCAGGACCACAAGCACGAACAACCGCGGGAGGCGCCCGGTGACTGCGTCACCAACGCCTGCCTAACAGCAGAGCGCATACGCCAGCAGGCGAATATACAGGAGGGCCATGTGCCCAAGACGTGCATGCAGGTCGCCGAAGACCACCACGTCGACTGCAGCTTCGACCCTTCTTCTCGGCCTTCCAGCCTCTTGCGACTCTGAAGCCGACAAGTGCGACGAGGGCGCCCTCCATGGCAACCTTGCCGCAGGTCTGCTGACGCGGTGTTTCCGAGGCTCGTCGGATCCCGAGCCAGATATTGATCGCCGCATGGCTATTCTCCGTTTTGTTTGCGGAGCGCTTCTCAACCAGCTGGCCCCCGATGGGGCGTCCGCTAGTGCTCCAACAGCGCCGCCCACCGAGTTCGACGCCCCCCCACCAGCTTCTCACCTACTTCGCTTCAGTCGACTACGGCGCCGACGCTATGGGGGTTTACGGAGGAGAGGCGCGGACTTGCAGCCTGGCTATCCGCGGCCACCATCGAGTTGGCGAAATCGTCGACTTGGTGACCGGCTGCGGCCTCGACGACGAGAGCCAGCAGCGCGCCGATGAACGATTTGTTCCGCAACCTCGGCCATTCGTTGCCATCTTGGCCCCGACCTTGCCATCCTTGGACCATTTTCAATCATCGGCGAAACTGCCGCGCCTGGCTGCATTCCCACGAGGGCGCGGCCACCCACAGCCGATTCTGCGCTTATCTTTCACAGCTGCAGCTCGAGCTGGGCGTCTACTTCGTCAACGAGCAACCCGAGCCATCATGGCTGCGCGACGAGCCGCTATGGCCAGAGGTCGTGGGTGCGCTAGGTGTGGACAAGGTCGTCTTCGACCAGCGTCAGCCTGGGCATCGAGGTCGTCGCGCAGGCGTCTTGCGGAAGACTTCCGGTCTGGTCTCCAGCGTTCCAGAGGTCCTCGCGTAGCGCGCAAATCTTGGGTGCCCGGGCAAGCGCGCCCATGCCCACGTCGTGGGCCGCGACAGCTTCGACGCCCAGACGGGCCATGGAAGATGGTCGGGCGGACATAGTGGACATGCGTCGCCGTCTGCGTCGTCCGCGCTTCGCAAACAGCGTTCGCGAGCGCGGCGCCCGACCGTCGGCCTTCCCGACGGTGGCTGCAGGGGCCGCGGAGGGCGAGGGCAGACGTTCCGTGGCGGCCGCGCGCGCGCCGCACCTGCAAGGCGCGCGACCGCCACATGCGGGCGCACAGGCCCGCGCGCCCCATCCAGCAACGCGCCGCTATCCTCACGGCCCCCCGATCCACAAGGGAGCGCCTCGCATGCCAGGAGGAGGAGGAACGCGACCGCCTAATAGACGCCCGTGTATTCGGCAAGCGCAGGTTCCTGGATCCCCGCGAACGGCCGCGCCCGCGCGCCGGTCAGCGCCCGCGAGCACCAGCGCGACCTGGAGGACCACGTCAATCCAGCGATCAGCAGGCTCAACTACCCAGCGGCGCAGACCTTGGAGCAGCAGACGAGGCTGCTCTCCCACCCGCGCCCGCAGGGGAATCAGGAGCCAGCTCTTCAACGAGCGCTGGGGCTCAGGGTAGCGGTTCGGGTGGCTGTGTCACTCGACTTCAGAGCAACGGTTCGGGTGATTGTCACTGGGCCAGGGGCGCGAGCTTGTCCAGCAGCAGGCGCAGAGTCCCGACGGTCGGCGCCACGAGTTGCCGACGCAGCTGCAGGCAACCTGACGCCCGCACACTGGGCCCGCTTCGACGTCGCCACATCCCTATGAGCCTCCCGCGGTGACTCGCATGAGACGCGCATGCGGGAACTGCGCCAGCTGCACCTCTGGTCGCATGGCACTAAGGAGGAGATACCACGAGACTACGAGCAGCCAACATACCACACGGCATCCTCAACCTCACACCGACGGTGGTGAACTACAGCAGGGAGTGCCGCAAGTGGCTACTACCAGCTGGCCAGACCATCCCTGCCCTCCGCCTTTCGACACGATCCAACCAACCAGCGCGACGGGTGCGACACCCTGCGCTACGAGGATCGCATGGCCCCCCGCCTGATCAGCTGCGCCTCGCCGCGGCACAGTGGCCGGGATATCGCTCGCCGGCTTCGACCGTTCATGGATTCAGATGTTCGGTGCGATGGAGACGTGCATCGTGGACGGCGATGGCTGGGTGGCCTCGCCATACTTCGTGGAGGTCATGGAAATGCGAGGAGTATCGATTGATATCCGGGCTGTTCGTCATCACGCTCGCTTCATCTGGCGACCTGGCGCCGCGCGCGCCGCGGAAGGGCAGCTGGACTGCGAAGGCGTCGCGGCGACTGCGCCGGCGCGCGCTGCGCTTCCTGGCAACGGCCTCGCCCGCGTAGGCGGCGTTATATCATGCGACATCGTCTTCGGACAGCAGAAGCCTATGCTGCCACCACTGGAAGCAGACGAAGAGGGTGAGGTATCCGGTGCCTCCGGCACTGGCGCGCTGAGACCCCGGCTGGTGGAGAAGTGCAGCCCGGCCGACCGCAGTGGCGTAGCCGCGATCGCTCTGGAACGCATGATCGAGGCCACGCCGATCTCGCGCGTCGGTCGCGCCCTCCGGACCCGCACCACCGAGTCCGGGCAAGGCCGTTTCAACCTTGGCGACCAGGTGGGGATCCTCGCGCCCCCGAGCACGGAGGACGCGTCTGCCTGGGCCAGCCCTGGAACGGCCATTATTACGCAGACCGCCCAGCCGAGATGGCATGCAGACTGCAAGACGTCTGGACAAGCATCGCGGCTGCGTTCGACGACATGGGCGTCGGCGTGGCGCGAGCAGGCTTGACCTGGGACCGCGTGGAGGACTACTTGGGGCACGTCGCGCCAGGCTCCAGTTCCGGGGCCTTCGGCCACTGGGAAGACGAGAAGGGCACGCAGATCACCGAGCAGACCTGACAGCGTCCAGGCGTTCTCGAAGCTCTGCGCCATCTGTTCTGCAGACGCTTTCAGCTGCCAGAAAGTCACGCTATGCGTCTGATGCGCCGCCAGAAATATGCGGGCAACTGGACAGGCTGCGGTCGCAGTTCACATCTGGCGGCCCCCTCGGGCCCGACCGACGTCCTTCGCATCCACCTCAACAGCGTCAAGTTCGACGTCCATCAGCTCATCGGCGAGCATTCGTAGGAAGCTCGCATCATTGAGCTCATCTTGGGCGACGAGCCGCTGGTGGTAGTGGAGCTGTATTTTGACCCAGGGGCTCGCGCAGCATTCTCGAGCTTCAACGAGACTGCGTCTGGTGGCTGTGTCGCCAGCGCTCGCCTGACGGCCGCGCGTGATATTCGCGCCGCCGTTAAGACCGCGGTCATCAAGCGCGACCGACAAGGAAGTGTCGAGGCTGTCAAGATAGCTCGCAGCGGCCGCCCTCGAAGAGCCCACCATTTGAGTCAAGTGCGCGCGCTTCGAGAGACGCCGCTCACGGGCGCCCGGAACGCGACGGACTCCAAACGCGTCTTTCATAGGAAGTGCCGGAATGAATCTGACGGCAAGACTGCCCGGATCATCCGGCGCGAGACGTTCGCTGGCACAGCGAAGGGGGCGTCGTAGGGCCTACGGCCCCCGGCGACGTCGCGCCGCCCCAACTGGGCGCGCGTCGCCGCGGGCGTCGAGAAGGCGCTCCTCCGAGCATGGCCTTCGCCGAGACGCAGGAACAAGGCGGGGGGTCCCGCGATGTGAACTTCGCAGCGCCGCCCGGCAGCATTGCCGTCCACCAGCAGGGGCCGAGCCGCGAGAGACGCGATGGGCAGATTGAGACCTTGCGACGCATCAATCCGGGCACGGGCTGCAACGGTGCGCCCCGATCCTTCCACGAAGCAAGCCTGGGCCACGCGTGCCAGAGCGCGGCGCCCCGCCCGCCGCGCGGGGCCTGGGGCGCGAGGTCATGTGCGAGACGTCTGGTGCCTGCGGCACCAGAAGCTCACAGCCAGTGCTCATCTTGCCCCGAGCTCGTTGACGATCTGAAGGTCGTTGGACGCAAGGGGCGCGTCGACGGGCTGATTTGCCGCGTCGCTTTCGGCAAAACGAAAGGTGACTGCGATAGTTTCACCACTTGTGGAGTTCACCATCGTCGCGGTGCCGATGGCGCCGTGGCGCTCGACCAGGACGAGCGCATCGACGCTCTCATATCGATCGGACGCGTCGGCCTCGTCAAGGCCAAGGCTGACGTGGCGGCTGGAGGTCAGCTCCCAGGCCGTCTGGTCCCCCTTTTGGGAGCAGCGGCTTGCGCCCTGCTCGCTCAGCCCCATGCGGCCGCGTGCATCGTCGCCCTGCAGAGAGCCGAAGACAGGCTTCTCATCCGACGCGCGATGCAGGTCAGCCCAGTGGCTTTGGCCACGCAGAAGGTGCAGGCCCGCGTCGCATTTCCAGCCGCGGAGCGTGTCAGACGACTCAGCGCGCACAGCGACGGGCCAGTCAAGTGGGGGGGGGAAGGGCGCGGCGCGAGGGGGGCCGTGTGCATTCGTCTCGGCAGGCGCCGCCGCACCTGCAACCGGGCGTGCCACTTGTCGGGCTCAGTGGGGCGATCGCGCAAGCTGGCGCGCAGATCCTCGTTCGGTTCAGAGCTGCTCGCAGCGTGCGGCGCAGCCTGCGGACTGCAGGCGCGCCTCCTCGCTCCGCGCGGGACGGTGCGCGGCCCCGCTTTTGCCGAGGAGATCAGGGGGGTGAGGGAGGAAGGAGATTGCGCCATCCCTGGTGATCGAGTCATCGACGGCACGTCCGCCCACGACGCCCTGCCCATGGGCCGGGCGCAGCCGCGCTCCGAGAAGAGCATGACAAGACGCCAGTGGTGCAGTCGCGCGCCAAACAGATCGAGGACCGACTCTGGTGCGACGCTCGGGGCATGCGGCCGACCCAGTGACCGAGGGCAGCATGGGCCGGGGGTGCATCCTCAACGCGATGGACGGCCAGCGCAGCAACAACCACGACGCTGTCAAGTTCAGCGACGAAGCGAGAAAGAAGGCCGCCCCGAGCTCCCAGCGTGGCTTCTTCACCAAGCAGAGAAGAAGCGACTCGAGTGATTGTGTCGCCAGGCCGACCACCGTGATTCCGTGCATCGGCACATGGGGCGACTTACCTACGATGCAGCCAAGAGAGCGCCGCGTTCCGCGGGCAACCACGGACAGGGACTACGTGGAAGTTGAGCATTCGCTTGAGTGTTGCTCCAGCTGGCTGTGTCATTTGAACAGCAGCATTTCTTGTTTGCGCTCCACCCATAGTCTCTTAGGCGCGGTCAGCAGCGCGCCCATTGCAAGCATGGTATGTCCCAGAGTGCGGCCAGAAAGCGCGCTTTGCAGCTGTTTACGGCCAGCGACGGCGCGACGGACTTGTTTGAGCTCCAGGCTCGAACGGTGTATGTCCTGTCTGTCTCACCTCATTCTTGCGTGTGCTAGCGCTGGCCTGCAATGCTTCTGCTGTTTGCAGCAGGATCCTTGCACGCGCCCGCTGTAACACACGCGCGAATACTGACCCTGCGTTCGTTCGACCAGTAGATCTCATCTTTCACATTCGCCCCGTAAGCCCATGTCTCTAGTCTCTTCCATCTCCTTTTCTAGCCGAGTTGGAAAAGCATGACAACAACGACAGGCACATCAACTTTCGACGGCCTGCCACAGTCTTGTTGGACCTGTCCGCGGCGCTTTCCGCGTCCGGCGCAGATCCGAACAATCATCGCGGAATTCCACCAGATCATGCTCAGTCAGTTCTTCATTCTTCTACAGTGGGCACGAAGGTTAATGCAACTCATAGCTTTGGAAAGGGGTGCCGCTATGTTCTTCGCAATTGGGCCCTCCACCTTGGAATGCGTCCCGTGTCGGGCATATCCTTGGTGCCTTGGACTTTCGGCGAAGGGTCCCATGGTCTTGATCCACGCTCTTGTGATCTAGTTTCGACTGTGCGCTTGGACCCTCGCGGCGCCGCCACCCAAGATTGTGCCAAGCTCGTCGCTCTCGCACCATCCCTCCGCATGTCCTCGGAACTCCGTGGTTAGAGTACACTCGCGTGCGCTAGCCGGGAGAAGCTCGATCGGCGTCGACCAGCGTCGAACGGCCTCGACTGGCGTCGACTTAGCGTCGATTAAGCGTCGACTGGCGTCGATCAGCGTCGATCCGTAAGAGCCAACAAATTCGTATGTGGCGCTTACGTGACATGACACAGAAGCGCCCACGATGGGACCCCAGTTCCACCGCCCCTCGGCGGGCCACGCGGGGTGGCTCACCGAGGGCGGGGGCACTGCCGACGGGGACTCGCTCTTCCATCGTTTTGTTTGCAGACGCGTGCTGCTCCGAGCATGGAACGGCTGGACGGAGGGGGGAGGGAGGGAGGGGGGAGGGAGGCGAGAGGGCAGGAAGGGGATGAGGGGGAGGGGGTGGGGCGGATGGCGCTTCGTTATGTGAGCTCGCGCCATATCGCAAAATCTGACTGACATCCTACCCCGCCCACCCATCCCTTCCCATTGTGCTGTATCATCTTCTCTGGCCGTCGACGCGTGTCTTAGAGCTCCAAGATTATCCCACCGTGTTATGCGCAATCAGAAGGGGAGGGTGTAAGGGGGGTAAGGATGACTGAGCGAGGGAGGGACCACAGGTTCAGGGAGGGGTGGAGGGAGGGGAGAGGCCTGGGAGGGATGGGCAGAGGGGGGCGGGGACTTGGCCCTGAAATCCGACGGCGCGAAAAACTCGGAACGTGGTGAAAAATCAAGACCAGATCCCCCATCTTTGTGCGCCAGGTTTCGACCCGTCGTGGGGCCCGAAACTAAGCGAATACGCCTGGTTCGAAAAATGCGAGACGCCAGGATCTCGGGGAGAAGCTCGTCGAGGTCCTTCCTGGCGCCCCCCGCAGCCTGCAGCCACGGCGAGCGTCCCATGTCCGGCACGCGGCCGCCATGTCGGTGGCCACCGAGCTCGCCGCGGGCGGGGGTCGCCGGCGCGTGCGGCATATGCGTCGGGCCAGCGCATTGCCGACGGCCCTCCCTCTCTCGCCCTCTCCCTCCCTCCCTCCCTCCTCCTCCTCCTCCTCCTCTCCTCCTCCTCGTCCTCCTCCTCCTCCTTGTCCTCCTCCTCCTCGTCCTCCTCATCCTCATTCTCATCCTCATCATCATCCCTCTCCCCCTCCTCTGGATTATCCTCCTCCCTCCTCCTCCTCCTCATCATCATCCCTCTCCTCCCCCTCCTTCTTTTCCTCCTTCTCTCCTCCTCCTCCTCCCTCCTCCTCCTCCGCTCTCCCTCCCTCCCTCCCCTCCACCTCCTCCTCCTCCTCCTCCTCCTCCTCCTCCTCCTCCCCCTCCTCCCCCTCCTTTTCCTCATCCTCCTCCTCCTCTTCCTCCTCCTCCTCGCCCTCGCCCTCCCCCTTTTCCTTCTTCCTCCTCATCCTTATTCCCTTGGAAATATAATCCCTCCTTGTCGCACCTCGAGACGTGTCGGTAGGGCGGGCCAGGCGGGCCGCCTGAGGCTTCCTCGCACTTCACTTGAAGATCTTAGAACTGAGAATGTGCAACAGCTTCACGAATGAAGGCCAGGCCGTTTTCAATATGCGGCTCTCGCCTTAGCCCCTCGCACATTATTCTTAAACGTTTGCAAGAGCTTCGCGGATGGAGGGCGGGCGGTTTTCGAAACGTGGTTCTCGCCTCAGTGCCGCGCACATCCATCTCTAACAGTTGCAAGAGTTTCGCGGATGAAGGGCGGGTCCTTTGCAAAATGTGCCTCTCGCCTTAGCGCCGCGCGCTCGCCAACAGCTTGCAAGAGTTTCACGGGAGAACGACGACACCTTTCCAAAATGTGGTTCTCGCCTCAGCGCCGTTGTCGTTTTCGCCTGAGCGCAACTCTCGCACATTCGCCTTTAGAATTCATTGTAGTTTCAACGACCCCTCTGGTTAGCGTCCCAGAAAACAGTGTCTTGGAACGATGTAGGACCGTCAGGGCGCAACAGTTAAATTGATTCGCGGTGTTGAAGTTTCAGTAATGGTGTTCCAGCGCGAATCAGGATCATCAAGACGCAACAGTCACGTTGATTCGTGGCGTTGAAGTCCCAGGAACGGTGTTCCTGTACGGTTCAGGATTTTCAAATGGTTGTCTTCCAACGGGGCACTTCCTCCAGTGATATTGAATCCTTGTAGGGGCCTGTGGAGAGGGAACTTGGAGGGAGGGTCGATCGATTGCAACATCGTTGATGGGTCTTGGGTTTGCACTGTTCTTTCTCCTCCCCCCCAGCCGAGCCCAGGAGGTCGCCAGGAAGGGCAGGGGCCCTGAGGCTGAGGAAACGTCCAGGCCTGGGGGAACACGCGATGACATACGCTGGACTTTTCGGAGGTCAGCGAAGATTTCTCGGATCTGCGCCAGAGCCCCTGGCGGCGCCTTTGGCGCGCTCCGCGCCAGGGAGGGGGGCCCAGCGTCGATCCAAGATATCTGCGCGGACCTGCAACAGTGTATATTTATGCACTTGTTTGTTACTCCAAGGCCTCCCCAGGGTCGAAGCAGATGTGGGAGGACCGCGCCGCATCGGCGATGCATCGCCGATGTTGCTCGGCGTAGAGCCCGATTTCCCTCCCACACCGACACCGCCGATGCATCGCCAATGTCGCCGATACGTCACCGATGCATCGGCGATGCGGTGGGATCCTCTGACCCAATGTACAGTCAACCCGCATAGTAAGGATCAGAGCGACTTTCCAAGGTTACCCTTGCATCCTTCCCCTTCGGCCCAGCTTTGGCTGCTTTCGTCGCCGCAAAGACAATATTCCCAACATCGCCGTTCACCAACCTCGCCGTTAGCGTGGCCTTGGACGTTTCTACGCCGAGCTCGATCTCGCTCGGCTGGGCCCCCCGGGCGGGGTGCCTGCGGGGGGGGCGGGGCGGCGCCGGGGGGGCAGACGAGCAGCGCGCGGGTTGGGGGCAGGTCCGGATTCGCGGAGCCCTTGGTCCCCCGAGGGCCCGTATGCCTCCAGGCGCGGGGAGGACGAGGAGGAGGTGATGAGGAAGGGGAGGGGGAGGAGGAGGAGGGCGAGCAGGAGGAGAAACAGGAGGAGGAGGAGGGCGAGCAGGAGGAGAAACAGGAGGAGGAGGAGGAGGAAACCTTCATCCCTTCAGCTCGTCAGTTCGTCGTCGGGAAGAGGAAGAGGAGGAGGAGGAGGAGGAGGTGGAGAAGGAGGAGGGGGAGCAGAAGGAGGAGGACCAGTGCAAATCCAAGACTCATCAAGGATGTTGAAATAGACCCTCCCTTCAAGATCCCTCTTCATAGGCCTCTACAGGGGGTCATTTCAACAGGGAATTGTCCCGTTGAGTGGCAACCGTATGAGCTTTTTGAAGCGTGCCAAAACACCAATCTCAGGACTTCAACACCACGAGGCAACCTGACTGGTACGTCTTGGCGGTCCTGATTCGTGCCAGAACACCATTCCTGAGACTTCAGCACCGCGAACCAACGTAACTCTTGCACCCTGACAAGCTTGAATCTTTCCAGCACACTTTTTTCCTGATACGTTAAACAGTAGAACCTGTAAAACCATCGCAACGAAAACGGATGTGCGCGGCGCTGTGGTGACAGCGACATTTTGAACATGAACCGCCCTCAATCCGCGAAGCTCTTGCCATTTGCTAAAGCGAAAGCGCGCGGCGCTCAGGCGAGAGCCACATTTTGAAGACCAGCCGCCTTCTATCCGTGAAGTTCCTGCTAATTATAATACGACTGTGCGCGGCGCCTAGGCGATATCCACATATTGAAAACCACCCGCCTTTCATCTGTGAGACTCTTGCAACTATTAAACCGAATGTGCGCGGCGCTGAGGCGACAGGCACATTTTGAAAACGATCCGCCCTCGATCCGTCAAGCTTTCGCAATTTTGAAGAACAAATGAAACGAAATTGTGCGGCGCCAAGGCGAAAACCGCATTTTGAAAACCCGGGCGCCCTCAATCCGTAAAGCTCCTGCAAGTTTTTAGCACAAATGTGCGCGGCGCTAAAGCGAGAGCCACATTTTGAAAACGAGCCCCCCTCAATTCGCAAAGTTTTTGCAATCTGTTGCACGAATGCGCGCGGCGCGCAGGCGAAACCACATTTTGGAAGCGACCCGCCCTCCATCTGTGAAACTGTTGTTGTCAGTTTTCAAGCATCAGGGTCATAAGTGACTGGGAAAAGTCAGGCGAAAAGTCCGGTCGGCCCTTTCGACTGGGGGCGCGACATGGAGGAGTCCTGTATATGGAAAAAGAGTGGAGGAGGAGGAGGAGGACGTTTGCGGAAACTCGTTACCCCCGCGCGCGAGGGGGGGACGGCCTCAGCCCGCTGGCCGCGCCGCGGCCCGGCGGGCGCCAACAGCCGTGGTTTGGTCACGGCACGGCGCGCTCGTCTGGCACGCGAAGCCCAGCTGTGATGTGTACGATGACGGTCTGACCAACCCATGGTCCAAGAGGGCACGACGAGCACGTAAAGCTAGGCAGCTGGCCGCCCAGAAGCGACTTGATTCAGCACTGCAGCGGCAAGTTGGGTACGTCAGAAAACTACAGGCCCACCCCGCATGGTGGGAAGGACGGCGGCAACAGCGGTGCGACACGACTTGGGAAACTTCATTGTTCAGGGCCCTCCACGATCATGCCGACGATGACGGGATGTGAGCACCTACTAGGCGGAGGTAAGCACGTACTTGGCGGATGTGATCACGTACGCGACGGAGGTGAACACCGAAGGGGAGGAGGAGGAGGAGGAGGAGGAGGAGGAGGAGGAGGAGGAGGAGGAGGAGGAGGAGGTGAGCACGGACGAGACGTACGTGAGCACCTCTTGGGCGGATGTGTCCAGTTACGAGGCGGAGGCGAAGGCGCGCGAGGCGGAGGTAAGCACGCGCGAGGTGGAGGTGGGCACTTGCAAGGCGGAGGTGAGCGCGTACTTGACGGAGGTGAGCCCCGCCGAGGCGGAGGTGAGCACTTGCGAGGCGGAGGCGTGTGTTGCGGAGCTCAGGGAAGTACCGACGAGGCGGAGGTGGGCAACTACGATGGTGAGCGCACATTCTGCGGAAGTGAGCACGTACGGGACGGAGGCGGCCACCTGCGAGGGAGAGATTAGCACGTCCGAGGCGTAGGTGAGCATGCGCCAAACGAGGGCGAGCACAAACGAGGCGGAGGTGAGCACGTACGAGACGTAGGCGGTCACGCGCGGGGCGGAGATGAGCGCGCACGAGACGGAGGTGAGCACCTACGAAGCGGAGGTGCGCGCGTATTTGGCGGAGGCGAGCGCCGACGAGACGGAGATGAACACCTTCGAGGCGGAGGTGAGCACGCGCGAGGTGGGGCAAACGCCGACATGGCGGAGGTGGGTAACTACGGGGCGGAGGTGGGCGCGTACTCGGCGGAGGCGGGCACCTACTAGGAGGAGGAGGTCACCTACGCGGAGGTGGCCACGCGCGAGACGGAGTTGAGAACCTACGATGCTGGAGAAATGGCTGAACTACCGCCTCCCTGCCCCATCGACATCCCAACGAATCTCATCAGAAATGCCGCGAAGAAGGGCCCCGACTTGAACGAGGCGACTAGATTGCACTCGAGCGCCATCGCATTTGCGCGAAATCGAGCAGGCGCACTTCCACCATACATTCACGCAGATACTGGAGGCCCGAGCCTGGGCGCAGCTTTCATTGGATAAGAAGAGGCCTGGCCCGAGGTGGAAGCTGATTCCTCCGATGCGCTCAACAATAGCGGGGACAGCGGCAGGGCGATTTACGTGCGCACCGAGGTATTATTCCGCATGTCCGGTTTTAGCGGGATCATCGCTGACGTCGAGAAGTGCACCGGTTAGCTGGCGGACTCCGGCGACATTGCCACGCCCGTGGAGTTCAAGCGGTGCATCGAGGCGAAGGCAGGTCACCGCTATGCGCTTGGTGACAGGCGAGGAACACCCCCCGCTAGCTGCTAGTAGGGCGCTTCCAGCCCACGCAGGCGCCTATGCCGACGAGTGCGAGGACAGCGAGGCTTCGAGGACGAGAAACCGACCCTGGATCACACCTTCACCATCGATGCCAGGTGAGTACTCCAGCAACCTAGACCTGATCAGCGACGCGTGCGACTAGTATCCCGGATGCTGACATCTTTGCTTTCCACCGCTGCTCGTATATCCTCGGAAGACTGAGATGCAGGAGTCACACATTTACACCTACTCCCGGTCGGCCGTGGTTTTCCAGGAGAAGGTATCTCGTGGGAGTTGTGCCAGCGCCGTCAGCTCAGAACTGGGCGGTTCTAGACGTCGCGTTCTGCGCCGGCGGCGCCCGCTGGCTGAGGGCGCCAGAGAAGCGTCCTGGCGTCGTTCGCACAGCGCCTCAAGAGATTGCGATACCGATCTCGCATGTCAGCCGAAACCGCTTCAACCTCGCTGTTGCCCCGAGTGCGCGCGTCGTTCGTGCGGCCGCTGAGTGCCGCGGTCTCTGCGGCTGGAATTCACATGTTCCGCTGCGCTGGTCGCGTCAGAGGCTGGGCCCTGCAACTCCCTGAGACCCTTGCGCGAGGGGTCTGACCAGAGCCGAACAGACGCAGAGGCACGTTGAGATTTCGCGCGCCAAAAGAGGAAATGACTTGGACACACCGGACCGCAATGGCCCTGCGAAAGCCAAGAGGAGACCGGCGATGCTGAATCTTTTTTCAGAGTGTTTTGAAAAAACAAATGCGAGGGCCAAAGCGCCGAAAGACGCGTACAAGGGGAAATCTCTGTAGCTCCCCTCCGACGACAGAACACAGACTCTGCGTTGGCCCCCCCGTCTCCCGCGGGTAACCCCGCCGCGCGCGGTCGCCGGGAGGGCGTGGGCGCCGCGAACATTAGAGATTGAATCGACGGTGGAGGAGAGAAACTTGGTATGACGTAGCTGCCCTCATAGTCGCACGGGTTTGTTGTAGTGTGCTTTGACGCATCACGCGGGTTTGGTGCAGGTGCGCTCGCGGTTTCACCCCGTTCCTTCCTCCCCCGCGTTGCCCGACGCCGCGCGACAAGGTTTTTTGGGACGGTTGGGATGTCTCCCTGAAGCTGTCGTTTGGGAATGTCCCAGGCGCCCGTCGGCTCCCAAATCCAAGAGTGACCAGCACCAGCAACACTATTATCCTTCCTCAGGGATGCCAGGCCATTGCGTGCGTGCCGCAGGACGCGGAGGTTGTTCAGGAGCAGTATACTGCTCCGCAAATTGCGGAGCACAGGGAGGGGCGGGCGCGCGGGCTGCGGCCGCGCGCGCGGGCCATCGGAGTCGAGGGATCGCTTCGCAGTGGTGCAAAACATAGAGAGAGGGAGCAAACATATATATATATATATATATATATATAGTCAAACAGCCTGGATTCTGATACCAAGAGGCTAAGTCTGAAAAAAACGGTATGCGCTATAAGAGCGCTTCCCAGGCATACCTGTAAGCGCTTTGAGAGCGCTTACAGGTCTGCCCGGGACTCAATTTCACGCACATGCAGGATCAGATGCGGCTTCATTTTTTCAGATCGTGTCACAGTTTCTGTTAAAGTTGTAGACGCTTCGCGTATCCCCACCAGCCCGTCCAGAAACGACGCCCAGGCGAGTAGAGGGTCGTCCTGAGGGGCTTTTCGGCGTCTTGGGTGCCTCGGGGGGGCCTCTGTGGGCCGTTCGGGATCCTCTTTGGGGCCTCCTGGGGGCCTCTTGGGGCCTCTTGGGGCCATCTTGGGGCCTTTGGGGGCCTCCTGGGCGCTTCTTGGGGCCATCTTTGCCCCTTGGGTGCCTCTGGGGGGTCTCTTGGGGCCTCTTGGGGGTCTCTTGGGGGCCTCCTGGGGGCCTCTTGGGGGGCCTCTTGGGGCCATCTTGGGGCCATCCTGCGGCCTCTTGGGGCATCCTGGGGGCCTCTTGCGGCCATCGTGGAGGAAATCGATCAAAGGAAGTGGGGTTCCCTAATTACAGCCCCCCCCCAGGAGCTCCAAAAATCGCTTCCTGGACCCCTCTTGGATCGCTCTTGGAGCGCTCGTGGCCGCTCTTGGAGCCATCCTGAGGCTCTCTTGGGCCCCTCTTGGAGCTATCTTGAGCCATCTTGGAGCCATCTTGACGCGTCGGATGTGCATCGCAAGCGAAAAAGTGAGAACACCAAAAACATTGATTTTCCCTAGGGTTTTGAAGCATTTTGGCCTCTTGGATGCATCCTAATGATGCTCTTGTGGGCACTTGGAACCGTCTTGGGGAGTTCTTGGAGCGTCTTGGAACATCATGGGGACCATCTTGAGGCATCTTGCGCTATCTTGAGCCATCTTGGAGGGTATCTTGGGCTCCCTGAGGCCCTCTTGGAGCCGTCTTGGGCCATCTTGGGCGCTCCAACGCGCCGCGGAACCCCCTGTCCAGGTCAGTGGGGAGGGGGTAGGGGGAGGGGTAAACCCCTCCCCGAAGGGGAAGAAGGAGGGGTGGAAGAGGAAACGCTCTAAACCACCGACGCCCAGAGGGCTGGTGGGTTTGTGTGTGTGTGTGTGTGTGTGTGTGTGTGTGTGTGTGTGTGTGTGTGTGTGTGTGCGTGTGTGTGTGTGTGTGTGTGTGTGTGTGCGTGTGTGTGTGTATATATGTGTGTGTGTGTCGATTTCGCTTGATTGGGTTTGTTTTTCTCTTCGGTTCTATCTCGCTCTCTGCCTCGTTTGCTTCTTCCATGCGCTGCATGGCCCCATGTTGACGTGCAAAATACGATTTTTGTTAGGGAAAACAATCACCGTCTGTGGTGTCACACTGTCTTGCCCCCTGTATGTCTCCATGGCGGCCTGCGGAATACGAGTGGCAAGATGCTACTTTTGCTAACGCAGTTGTCCGGGTGACGCGTATCACCCCAGTGCGGTGGGTCATAGTATACGGATAAAAGAAGTGAGTCCCACCAGCCCTCTGGGCGTCGGTGGTTTAGAGCGTTTCCTCTTCCACCTCTCCTTCTTCCCCTTCGGGGAGGGGTTTACCCCTCCCCCTACCCCCTCCCCACTGACCTGGACAGGGGGTTCCGCGGCGCGTTGGAGCGCCCAAGATGGCCCAAGACGGCTCCAAGAGGGCCTCAGGGAGCTCAAGATGACCTCCAAGATGGCTCAAGATGGCGCAAGATGCCTCAAGATGGTCCCCATGATGTTCCAAGACGCTCCAAGAACTCCCCAAGACGGTTCCAAGTGCCCACAAGAGCATCATTAGGCTGCATCCAAGAGGCCAACATGCTTCAAAACCCTAGGGAACATCAATGTTTTTGGTGTTCTCACTTTTTCGCTCGCGATGCACATCCGACGCGTCAAGATGGCACCAAGATGGCTCAAGATAGCTCCAAGAGGGGCCCAAGAGAGCCTCAGGATGGCTCCAAGAGCGGCCACGAGCGCTCCAAGAGCGATCCAAGAGGGGTCCAGGAAGCGATTTTTGGAGCTCCTGGGGGGGGACTGTAATTAGGGAACCCCACTTCCTTGGCCGATGTCCTCCAAAAGGCCGCAGGATGGCCCCAAGATGGCCCCAAGAGGCCCCCCAAGAGGCCCCCAGGAGGCCCCCAAGAGACCCCCAAGAGGCCCCAAGAGACCCCCCAGAGGCACCCAAGAGGCAAAGATGGCCCCAAGAAGCGCCCAGGAGGCCCCCAAAGGCCCCAAGATGGCCCCAAGAGGCCCCAAGAGGCCCCCAGGAGGCCCCAAAGAGGATCCCGAACGGCCCACAGAGGCTCCCCCGAGGCACCCAAGACGCCGAAAAGCCCCTCAGGACGACCCTCTACTCGCCTGGGCGTCGTTTCTGGACGGGCTGGTGGGGATACGCGAAGCGTCTAGAATTTCTCACACGGTCTACGGGGTGACACGAGTCACCCGCGCGTGTTGTCACACTGTGTGGCCTCTAGAACACGAGTGGAACATTTAGTTTTGCCCACACGGTTTTCGGTAACATGTCTCACCGGTGCTGTTGTACCACACTGAATAGCACGTATACTTACATCATTTGGGTGCCCAGAGTACGGGTGTCGTGTTTTGCTCACACGGTTTTCGGGGTGACACGTGTCGCCTTGTGGTTTCACATTGTATTGCCCAATGTTGGCGTCCAGCATGCGAGTGAGAAACTGTGCTGTGCTCACACGGGTTTCAGAGACTCTAAGTATGACACCATGTTGGCGTCCAGAATACGAGTGGACCAATTCGTGTCGCCCACAGCGTTTTCAGGGTAATCTGTGTCACCCCTGTGTGGTTCTCCACACTGTAGGAGGAGGCATGATGAGGCAGGAAAAGGAGGAGGAGGCATGATGAGGCAGGAAAAGAAGGAGGAGGCAGGAGGAGGAGGAGGAGCAGGAGGAGACAGGAGGAGGTGGAGGCAGGACGAGGATGCAAGAGGAGGAGGCAGGAGGAGGCAGGAGGAGGAGGAGGCAGGAGGAAGACAAAGGCTGCCCATTCGTTACCAATGCTGCCCCCTCGTCATTCCTCCCTGCTCCCTTTCCTCAGCCCGTCTTCCTGCTCGCCGCAGCAATGTTGGGCTCAAGCGAGACGGCGACGGGGGGTGCACATGCGGCCCTCGCCGACCCTGCCGACGCCCGCGCCCAGCTCTCGCTAGCGCACGCGGCAGCCTCCAATCGCCTCCGATGAGCGTCGGCTTGGCTTTGCCCGTGACCGCCGCCAGCGCCGCAGTGGCGGCGCAGGCGGCCTCAACCCCATCAGCGACAGCATCGACAACAGCGACAACACCGAGCGCCGCAGAGGCGGCGCAGGCGCCCGCAGGCGACACCAGCGGAGTCCAGCACCCGCAGCCAGGCAGCTGGATCAGTGACTGGCAGTGGTGGCGCGGTGATTGGTGGAAAAAGGACGAAAACGACGCGTGGGTCCCGTGGTCGGGCACGCGGGCGGGAGACGCGGTGACGCGCTACGAATGGCCGCCGCATCAAGAAGCAAACCGCGCCTGGTCCCAGCAGCAGGCGGCAAAGCGCCAGGAGGAGCTTGCTCGCGGGGCAGCCCCATCGCCGCAGGCGCCCGTCCAGGCCGCAGTGGCGGCCCACGGCGGTGAGCAACAACGCCCGCCGCTTCCAACGGCGCCGCCAATGGCGCCACCGCCGACAGCGCAGCCTCCCGCCGCGCAGCCGCTGCCCACAGTATCTCCGCAGCCTCCCGCCGCGGGCGCTCGCCAGCGCGGGCCGCCACCAGTCGTCACCCAGCCGCCAGCACCCGCCTTTGGCCCAGTGGGCCAAATACAGCTCTGGCCCTCAGGGACACTGGTTGGACACGGAGGTGTTCCCGCCGCAGCTCGCGCCCAGTTCTGGCCTGGAGGCGCCGCCTCGGCGGGGTCGAGTACGGACAATGCCGCAGTGGCGGCATCCGCGCTCGATGTCGTCGTTCCACGGAAGGTCTACGACTTGAGGGACTTCGAAAGGGTCGGGACTAATAAGTTTACATGCATCTACCGCGGACACAACGCTGCCTGGAAATGCTTCCGCAAGCAAGCCGAATCCAGCGGGGAGGACATCGCAGGGCCGCAGCCCCTCTCCCCCTCAGGACCTGCAGGCGCTGTAAGAGGACTTACAATACTTGACGCAGGACCTGCAAGCGCTATCAGAGCACTTGCAAATGCAGGACCTGCAAGCGGTATAAGGGCTGTTGCAGAATCTGATGCAGCAGGCGCTTCCCGGGCCGGCACACGCGCTGGGGGCGACCTCAGGAGGCCTCCCCTGGCTAAGGGCGCGAGTCTGTGGAAAGACGTGCGTGGGCGCGTGGGAGAATGGAGGGGGCTCATGGGTGCATGGACAGGTAAGGGAAAGGTGCAGCCGGGGGTGCGGGGGAGGAGGAGGAGGAGGAGGAGGAGGAGGAGGAGGAGGAGGAGGAGGAGGAGGAGGAGGAGGAGGAGGAGGATCTCGCGCGCCGCCGTGGCTCATTTTCAGCAGCTCAAGCATTGGAATCGCGCATTGCCCCCCTTGGTCGCAGTGGCGGCCATGCCCCCTCGTTATCGTCTTGGTCATGGTCGTGGTCCACAGCAGGAGTGGCAGCCCGTCCAAACGGGCATGTGGTTCGAAGTAGATGGGGGGGTCCTGCCAGAGCCCGGCCCTGTCATAGAGACCAAGGAGTTCTCGACGTCAGAAGGGCGCGAGCGGCGCCAGCGCCACCGCCGCTGGCGGCGGTGGCGCTGTCGGCGGTGGCGCCGCTGGCGGCGGCGGCGCCGTTGGAAGCGGCGGGCGTTGTTGCTCACCGCCGTGGGCCGCCACTGCGGCCTGGACGGGCGCCTGCGGCGATGGGGCTGCCCCGCGAGCAAGCTCCTCCTGGCGCTTTGCCGCCTGCTGCTGGGACCAGGCGCGGTTTGCTTCTTGATGCGGCGGCCATTCGTAGCGCGTCACCGCGTCTCCCGCCCGCGTGCCCGACCACGGGACCCACGCGTCGTTTTCGTCCTTTTTCCACCAATCACCGCGCCACCACTGCCAGTCACTGATCCAGCTGCCTGGCTGCGGGTGCTGGACTCCGCTGGTGTCGCCTGCGGGCGCCTGCGCCGCCTCTGCGGCGCTCGGTGTTGTCGCTGTTGTCGATGCTGTCGCTGATGGGGTTGAGGCCGCCTGCGCCGCCACTGCGGCGCTGGCGGCGGTCACGGGCAAAGCCAAGCCGACGCTCATCGGAGGCGATTGGAGGCTGCCGCGTGCGCTAGCGAGAGCTGGGCGCGGGCGTCGGCAGGGTCGGCGAGGGCCGCATGTGCACCCCCCGTCGCCGTCTCGCTTGAGCCCAACATTGCTGCGGCGAGCAGGAAGACGGGCTGAGGAAAGGGAGCAGGGAGGAATGACGAGGGGGCAGCATTGGTAACGAATGGGCAGCCTTCGTCTTCCTCCTGCCTCCTCCTCCTCCTGCCTCCTCCTGCCTCCTCCTCTTGCATCCTCGTCCTGCCTCCACCTCCTCCTGTCTCCTCCTGCTCCTCCTCCTCCTCCTGCCTCCTCCTTCTTTTCCTGCCTCATCATGCCTCCTCCTACAGTGTGGAGAACCACACAGGGGTGACACAGATTACCCTGAAAACGCTGTGGGCAACACGAATTGGTCCACTCGCATTCTGGACGCCAACATGGTGTCATACTTAGAGTCTCTGAAACCCGTGCGAGCACAACACACTGTCTCATTCGCATGCTGGACGCCAACATAGGGCCATACAGTGTGAAACCACAGGGCGACACGCGTCACCCCGAAAACCGTGTGAGCAAAACACGACACCCGCATTCTGGGCACCAAAATGATGTACGTATACGTGCTATTCAGTGTGGTACAGCAATACCGGTGAGACATGTTACAGAAAACCGTATGGGCAAAACTATATGTTCTACTCGTATTCTAGGGGCCACACAGTGTGACAACACGCGCGGGTGACTCGTGTCACCCCTTGCACAGTGTGAGAAACTAACTTCTTCTATCCGTACAGTGTGACCCACCGCGCTGGAGTGACACGCGTCACTCGAACAACCTCGTGAGCAAAACAAGCATATGTTCACTCGTATTCTGCACGCCGCCATGGATACATACAGGGGGCCAGACAGTGTTACACCACACACGGATGAGACTTGTCCAAAAGCTTGGTATGTTGCACGTCAACATGGGGTCACGCAGTGTATAGAAGAAGCGAACGAGGCAGAGAGCGAGATAGAACTGAAGAAAAACAAACCCAATCAGTCGAAATCGACAAATATCTAGAAACGGTGACACGATCGGAACAATTAACCAACACCTGATCCTGCATGTGCGTGAGATGGCTTTCCGGGCAGACCTGCAAGCGCTCTAAGAGCGCTTACAGGTTTTCCTGGCCCCCCCGCAAAGTGATACCAAGTTGGTCTCATAATTATGGTTTTTGGATTCGAGAGAGAGAGAGAGAGGAAGGCATAGAGAAAACACAAAGAGAGAGAGAGAGAGAGAGAAACAAAGAGAGAGAGAGAGAGAAGGAGAGGAGGAGTAGTAGGAGGAGGAGGAGGAGGAAATGGAGGAGGAGGAGGAAATGGAGGAGGAGGAAATGGAGGAGGAGGAGGAGGAGAAGGAGAAGGAGGAGAAGGAGGAGAAGGAGGAGGAGGAGGAGGACAGTCGCTGCGAGTATCATCCAGTCTGCGTCAGTGCAGCGTCAGACAGAAGAAGGAGGAGAAATAGGAGGAGGATAGTGAGGAAGAGGAGGAGGAGGACGAGGAGGAGGAGGAGGAGGAGGAAGAGGAAGAGGAGGAGGAGGAGGAGGAATAGGAAGAGGAGAAAAAGAAGGAGGAGGAGGAGGAAGAGGGTGATCCGCGCCACATGGTCCGCGGAGGGTGGGATTGGCGGACTCGCCACGCAACCTCTCGACACGATTCGCATCCGTCTGCAGAGCTCGCCGGCGATGTTGGGGCTGCAGGGGGCGGCGCCGTACAGTGGCGCCTCGCTCCCGCCGCCGTCTTTTTGCCATGGTCGTCGTCGGAAGAGAAGGAGGAGGAAAAGGAGGAAGAGGGGGCGGAGGCTCCCAGGAAGACGAGGAGAGGGAGGAGCGGCAAAGAAACTGGCGGCAGCGGGTGGGCCACCGCCAGGTCCAAAGAAAGCTGAACACGGACGAGATGTTGAAATTTGTGACAGCGGGGGGCAAGCACTGGGGCAGTCGGAGGCAGGGCTGAAGCAATGGTACCTGCGGCGGCGGAGCGATGGCACACACTGGCGGGGGCCAGTCGGGACCAATGCCGGGAGACTCGCTGCTGCGAAGGGCAGCTTCTTGCGACTGTAAGAGGCCCTTTCTTAACGGTCATGGTGCGCCCTTGTTGAGACGCAGCGCGTGCCGTGTTAAAAACCGTTGGTTTGAATACGCTGCATGGTGGCTCAGCATGTTCTAGCCCACGGTTTGGCGAACGCATCGCGCCAGACTTGTGTTTCCAGTGCACGTGTTGAGTATTGTGTTAGCGCGCTGCGGGTTGCGTGTTGCGTATCAGGGCAGCTAAATGCCACACGCGTGAGGTCCTGGCGTCCGGTCGCAGGGATGACCGCGCAAACCTTGGACAGGCTGAGCGGAAGGCAGGTTTTCTGAGGAAAGATGGCGCGTTGCATTTTCCAGTGCCCGTCAGCCCGGGCGCGGACATCCGAACGCCAGACCCCGCTCGCTCGTTCACGGTGCAACCGCTCTCTGGGTAAGGGAGAGCCCCTGTCTGTGCAAGCTAGATTTCCATGATATCTGGCCCCAGCCCCTCGGAAAGCTAGTGCAAGATGACAGTTTGCCACGTGCTGCAAGTTGCCTGTGGCTTGTCACTTCCTAGTCTTGCGTGTTCCCGTCGGGATCTGGCCCCACATTTCCTCCCCCTCCCATCCTCCCTGCCTCCCGTCTTCTGCCCATCACGGCAGTGGATTTTTCATGCTGGCTTGTGATCGCCCTTCGCTCCACCAATTCGCTCCACCAATTTCTGGAGTTCTCGACGGAGTGGCGCCAAGTTGGCGCGTTGCCCGCCAGGCCTCCTTGGGACAGAAGGGTCGCAGTTCAGACTCATCGGGGCAGCAGCCCCACTGGGTTCGCAGACAGGGGGAGCTGGGAGTGCGGCTAGCTTCGTGTGTCTACCTTGCACTACCACCACCACTGGCCAGGGACGGCTGACACACCGTAGTGCTTTGTCGGGCGCGGTCAGCGCCTCGCACAGCACCAGCACTGCAAGAGGGCGGCCGCCCCCGGCCCCTGGTGGATGGCGAAAGATAGGCCCGCGATCGCCGCAGGTGACGGGTGCCCCGCGTTGCGAGCTGGCCCGCGCGCCCAGGCATACTCAACTGCGCCATGGCGACTGCTCGGGCAGAAGGACTTCGCGGGCTCTACAAGGGCGTCGCGCCGCGGGCCCAGCGTCCACGGGTGAGCGGGGGGGCTCCTGGCGCCCCTCTCTCCGCGTGTTTTGCCCCCTGCCCCCCCCCAAATCGATCCTCGATCCTCGATCCCCCTCGATCCCCCTCGATCCTCCTCGATCCCTCCTCGATCCCTCGATCCTCCTCGATCCTCCTCGATACTCTTCGATCCTCCTCGATCCTCGACCCTCCGCCCGAATGCGGCGCCAGTGGAAGCATGAGAAGTTCGGCGAGGGGTGGGCTATCGAGACAAGACTTCTGCGCAAGCAACGACGGCGCCCGTGCGGGGTCAGCCTGGCGGGCGACGGCTCAGACGCCGCCTTTTCTGCCCCCCCCGCCCCTGGGGCCACCCCCCAGGGGCGCTAATTAGGAGAATCGCGCTTCGCGCGCCGCGCCCTCGGCCGGAGAGCCGCCCTTCTCCAGGGCGGCCCCGCGAGGGCGGAGAGAGGACCGCGCGTCGCGCCACGCGGGGCGCGTTGCGCGAAGCTGGGTGGCCGGGGCTTCCTCGGGCCCGCGGCGGCGGGCGCGCCCAGCGATCCGGGCCCAGCGCCCCAGGGCCCGCCGCTCTAGGCCCACGGGGGCGGGGAGGCGGGCCAGCCTCGCCCTCGCGCGCCCCTCACGCCGCCCCTCGCCTCGGCCCCTCGCCGCGGCGGTCGCCGAGGTCGCCGACGCTCACCGTCGGGGCGATGAACGCCGTGCTGTTCTTCTCCTACGAGTGGGCGTCGCGGACCCTGTCTGCCGGTCGGGACGGGGAGGCCCTGACGGTCTCCCAGGCGGTCTCCGCGGCGCGGGCTCGAGCGAGGGCGTTTTGTCTTGTGGGGGGGGAGGCGGGGAGGGAGGAGGAGGAGGAGGAGGAGGAGGAGGAGGAGGAGGAGTAGGAAAATGCATCAACAGTGTGGCCTTTCCAAGTTCCCTCTTCGTAGGATTCGAGAAGATTGTGCCTTCATTGCGGGAAGTAGCCAATGAGACGACAACCGTTTGAGAATCTGCAATCTTGCCAGAGCATAGTTATTTGGATTTCGACGCCGCAGATCAATGTGACGGTTACGTCTTGACAATCCCAAATCATGCCAGCACGTAATTCTTGGGACCTCAGCACCGCGAATCCACGTTATTGTTGCGTTCTGGCAATCCCAAATCGTACCAGGACACCGTATCTGACATTTCAATCATACGGATGTGTGTAACGGTTGCTACATTGTCAAAACGAATTTGCGCGGCGCATCAGTGAAGGCCACATTTTGAAAAGTACCCGCCCTCCACCCGTGAAAGCGTCGCACACGTTTAAGACGAATGCGCGCAGCGCTAAGGCGAATGCCACATTTTGAAAAGGACCTGCCAAGCAACCTTAAAACTATTGCAAGCGTTGAAACCGAATGCGCTCGGCGCTTAGGCGAGAACGGCACTCTGAAAAAGGATCCTGCCTAGCATCAGTGAAGCAGCTGCAAACTTTGAACGCGAGTCTGCGCGGCGCTAAGGCGATAGAGACACGATTTTGAACGGGCCCGCCCTCCGTGCGTGAAGCCGCCGCGAACTCTTAAGACGCATGTGCGCGGCGCCAGTGCGAGAGCCGCATCATGAGAACGGCCCGCCCTTCACCCGTGCAATGGATGCCAATGCCGAACTTCAGGATCATCGGTGGTGGGGAAGTCTCCGCCTCCTCCTCTTCCTCCTCCTCTTCCTCCTACTCCTCCTCCGCCCTCCCCCTCCTCCTCCTTCTCCTCCTCCTCCTCCTCCTCCTCCTCCTCCTCCTCCTCCTCCTCCTCCAGGGAAGCGCCCCTGCCGTCCTACCGACACGTCTGGGGGTGCTACAGGGGGGAGCTATGCATGAGGAAAAGGGATGAGGGAAGAGGAAGAGCAGGAGGAGGAGGAGAATAAGGAAGAGGAGGAGGAGGAAGAGGAGGAGGAGGAGGAGGAGGAGCGTCGACGGTGCGCAGACCATGGTTCAGCCCAATGTTGTAGCAAACGCAAACATAGTTTAAGGCGCGTGGATTCGCGACTGGCCCTGTTTCCATGCGGCATCGGCGCGCTCCGTCGCCAAGTCAGGCCGCACTGGCTTACTGTTTCGGGGGGTACCTTCCCCGATCCGTGAATCTGGCGCCCACGCGCCATAATACACGGATCCGTTGTCCAAGTTAGCGTGCGCCCGAAGGGTAGGGTTAGGGAGTTCGCATAATTTGGAGCTGATCTTTTCATCCCGGGGCCGCCCATGGCGATTCTCTTGTAGCCCCACCTCCCACATCTGGCTTTGCCGCGCCTTTACGCCCCCCCCGAGAGGCATGGATGAATGAATTGATGAGTGAATGAATCACCTCGCAGTGGAACTCTGCGTTTGAGCAGAACTTCGGTCGGCCCTTAGTACGGTATAGGCCGAGCGTACTTCTGAAAGGCCGTGCCCTGGGCGACGGAAGGAGGAGGATGAGGAGGATGAGGAGGATGAGGAGGAGGATGAGGATGAGGATGAGGATAAGGATCATGATGATGGTGATGATGATGAGGAGGAGGAGGAGGACCAGTGCAAACCCAAGACTCATCAACGATATTGCAATACACGCTCCCTCCAAGTTCCCTCTTCATAGACTCCTACACGGGTTCATCTTCACTGAGGGAAATGCCACGTTGGAGGACAATCGTTTGAACACGTATCCGGCATGGTGCCATAACGCCGTTCCTGGGACTTCAACGCCGTCAATCACCGTCATTGTTGCGCCCTGACGATCTTGAACCGCGTCAGAACAGAATTCTCGGATTCCAAAACTGCGAATCAGAGTCGCCGCCTTGAGATTCTGACATCGTGCAAACAAACACAATTTCTGGGACGTTCGCCATGATGATCTTTTCGACTCTTGCTAGCTCTCAAGACGAATGTACGCGGCGCTCAGGCGAGAGCCACATTTAAAAAAGGACTCCGCCTCCATCCGTGCAGCTCTTGCAATCTTTGGAAACGAATTTACGCGGCGCTAAAAAGGGGGCCACGTGTTAAAAGCAAACCACCCTCCATCCGTGAAGCTCCTGCAAACTCTCAAGACGAATGTGCGCGGCGCTGGGGCGATAATCACGTTTTGAAAGCGGACCGCCCTCTATCCGTGAAGGTCTTGCAAATTTTGGAGACGATTGTGCGCGGCGCTAAGGGGAGAGCCACAATTTGAAATTGGACCGCCCTCCATCCGTGAAGGTCTTGCAGATGTTGAAGACGCTGGTGCGCGGTGCTAAGGCGAGATCCACATTTCGAAAGCGGACCGTCCTCCATCCGTGAAGCTGTTCCAAATTTCAAGCTTCAGGACCATAAAGGAAGTCTCAGGCGAAGCTGCCTGCCTGCCCTTTCGACCGGCTTCGGGGTGCGACAGGGAGGCGTTATCTATGAGGAAGGGGAACGGAGGAGGAGGAAGAGGAGAAGGAGGCGGAGGAGGAGGACGAGGACGAGGACGAGGAGGATCAGGAGGGAGGAGTAGGAGGAGAAGGAGGAGGAGGAGGAGGAGGAGGAGGAGGAGGGGGAGGAGGGAGGAAGGAGGATGAGGAGGAGGAGGAGGAGAAGGAGGAGGAGGAGGATGAGAGGAGGAGGAGAAGGAGCGGCCGTGTCCTTCGACGAACGGGTGAAGGGGGCCCGTCCTTCTAGAGCCAGGCCCCTCCCATTGATTCATGCCCCCCCCACTGACTAGCGGCGCCCGTGGGTGGAGGCGTCGCGCAGCTGCAGGGCTGTGCAGCGTCACCGAGCGAGACGGCGTCGAGGAGCCCTCGATCCCTCGATCCCAGGATCCTAGGATCCCTCGTTCCCGCGAGCTGCGATCTCTCGGCCCTGGATCCATCGAGCGTCCAGAGGCCACCCTTCCCCGGCATTGAGAAGGCACGGGTCCCTAGGGACACCGGCTCTGGAGCCTTCGGTGCCAACTCATGGGGGCCTCCCCGACCATCTTGCTGGCTCTTGCGAATCGACGCTGCTGATCGACGCTGGATCGACGCTAAATCGTCGCTACGTCGACGCTACATCGGCGCTATGCCATCGATTGCCAAACGCTAATCGTCGGTAACGCACTCTACAGAGGTTACACAAGGCTCCCATGATCTGCTACCGAAGAGGCTGCCAAGGAAGGAGCGTCTGGGTCGCCTGGCTCCGAGCATCGTGCCCGCGGCACAGTGAGGGCACTGAATGATCCAGACATGATCGCGTCTTGAAAAAATACGCGACAAACGGTGTTTGGCATGTTTGTGTTTCCAGGGGCCCTCGCTGGGCTCGGGACCGTGTAAAAAACGGCAAGCCTCACACCAGAAGCGCCCTCCTAAGGACCGAGCTCCAGGCATTGGCTCGGTCAGTGGCGCCACGAAGTAAAGCGTGAGGGGATGCTATAGCTCTGCCCTTCTCTCTCTCTCTCTCCAACCTGGTGCGCAGTGTTTTGCTTGACTATGCGTCATCTGCGTGTGGCCTGCTGTCGACTGTCAACTTTATCAACTGTGGTGGGGTGGGGGAATGCTCGCCTTGGCCATTTCTTGGTGCACCGCAGTGTACACGATCGTGTCCAGTGTGAAGCATGTGTTGGTGTGCAGCGTGCTGGCTTGGCCCCTCCTGCCGCCGCGGCCTCTCCCCTGCCTGGGACACCGTGTCATGTCCGTGCTCTCGGTCCTCCGCTTCCCCTCAAAGAAGTGCGACTCCTCCCCCCCTCCCTCCGCCTCTCTTCCCCTATTTGTGCTCTTCCTCACTGTTCACCCTCATCCGCCTCCTCCATTCTCCTCGAATCCCCGATCACACTCTAGCACCCCATGTGCATCAGCCATGCCTTTGTCCTCTCGCGTCGTACTTTCCTCCTGCTCTAACATCCGAAATAGTTCTGGAAGCCTCACGAACCAGGAACCCTCCTCCAAATATACTTGAAGACCGCAGAGACACAGACACGTCGAATACCTTCTCCTCGCCACTCCTTCCTCCCCCGCTCTCTTGAACTCAAGCCGCGCCCAGGTGGGGATGGCTGGCGCCGCTGCTGGTGTGGCCTCTTCCTTCGTCTCAGAAGCCTGGCGGCGTGGCATCCGCTGTAGGGAGGAAGGGGAGGAGGCAGTCGTCGAGGAGGAGGGGATGCGAGATGACGGAGGAGGAGGAGGAGGAAGAGGAAGAGGAGGAGGAGGAGGAGGAGGAGGAGGAGGAGGAGGAGGAGGGGGAGAGGAGGAGGAGGAGGAGGAGGAGGAGGAGGAGGAGGAGGGTGAGGGGGATGAGGGAGAGGTGAAGGAGGGACAGCGGGCGCGATGCGGCATTGGCTCGTGCAAGCACAACCTTGACAGTCCAGTAACGCCAATGTACGGATCCAGGATGTATACGCCACCTCCATGCTTGGCAGCCAACGTCGCGTCACATCCATAATGTGTGTTACCACGAGTCCCGGGTACATGTGAATGTCCTCGCGGAGCACCATCGTCGCGCATCTCCCGTGGTTCTATACGCATACAGACGTGTGTGTGTATGCGTGTGTGGGTGATGAATGCTTGTGTACTTCGGTCTGCTATTCGCGCCCAGCCTGCGCCTTCTTCTGCATGATTCCCCTGCGATGGCTTGACCTGTGCACACCTTCGTTTTCTGAGGTTTGACCGCTGTGTTGCCGCTGCCTTTTTGCGCTTAGCCAGGTGCCGTTTCCATAGGACCCACTCACTAGTCGGCTTAACACTCGCATCCTTGTGGCCCAATGTGTAACAGTGTGTGTGTGTGTGCGTGTGGTGTGGTGTGTGTATGTGTTGCTGTCGATCCTCTATGGGCGGATCCAGCTTCTCCACGCTGCGTGAGCTGGTCAGGCCCGCGCTCTTCTCGCTTGGCTTGCCCTACGTCGCGGCGCTGCGCGTGTGGCTGCGACGCAAAGAGAGCGAGTGTGTGTGTGTGTGTGTTTGTGTGTGCCTCTGCGCCTGCGCCCTCGAACAACCAGCATGCGGATATGCGCGTGTGCAGGTGTGCGAGACATTCACTCCCCCTGCCACATACATTTCTTGCAATGAGCAGCGCGCGTGTGTAATGTGGCACATGCATCACAACATGTATTTTTATAAGTGTCCGGAACTCAGCTTGTGGGACATGCGTCGCGTCATATTTTCGCTTCGCACGCATGCACATGCTTGTGCGCGCGAATGCGTGCGCGCTTGTGGTGGAGCCAGAGGAGCAGGATCAGCTGTGGAACATACTGTCCGTGCAACAACGCGGCAGTTGTTCGAGGTGCAGACGACAAGCCGGAAATGAGAGCTTGTGGGGAATAATGTTGGGCTTGGTAGGGGTAGGTAGGGACAGGGGGAACGAAAACATGAGGGCTCTTGTGATGGGGTGTACATCGTACGGTGGTCGCAGGATGTGACCACAAACTTGCATACGGAGCCTTTGCTGTTGGGGCTGCGGCTAACGGCGCCCACAGAGTTGGTCAAGTGCATCGCGCAGACCAATCTTAAAAGTGAGGGCCGAGTCTACGAGGCGTGCGTTAGTTCCCGCTATGCTTCAGCACTCGTGGCTCCACCCCGTTTTGCTCCACATCCTTGGGCTTTCCTCCTTTCGGCAACACCTTGCCACATCGATATGCTCTACCCTTTCGACTCTGCTCGCTCGTGCTCCCCTGTTTGATTCCATCCCATGTGACTCCTCCCAGACTCGCCGCGTGAACGTTCTCCCTCCTCCCCCTTGCCCGCGGCCGCTTTCCCTCTCCTATTTTCCCATTCTTGCTGCCAGACAATTCGTGATGCCGTCACCAGGCTTGCCCGAGCGCGCGTGCGGACTGCCTCTGCCGCGCTGCGACGTAAAACATGTGACTACTCTCGGCCCCTCCGCCCCACCAGGAATGGCTCATCCTGAGAGACATGGTCAAAGAGCATGGGCTCCTCGGAGTCCATGGTCCATCGCGTGGTTTACTGATGACCATCTGTCGGGGACTCGGGTAACGATGCGTCAACGCCAAAGTCTTCGAACAGCTGGAGCACATCAAGAATGGAACGGTGACCGAGACTCAGGAGAGACTCAGACAATTATTGCTTGAAGAGGAGGGGGCGGAACCGAGGGAGAAATGTGACGATAGGGGGGGGACAAGGCGATCGAGATGGCACGAGCAGAGATGCACTGTCTTGAGCCTGTTTCAGGCGATCGCAAACATGGATTAAGGGGGCGTGGATTAGCGACGGGTCCCGTTTCCATGGGAAATCGTGGATTTCCGCCGCCGAACGAGGCGGCACCGGCCGCATTTTGGGGAGGGCACCTCACCCGTTCCATGGATGTGGCGACCGCGCGCCAAATCCATGGATCGCTAAACCATGTTTGCGCGCCCCCGATGATTGGTGGCTTGCTGTCCGCTTAGGCCACAGCGTCTGTATCGGGCGCGCCACAGAACGGCTTGCCGCGCGCGAAGGATGCTACTTCTGATCGACGGATTGTTCGGACCTGCAGTCCTTCTCGCGCGTGGACGAACAGGGGCAATAGCGCACCGCGGTCGAGAGGTGGGCCAATGCAGTGTCGTTTTCACAGTGCGGTTCTCGCTTCAGCGCCGCCCATATTCGCTTGAACAAATTGTATACAGTTTAACGAGTAGAGGGCGGTTCCTTTTCAATGTGTGGCTCTCGCCTTAGCGCCGTGCACACTCGTCTGAAACATTCGCAGCAGCTTCACTGGTTCTCATGGCTACCCCACCAACAGCGGTGTTGTGGCTTGGTGCCAGGTTATCAGGGCGCAACAGTTATGTTGAGTCGTGGTGTCAAAAGTCCCAGATCGTCAAGACGCAAAAACAATCAATGCTGCTTCACACGATTGTCTGCCAACGCGGCATTTCTCTCAGTGAAAATGAGTCCTTGCAGGGGCCTGTGAACAAAAAACCCGGAGGGAGGGTTTATTACAACGTCGTTGATGAGTCTTGGGTTTGCGCTGGTCCTCCCCCATCCATCTCCTCCAACGCCACGACGTGCGCACGGCTCCCACACATTTAAAACGGCGGGATTAAGGTTTCGCCCCTCAGAATCCAAGCTTTGCGTATTTGTTTTGCGGTTTCGAGGCTAAGCTGACGAGGGATTCCATGAGCATGTCTGTCTGTCTGTCTGTCTCCTCCTCCTCCTCCTCTCCCTCCTGCTCCTCCTCCTCCTCCTCCTCCTCCTCCTCCTCCTTCTCCTCCCTCCTCAGGAGGGTGGCCCGAGCATAACGTTGTGCCCCTCGCAAGGCCCCGGGCATCGAGCACTTCCCCACCGCGCGGGCAGCCCGCGGGGGCCCGTGGGCTGCTCACCGTCTGCTGCTCTCCGCCCAGCCTGCCCTTTCCGACCACGCCTTCGGACGGTGCCGGGCGATGCCAGTCCGAGGCGTCCAAGAGGGGTGGTGGTGACCAGGAGGAGGAGGAGGAGGAGGAGGAGGAGGAGGAGGAGGAGGAGGAGGAGGAGGAGGAGGAGGAGGAGGAGGAGGAGGAGGAGGAGGAGGAGGAGGAGGAAGGAGGAGGAGGAGGAGGAGGAGGAGGGAGGAGGAGGAGGAGGAGGAGGAGGAGGAGGAGGAGGAGGAGGAGGAGGAGGAGGAGGAGGAGGAGGAGGAGGAGGAGGAGGAGGAGGAGGAGGAGGAGGAGGAGGAGGAGGAGGAGGAGGAGGAGGAGGAGGGGAGGAGGAGGAGGAGGAGGAGGAGGAGGAGGAGGAGGAGGAGGAGGAGGAGGAGGAGGAGGAGGAGGAGGAGGAGGAGGAGGAGGAGGAGGAGGAGGAGGAGGAGGAGGAGGAGGAGGAGGAGGAGGAGGAGGAGGAGGAGGAGGAGGAGGAGGAGGAGGAGGAGGAGGAGGAGGAGGAGGAGGAGGAGGAGGAGGAGGAGGAGGAGGAGGAGGAGGAGGAGGAGGAGGAGGAGGATGGGAGGAGGAGGAGGAGGAGAGGAGGATGGAGGAGGAGGGAGGAGGAGGAGAGGAGGAGGAGGAGGAGGAGGGGGAGGAGGGGAGGATGGGAGGAGGAGGAGGAGGAGGAGGAGGAGGAGGAGGAGGAGGAGGAGGAGGAGGAGGAGGAGGAGGAAGCCACGCAACGCCAAGCGATTTAGGCGTCCAAGAGGTGTGGTGGTGACCAGCGGGAGGTCCGAGGAGGAGAATGTACCCACACCGCTACCCTTGCCTCGCTGTCCCCTTTTTGGGCCCCCAGGGAGGTCCTCGTCGCCACCGCCAGATTCGCCTCGAAGTCCTGGTCAGAACGCACCCTGAGAAAGGCTTGGGGAGTAGCGGTATCGGTACCTTCGCAGCGGTATCGGTACCTTCCCCACAAGAGGGGTGGTGGTGACCGGGGGGGAGGGGTGTCATCGCAGGGGCCATGATGTCTCCCCAGATTTCGTGGCCCCCTCTTCTATTCCGATGCGTCGCTTGGCCCTCCCTGGGCCGCGCACGTGCCTCGGGCCGTGATTGGCGACCCCCACTCTTGGACGCCCCCCTCTGGAACGCCCCCGAGCCAACTGGAGTCCGCCGGCAGCGGGGTCACCTCCTCCTGGAGATCGAGGTTTGAGGGGGAGGGAGGATCTAGGATGGAGGAGGTCGTCGACGCTTCGGGAACGTCTCTCTCGGAGTCCCGGGGAGCAGGCGGCGACCCCTTGGCATTGCCTGGGGCTTGGCATCGCTCGGACGTGTGCAGTTTTTCCTCAGCGAGGACCATCGAGGAGCATCTTGGAGCGCCCTGCGACAAATGCACGCACGACATCGAAAAGGGTACGGGGCATGGACGTCCGAGCGATGGCGACGGGGAGGAGGGGGAGGGGCGTCGGGTTCGGATGGGGGATCGAAGATCGAGGATCGAATCTCGAGGGTCGGCGGTTTTGCGGCCCCCAGGGGATCGCGTCTCGAGGGTCGAAGATCCAGGGTCGAATCTCGAGGGTCGACTCTCGAGGGCCGAGGGTCACCCGCGGCCCCCCTGCGCGCCCCTCTGCGTGCCGAGGTCGGGAGACCCCGAGCTTCGCCTTGTATTTCTCCTTCTACGAGGCCTGCTGCGAGCGGTTCGGCAAGGAGCCCGCCGTCAGCTTCCTCGCAGGCGGGTTCGCAGGCGAGATTTTGCGCGGTCGGCCGCGTTGGTTTCGGGGTCGATGTTCGGGGTTTGAGGTTTTCGGAAGTTTTCGTCGGTTCGGGGCGGTTTTCCAGCCTCGGGATGCTTGCCAGCAGCTGCGCCTCGCAGAGGGCGTTCCGGGGGTGCTGGGATCGTCCCGAACGGCCGCTGGAGACCCGAGTTACGACCCCAAAACCAGATTCGACGGCGCGCCCGGGGGGGAAGTGAGAAGAAGGCCCTCTCAGAAGGCGGCGGGACTGCTCAGAAGCCCTCGCGCCTTCCTAGAGGTTTTTGTTGGTGTCTTCGGGGAAGGCTTAGAAACCTTCTCAGCAGGCCGCGGGACTTCCGAGTCTTCTGCTAAGGCATTCTCCTTCTCCTCTTCCCCCCCTCGCTCGCCACCGAAGAGGGGTATGTCAGGGTCCTCTTCGATCCGACCGATCCGATTCGATATCGGCTCCAGCCGGCCCAACCCGATCCGATTGCGGGATTCCGACGAGCCGATGCGCGGCCCGATGCTTGCACGACGCGGTTGTGCATGCTGTCTCGGCCGGTCCGATTCGATCTCGACTGCGTGCCGATGCAGCCCGATCCGACGCTCATTTCGACTCGAACCGATTTCCCTGCTCGATACTGACTGATCCCGTCATATCGGATCTCCACCTGCTGGCTGCTTGTGCTCCCCCCCCCGCGTGGTCTGAGGGGCGTGCGCGCTCCGAGATGGCAAGGGGGAGGGGGGAGGGAGGCCGAGGCAGGAGCCATCTCGGCTCTGCCGAGTCGGATCGACTTGGTTTCGAGGGCTGCGACATTCGATTCGATCCTCGGGGAACCAAAAACTACAGTCGGGCCGCTGAAGAAGGAACCGTTTTCGTTTGGGAGGGACCCGGTGCTTTTTAATTGTTTTACAGTTTGGTTTAGGTGCTCCATAGGTTGTCTATGGGACATCGCAGTCTAACTGATGGAAAAAAGGGACCCTCTTCCTTAGTTAGGGTTCCTTATAACAGCGATTCGGCTTACACAGACATGAATTTTCAGAGGCCCGCGCTGATTTCTTGGATCGGCGGAGCGCGCTGGGGGCGCCCTTCGGGGGGCTCCCAGCGCCGATCGGATGCGCGGACCTCCGAAAGGTTGTGTCAATTGCATGTTGTTCCCCGAGGTTCGACTTTGGATTCTGACCTCAATCTGGATTTCCTCGTGCATGCCTCTGCCACGGCTGGCGGATGTCGCCGCTGATGCCTTCGGATCTGCCTTCCGATTCCCGCCGATTCCTTGTGTTTCGATGGCCGGTCTGATTTTCCGATCCGATTTGGGGTCACCCTGCAGAGGGGGAGGAGCGGTGGGAGGCGTGAGCATACTCATGCTTTTATCTCCACGTAGGCGGGGCGAAGAATGATCGATCGGGGAGGAGGGCTGGGGGCGCGTCTAGGAGAAAGCCACCCGCGCACACGCACACGCACGCACGCATGCACGCACGCACGCACGCACGCACAAACAAACACACACACACACACACCACACACCACACACACCACACACACACACACACCACACACACACACAACACACACACACACCACACACAACACAACACACAACACACAACACACAACACACAACACACACCACACACCACACAACACAACAAACAACACAACACACAACACACAACACACACCACACACCACACCCACATACACACACACACGCACGCACACACACACACACATACGCACACCTTATTTCGTGCCCTGATCCAGGATCCGGGTAGGGGTTAGGAGGGAGGCAAGTCCCGGTAGATCGCGACGCAGGCTATGGACTTCGCAGACAAGGGCAAAGAGAGGCCGACGTGTCCGTGCGCTTCCTTTGGGGGGCAATCTCTCGTCGCCATGCCTGGATGTGGCTTGAACAACTCGGAAGAAATGCGCGCGGGAGGTTTCTTGGGATCGATGTTAATTGGGATCTGACCAGTGACGGTACAAGTTTTCTGCACCGAGGCGCGTGTGAGCATGCGGGGGGAGTTGGCCGTGGCGGGAACCCAGAGATCGACAAGTGGGCCTCGAAGGGCGTGGCCGGTCTGGGTGGGCAGATGAGGATGTCATAGTGAAGAAGATGGCCACGGCGCGACCAGTGTGTGCCGTTTTGGCGACTTTGGTCTGTGACCCTTCTGAGAGAGACGTGGGGCCACGATTCTAGAGCTTCGAGAAGCACCCTGAAAAGCAGGCGGGTTGCAGACTCTAGAGATCGAGCGGACAAGAATTGCTCCGGGTGCTACGGTGGGCTGCCGACGCCGCCCAGAGGGTTGCAAGGCTTGGGCGAGATTCCGGAGGCCTCGCGGATCTTCCTAGTCCCAGGAGCCTCCTGAGGGCCCTTCGAGTACTGGGTCTTCTTCGTGGCGAGCCCCTGTTTCGCGGAAATCCGGGAAGGTACAAGAACACCCTCTCGGATCACCCAGGGCAGAGGCGCCGACAAGTGGCAGTGCTTGAAGCCTTTTCAGTGCGTGCGCGGGGCTGTGTACTCGTTGTGGATGCAGGATCTCGTCACGGATTTGTTCTGGACTTGTGTTTCAGGGCTCCATGCCTGCAGGGCGCTGGGTTCTGGCACAAGGGCGCCGACAGTAGGCGAGATCGGTATCGCTGGCTCTCCCCTCTTGCACCTCGCGCGCGTGTGCAGCGCGTTGCGCACCGAAGGGGCGCTGGCATGGGCATCCATCTACCCCCTCGACGTCGTGAAGACACGGTGGCAGGCGGCTCCTGTTCTGTGCAGTCTCCGTCCCAAAGGAGGGTAGCTGTGGATCCTCCTGCAGTGCCAATTAGATCTCCCGTGTGACGTGTGCCCTCGATCCCCGCATGGCAGCTGTTATAACGCATTTCTTTGCATGCCGTCGTGGCGCACTGGGCCCCAGATCCCAGCAGCAGCGGCTCCTGACGCGGATCTGTCTGGATCGTTCTCGCATTGTGCAACTCCGCCCCCGCAATCCATGTGTGTGTGTGTGTTACAAGTATGTTGCATTTTCGATTCATACATTATTTGTCGATTCGCGTCTATGCCAATTTGCCCTTCCTCCGCCTCCTGCTGCCCCTGCCAGACTGCCCCCGTGGGCCAAACTGCGCCCCTGACCAACGACCACTCTACAACAACAGTTTCCGCTGGAGTCTTCCACCAATGTTATGATGAAGCGTGCCCAGCCCTCGACGCTGCCGCACATTCAACTCGGCGTCACCCCAACATACTAACACTATGTGCGCGTCGCCCCCACCCCCCCCCAAGTGGCGACGCGCGCACCGAGAAATCTTTTAGTCAGACAGAGGGGGTGGAGCGGTCATTCACTGCCCCTGGGTGCGTGGCTGAAGTTGGGTTTCGCGGTGCGGATTGTTGTTGCTGTCGTTGTTGCTGTTGTTGTTGCAATCACAGTTCGAAATAATCAGTATTGTTGATCCTCCCCTGCGGGCCACATCGTGCATTTTAAATTGAAGTGCTTCTCCCGGGACTCGCACCTTGTTATTTTTGCCAGGGACAGTGAGGGGTCACCAAACTGGGCCCCTGTCCCCCGAGTTACAGCAGCAACGTCTCCGGCCTGATACTTCTTCACAATATATTGCGAAGGCCTTGCGGCCGGTGCCGCCGACCCTGAGATCGACAAAGATGAAAACGAGGGGGGGGCAGGGGGAGGAGGATGAGTGGGAGGTGGAGGAAGTTTAGGACTGTGTTGGAGGCTTGTTGGGGCGTCTCGGGGCGATCTTGGGGGCCTGTGGGGTTGTCTGGGAGCTTCGGGGAGCGAAAGAAACGAGAACGCAAGAATCTGTGGAAAACGGTCGAGGATCTAAGGATTTTGCTTGTATGGGCCTTCGTGAGACAGCGCCTGGAGGCATTTCGCGCCGTCTTGCAGGCCTATGGGGCCTTCCAGAGGCTGCGAAGGCGTCTTGCACATATCGTTCGGCGATTCAGCGTTTTCTCGAGCTGTCTTGAAAGCGTCTCGGGGCAAGCTTCGCTCGTCCAGAAGCCTTTTTGAGCTCCGGGACCCGTCCCTGAAGGGGAACGACGACGGTGGCGGCGGCGGCGGTAGCGACGACGACGCTGATGTGGGTTGAGTCCTCAGGGGTGCTTCTTGGGGTCTCTTCCGAGCGCTCTCGAAGGCCTCTGGGGGGCAGTTTGGGGGCCCCTTGGGAGCCTCTTGGGGCCTCTTGGGGCTTCTTCGGGGCCTCTTGGGGGCCTCTTTGGGCTGAGGGCTCGAAATGTCCGTTCGGGTCCCCCGTCTGGGCACTCTCCTGGAGCCGTCGTGGGGGCCTCTTGGGCCGTCTTTGAGGCGTCTTGGGCCGTGTCGGGGCCCTCTCCGGCCGTTAGGGGACCCTCTTGGGGGCCTCTTGGGCCGTCTTGCCGCGTCGGGAAGCGGAAGAGGCAAGAACGCCAAAATCTGTCAAAAACGTATGGGAAACCCATGAATTTTGCCTCTTGGGGCTCTCGTGGGAAAGCTCCTGGAGGCCTCTTGGGGCGCTTTGCAGGCTTCTTGGGCCGTCTGGAGGCCGTCAAGGCGTCTTGGACAGACTGTTCGGCGATTCGGGGTTCTCTTGGACTGTCTTTGGGGCCTCCTGGGGCACTCTTGGCCTGTTGGGCTCGGGAACTCCCCGGGGGGGGCGTCGTATCTGACCCCCCCCCCCCGGGGACCTCGCGCGGCCGCCGTCGTGGAAGGCGCCCCAGCTGATTTGTCCACCCGGGAGAAGCGCTTCCCGTGCACGGGATGGCCTGGCCCAGGTGTAGCAACGCCTCAGCAGGCCATGGCCTGCTGAGGCGTTGCTACACCTAGGCGCGCGGCCGCCTGACTGGAAGGACACCCCAGGGCCGGCAGAGGCGGTGGTACACCTGGCGCGCACACTCTCTCAGACGGGGCCGGCTGAGAATGTGCACGCCCCCGTGTGCCACCCTCTCTTGCCTGTCCTGGGCCAGGGCCGGCAGAGGGTTGCTACGTTGTTGTATTTGTTGAATATGAATTAGTAATCCGTGATTATTGTTGAGCCCCTTACAGGCGCCCTGGCGCTCTCGCCGAGGCGCCAGCTGCATTTTCATGGAATATGAGGCTCATTTTCAAGCGGTTTGGGGGACCGCCCAAACCGGTCCCCAAAAAACAACACAACAACAACAATAACAATAACAGCAACAACAACAACAACAACAACAACAACAACAACAACAACAAGAACAACAACGACGACGACAACAACAACGCTCCCGTTCGATTTTTCCTCCTTTTTTACTCAGGGCCGTTGCTCTTGCTCGCCGCCGAAAGCAGCCGTCTCAACAAAACCAGCGCTCCCGCTCGAGATTTTCTCCCGTTTTACCTTGGACAGGCGCGCTACTCTTTCTCTCAGTGGCGCCGCCCACCAGCAACAACAACGCTCCCGCTCCAGACTTCCTCCCTTTTTTACTCAAGTCGGTGCTCTTGCTCGCCGCCGACAGCCCCCGTCCCGACAAAACCAGCGCTCCCGCTCGAGACCTCCTCCGTTTTACGCTGGACTGGCGCCCTTTTCCCCTCCTCCTCCTCCTCTTCCTTCTCCTCCTCCTCCTCCTCGTCCTCCTCCTCCTCCTCCTTCTCCTCCTCCTCCTACTAGTACTGGTACTGCTACAACCACAACAACAATAACAACAACTACTGCTACTACCACTACTCCTCCTTCCTCCCCCTCCTCCTTCTCTTTCTCTTCCTCCTCCTCCATCCTCCTCCTCCTCCTCCTCCTCCTCCTCCTCCTCCTCCTCCTCCTCCTCTTCCTCATCCTCCTCTCCTTCTTCCTCTCCCTCATCTTCCCTCCCCTCCTCGTCCTCTTCCTCTTCCTCCGAGATGCGGGGCGTGCGCAAGGCGATTGCGATGGCGATGTGCCGTCCGAGCTGTGGATGTCGAAGTTCCTCGGAAGAGGTGGTGGCAATACCTCCTTGGGCGGGGGATCTGGGTGAGGGAATAACCGGGCCCCGCGTGCCCGACAAAATCCCCCATGATGGGGTGTGGTATCCAGAATGTTGTTGTTCAATGTTCATTTCTAGAGAATAAATATTGCTGATCTCCGGAAACGGTTCCGGGCGCTCTCGCCTCGACGCCGGCTACAGTTTCTCTGAAAACGAGGCGCCCGCTCGAGCGTCGGCTTTACCCTAAAAGTGCGCTCTTGGAGGCCCAGCTACGACAACAACGGCCCCCCCTAGATGCTTCCTCGCGGTTTACTTCGGAACACCCTGGCCAGAGAGGCCTCCGAAGACAGGAACGGCGCTCTCGCTGGAGACTTCCTCGCAATTCAATCAAGTTGGCGGGGGCCCAGCCACGACGACAAAGGCTGCTGTTCGATACTTCCTCACGATTTACTCTGAGAGCCCCTGGCCAGGAAGGCACCCGAACTCAGGAACGGCACTCTCGCTCGAGATTTCCTCATGATTCAGTCAAATTGGTGGAGGCCCACATGCGACGACAAGGGCTCCCGTTCGATACTTCCTCAAGATGCACTCGCAGAGGCCCTTGCCCACCGAGGTCCTGGCGCGCTGCCCACTGAGGCCCCTGACGCACAACCCACTGAGGCCCAGAATAAGCCCACAGGGACCGTAGCATGCTGCCCGCAGGCCATTCGGCACAGCCCACAGAGGCCCCAAGCGCGCCCACAGAGGCCCCCCCGCGCTGCCCACAGAGGCCCCACGCGCGCCCACAGAGGCCCCAAGCGCGCTGCCCACTGAGGCCGCCGACGCAGCCCACAGAGGCCTCAAGCGCGCCCACAGAGGCCCCAGCGCGCTGTCCAATGAGGCCCCCCGACACAGCCCACAGAGGCCCAAACCCCCGCCTAAAGCGTGCCCACGGAGGCCCCGACGCGCTGCCCACGGAGGCCCCCCGTTCCACAGAGGCCCCCGACGCAGCCCACAGAGGCCCCAGCCCACAAAGGCCCCGAGCGCGCCCGCCTCCGCGCGCTGCCTACTGAGGTCTTCCGGTGCAACCCGCATAAAGGCCCCACGCGCGCCCACAGAGGCCGCAGCCCGCAGAGGCCCCGAGCGCGCCCGAAGACCCCCGCGCGGTGCCCATTGAGGCCCCCGACGCAGCCCACAGAGGCCCCGAGAGTGCCCGCGCAGGCCCTGGCGCGCTGCCCACTGAGGCGTGGACTTCCTACAACGGCCTCAAGCGCGCCCACAAAGGCCCCCCCCCCCCCTACAGAGGCGCCAAGCGCGCCGAGGCCTCCGCGCGCTGCCCACTGAGGCCCTCCGGCACAGCCCACAGAGGCCCCAAGCGCGCCCACTGAGGCCCCCGACGCAGCCCAGAAAGGCCTTAAGCGTGCCCACGGATGCTCCAGCGTGCTGCTCACTGAGGCCCCCGACAACGGAGGCCCCACGCGCGCCCACCGAGGCCACAGCCCACAGAGTCGTCAAGCGAGCCCACAGGGGCCCCCGCGCGCTGCCCACTGAGGCCCTCCGACACGGCCCACAGAGGCTTCAAACGCCCTCACAGAGGCTTCAAGCGCGCCCACAGAGGTCCCAAGCGCGCCCAGAGGCCCCAGTGCGCTGCCCACTGAGGCCCCCAACGCAGCCCACATAGTTATGCCCCGGCCCACAGAGGCCCCTAGCGCGCCAACAGAGGCCCCAGCGCGCTGCCCACTGAGGTCCCCCGGCACAGCTCACATAGGCCCTGCCCACAGAGGCCCCAGCCCGCAGAGGCCCCGAGCGCGCCCGAAGCCCCCGCGCGGTGCCCAGTGAAGCGTCTGACGCAGCCCACAGAGGCCCCAAACGCGCCCACAAGAGGCCTTAGCCCGCAGAGGCCCCAAGCGCGCCCACAGAGGCCCCAGCGCGCTGCCCACTGAGACTCCCGACGCAGCCCACAGAGGCCCCAGCCTTCAAAGGCCCCAAGCGCTCGATGCTTCCTCGCGATTTGCTCCGAGAGGCCCTCTCGCGTGGTCCATTTTTCCCTTCCCCGTCCGTCCTCCCTTCCACTGTTTTAGGGCTGCGCTTAATGTGCGCGACAGGTAAGGAAACTATACCCCCGAAGGGGTATGGTCGAAGACAAACAGGGCCGGCATCGAGGGTTTTGGATATACGTGTTGCGTGGCACGCGTTAAAATAATAATAAATTATATGAAAATGATTGTTGTTAAGCTCCCATTGCTGAATATTTATTGTTGATACCCCCCTCCGGTGACCATTGTTTTTCTTAAATTGAATGCTTCCCCCGGGGCTCGCACTTGTTTTTTTTCCCCCCAACCATCCTGTGGTGTTGGGTCCTCGTTTTGAAGAGACGGTGGCCCGCGTCTCCTCTCCTCTCCTCCTCCTCCTCCTCTCCTCCTCCCTCTCCTCCCTGCGTTTCACCCACCCAGCACAGCGTTTCGTGGCCCCATAGGGAGCTCCATCGAAGGCCCCAGTGGCAGCGTTCGCATGGTGGCCCCGCCCCATTTTGGCGCACCCCTCACACGGTTCGTGGCCTCATAGGGAGCTCCACCGAAGGCTTCAGTGGCAGCGTTCGCATGACGGCCCCGCCCGATTTCGGCACACCGCTCACGAGGATCGTGGCCCCATAGGGAGCTCCACCGAAGGCTCCAGTGGCAGCGTTCGCATGGCGGCCCCGCCCCATTTTGGCGCACCCCTCACACAGTTCGTGGCCCCAGAGGGAGCTCCACCGATAGCTCCGGTGGCAGCGTTCGCATGACGGCCCCGGGCCATTTCGGCACACCCCTCACGAGGATCGTGGCCCCATAGGGAGCTCCATCGAAGGCCCCAGTGGCAGCGTTCGCATGGCGGCACCGCCCCATTCTGGCGCACCCCTCACACGGTTCGTGGCCCCATAGGGAGCTCCACCGAAGGCCCCAGTGGCAGCGTTCGCATGGCGGCCCCGGGCCATTTCGGCACACCCCTCACGAGGATCGTGGCCCCATAGGAAGCTCCACCGAAGGCCCCAGTGGCAGCGTTCGCATGGCGGCCCTGGGCCATTTCGGCACACCCCTCACGAGGATCGTGGCCCCATAGGGAGCTCCACCGAAGGCCCCCGTGGCAGCGTTCGCATGGCGGCCCCGGGCCATTTCGGCAGTCACGAGGATCGTGGCCCATAGGGAGCTCCACCGAAGGCTCCAGTGGCAGCGTTCGCATGGCGGCCCCGGGCCATTTCGGCACACCCCTCACGAGGATCGTGGCCCCATAGGAAGCTCCACCGAAGGCCCCCGTGGCAGCGTTCGCATGGCGGCCCTGGGCCATTTCGGCACACCCCTCACGAGGATCGTGGCCCCATAGGGAGCTCCACCGAAGGCCCCAGTGGTAGCGTTCGCATGGCGGCCTCGGGCCATGTCGGCACACCCCTCACGAAGATCGTGGCCTCCACCGAAGGCCCCCGTGGCAGGGTTCGCATGGCGACCTCGGGCCATGTCGGCACATTCCTCACGAGGATCGTGGCCCCATAGGGAGCTCCACCGAAGGCCCCAGTGGCAGCGTTCGCATGGCGGCCCCGGGCCATTTCGGCACACCCCTCACGAAGATCGTGGCCTCCACCGAAGGCCCCCGTGGCAGGGTTCGCATGGCGACCTCGGGCCATTTCGGCACATTCCTCACGAGGATCGTTGCCCCATAGGAGCTCCACCGAAGGCTCCATTGGCAGCCTCCCTCATGGCTCTCAGAGCCCTCTCCTGCTTCTGCTCCTCGGTCAGGGGGACGCCGTCCTCGTCGTCGTCGGCGCCCGCGAAAACGGCCACGAACGTGTCCCTGAGCATGTCGGGGTCCGGCGGGAAGTTGTGGCCACATCGGGAGCGAGGGCGAAGGTGTTATTCACAATTGCGGTAGCCACAACTGCGTATGGTTGGGTCTTTCGCCAGGCTAATTGTTTTTTTTTCCGGGGAAGTCACTAGGTTCAAACAGGGCCCCTGGCCCCCGGTTTACAACAACAGCGGCTCGCGCCTGATATTTCTTCACAGCTTATTCCCAAATCGCGCTCCCGCGCGGGAGTTCCTCACAATTCATGTGCGCATCGCGCTCTCGCGTGGGACTTCCTCGCGATGTATTCCGACGATGCGCCCTCGGCGCTCAGGAATCACACGCTCGTTCGTGGCTTTTCTCACGATTTACTCCGGAATCGTGCTGTTGCTCGAGACATCCTCGCGATTCATGCAGGACCCGCGCTTCAGCAACCCGCCTGCTCGACCTGGTCGCCTGGGCCCGCCCTCCCGACCTGTCCGCTATGGGTCTGCCCACCCGATCTGCCCGTCTGGTTATACCACTTGTTTTCTGTTCCTTGCCCCCCTCCTGCTAATTTCTCTCGTGCTCCATTCTTCTCCCTCCCCCTTCCACCCGTCCTTTCTTCCCTTGGTTTACGGGCTGCACTAAATGCACGTGGCAGGTAAGGAAGATATACCCCCAAGGGGGTACGATCGCAGTCGACGAGGGCGGGTACCGAGGGCTTGGCATATACGTATTGATTGGACACGTGAGTAGATAGGAGCGAACAGTCTTAAACTTGTTGTGTTTGCTGTTGTGTTTGTTGTTGTTGCTGCTGCTGTTGCTGTTGTTGTTGTTGTTGTTGGTGTTGTGTTTGTTGTTGTTGTTGTTGTTGTTGTTGTTGTTGTTGTTGTTGTTGTTGTTGTTGAACATTATTACTTTTAAAGAATAATTATTGTTGGGACCCCTGGTGCACGGCCCCCCCGCCGCGCCTAGGCCGCAGCCACGTTTTCATCATTTTCGTGAGGAAGTCTCAGGCAAAACGGGTTGGTCCGGATCCGGTTGTTTTGTTCCCCCCCGCTTTCCCTTGCAAAAAACAATATAAAATGACATTTCTTGTTCTAACATAACCAAACTTCAAGAATCCCTTGCAAAAAATAAGGTAAAGTGGACATTCGCGCGCGCAAGACGAAATCCTTCCAAAACCTTTGTTTTCGTAGCGATTTTATTTTAACATAAAAACATGAAAAAACCAATGGTTTTTCAAAAAAAAAAGTGTCAAACTTTCATCCCGCGCGCTCTTGCGGATTTCGTAGGAAACCCAATACTTTTTCAACATTTCTGTCAAACGGGCTCTTGCGAGCAACTTTTTCACGTGCTTCGAACTTCTGCAACAACGGTTGCGCGCATGCCAGGGCCATCATCCCTGTCAAATAATACCATATTGGACACATTCGTTTTTTCTTCGCGCGCGCACGCCGTCGTCGTCGGCCGCGGGGCCCTGAATAGTAGCACGGTCGTCCGCATGCCACGAAGTGAAGTGTCCGAACGTCATAGGGCGGGAAGCTGGGTGTGGGTGGTGGCGAAGAGTCGTTTGGAAATTTGGTAGAGCTTGAACCGGCCCCCCCACAAAGTGGGGGTATTGCCCGCCTCCTATGAAAACCCTGGCACTGGTGAGAACGGAGTGTCCCCACGTGCTAGTAATTGTTGTTGTTGTTGTTGTTGTTGTTGTTGTTGTTGTTGTTGTTGTTGTTGTTGTTGTTGTTGTTGTAAATTTTCGCTATTGGAGGATACGTATTGTTGACCCCCTCTGTTAACCATTGTGTTTTTCATTTGAAGTGCTTCCCCCAAGGCTCGCACCTTTTATATATATATATATATACATACACATACATACATATATATATATATATATATATATATATATATATATACATAGCGGCGCACCGGGTCCGGGGGCCCGGGGCCGGGACCTCGACCACAAATGTGGGCCCCGGGGGGCCCGGAGGCTCCTCGGACCGCCGGACGCCGTCCAAGATCGTTCGCAGGCGGCTTCGGAACGCGCTCCGATGGCTCCAGATGCCTTCCAAGACGCCTGTCATGACACCAAGAAGGTCCCAGAAGCCTCCAAGACGCTCCGAGAGGCAGCCCAAGAGAGGCCCAAGAAGCAAAAACCGTGCCATTCCTATTGGAAAACGTATATTTTTGCATGTTCGCCTCTTGGGCTTTCGCCGCGTCCAAGACGGCCCAAGAGGCGCCCAAGACGGTCTACGAGGCCTCCGGGAGCGCTCCAAGGCTGCGCACGAGTGGCCCAGGACGGCCCCAAGACGGCCGAAGAGAGCCCCAAGACGAGTTCGAGAGGGGTCCCAGACGGAGAAAGCCAACCTCGAATTCCGAGCTTCCGGCCCAAGAGGCTCCAGGAGGCGCCAAAATGCCGCCAAGAGGCGCCAAAAGGCTCCCAAAAGCACCCCAAGACGTTCCGAGAGGCACCCCAAGAGAGGTCCAAGAAACAAAAATCGTGCCATTCCTATGGGAAAACGTATATTTCGCATGTTCGCATCTTGGGCTTTCACCGCGTCCAAGACGGCCCAAGAGGCCTCCAAGACGGCCTAGGAGGCCTCCGGGAGCGCTCCAAGGCTGCGCACGAGTGGCTCAGGACGGCCCCAAGACGGCCCAAGAGAACCCCAAGACGACTTCGAGAGGTGTCCCAGAAGGAGAAAGCCACTCTCGAATTCCGAGCTTCCGGCCCAACATATCCCAGGAGGCGCCAAAACGCCGCCCAGAGGCGCCAAAAGGCTTCCAAAATCAGCCCAAGACGTTCCGAGAGGCACCCCAAGAGAGGTCCAAGAAACAAAAATGGTGCCATTCCTATGGGAAAACGTATATTTTTCGCATGTTCGCATCTTGAGCTGTCACCGCGTCCAAGACGGCCCAAGAGGCCTCCAAGACCGCCCCAAGACGGCCCAAGAAGCTTACAAGAGTGCCCCAGGACAGCCCAAGAGGGCCCCAAGACGGCCCAAGAGGCGCCCAAGATGGCCCAAGAGGGCCCCAAGACGGGCCCAATAGGGGGCCCAGAGGGGGACCACGAACCGCAAGCTCGAGCCTTCCGCCCCAAGAGGCCGCCAGGAGGCCCCAAGGAGGCCCCTCAAGAGGCCCCAGGAGACCCCCAAGCGGCCCAAAGGAGGCCCCGAGAAGCCCCAAATCGGCCCCCAAAATGCTTCGAACCTGCTTCCAGGAGGCCCCCGACAGGTTCAGAGGCTCCCGAGAAGCTACGTCAAACTCCCAGCGAGCGGCCGCACGAGGCCCCCCACAAAATCACAAGAGGGCTCCTGCATTTGTATCCTTCAGCGCTCTCTGGCCTTCTTCCCCCTGCCCCCTTCCCTGCGATTTTCGTTGACTCAAGCTCGCCTCCTAGCTAGAACCTAAGCGCGCGCGAAGCGCACGTGGTTCTAGTATATATATATATATATATATATATATATATATATATATATAGCAAAGAATGCATGGAAAGTCACTCGGCTCAAACTGCGTTGTTGGCCCCAGGATTACGACAACAACGGCTCCCGCCTGAGACGTCCTCACAATTTAGCCAGGGCCACCGCTCCCGCCTGTGACTTTCTCGCATTTTACTCAGGAATCGCGCTCTCGCTGGGGATTTCTTTACAATGTTTTCAGGAATCACTCTCTCGACGGTCTTGGGTCGCGCTCTCGCTGGGAACTCACTTGCAATTTACTCAAGAATCGCGCTCTTGCGTTAGACCCCTCAGCAATTTACTCAAGCGCCGCGCTGCCGACATTCAGGCACCCAGGAGTCGCGCTCACACTTAGGACTCCCTCGCAGCTTATTGAGGAATCGGGATCTCGCTGCCCTTCGTGGCCCCGTTGCAGCCCTTCGTGGCCCCCTCGCTGCCCTTCGGGGACCCGTTGCAGCCCTTCGTGACTTTTTCGCTGCCCTTCGTGGACCCCGTTGTATCCCTTCGTGGCCCCCTCGCCCCCTGTCGTGGACCCGTTGCAGCCCTTCGTGGCCCCCTCGCTGCCCTATGTGGCCACTTTGCAGCCCTTCGTGGCCCCCTCACTGCCCTTCGGGGCCCCGTTGCAGCCCTTCGCAGCCCTTCGTGGCCCCCATCGCTGCCCTTCGTGGCCCCGTTGCAGCCCTTCGTGGCCCCCTTGTTGCCCTTCGTGGCCCCGTTGCAGCCCTTCGTGGCCCCCTCGCTGCATTTCGTGGCCCCATATATATATATATATATATGCTCTTCGCGGCCCCCGCTCGTTCGCGCCCGTCGTGG
>CAUYUJ010000003.1:889309-964309 GCA_963575745.1 Prorocentrum cordatum | reverse complement strand
TGCGCAGCTTGGGATGCGCGGGCGGGCTGCTGGCGGGGCCCGGACTGGCAGCAAGCAGGCGGACGCCGCTGTTCTCCCTGGGCCGCGGGCGCCATGCCGGGGCTGTCAGTCAGTGTGGGCACGCAGGCAACTGGGCATGCCGCGTGCGCTGCTTGCGGTGTGATCGGTCGGCGCCGCAGCGGATCGCCGACGCGGCACGGGCGACAGCCAAGGATTGGCAGTCCCGCCGGCCAGCGCCCCCGGCGAGCGAAACGGGGCAGCGGCGCTCGTAGCGTGGCGGAGGTGGAGGCCAACAGCCTGGACCAGGTGCGGCCTCTTACGCGGAGATGGTGAAGCACATCCTCCCTTCGCCGTCTTCTGGCGCAGCGGCGCCGGCTGGCGACGCTCCCATGCCACCTCCTGTCGATGCTGGTCCGCAGCAGGAGTTGACCCCCGCGCAGCGGGAGCTCTGGTACTGGCGCGAGCGCTGGGCCATTGCTTTCCGCTATGGCGCGGATCAGGACGTGGTGGACTGCGATCGCCAGATACAGGTCCTGGAGCAGGCGGCTCAGGCAGCCCGGCCGTGGGCGCCGTGGGCTGTCCGCGTGCAGGCCGCCACGGACTCGCAGCGAGCGGCTGCGGCGAAGTTCAAGGCTGCCACCGAGGACCTGGCCGAAGCGCGGCGGGCGGTCCAGCACTTCGAGTGCGAGGCGGCCCAGGCGCAGCAGGCCTTGCGACAGGCCGACGCGGCATTGGTGGCTGTGCAGGCCTCGAGGGCTGGACAGTGGCCGAGCTCCGTTTGTTCTCTTCCGAGCTCCTGGAGTTGGTCGCGGAGCTCCTCGAGGCAGTGGAGCGCCTTGAACGATGGCCCAACGGACTCTGCCAGCCGGAGGGCCTGCTGCTGCCTCAGGCTCGCGACGGCGGGCCCATGGACCGCCGTCCAATCTGGCTTCTCCCCATGCTGCACCGCGCATGGGCTGCAGGGCGGGCGCAGTTGTTTGCGCGATGGCGCTCGGCATGGGGCGACGGTGACGGCGACGTCGGGGCCGAGGAGCTCGCGTGGGACCTCGCGCTGGAGCGCGAAGCCGCAGAGGCCGCGGGCGAGGCCATCTGTGGCAGCGCCTTGGACTGGAGGAAGGCTTTGGACCACGTTGGCCTGCAGCTCCTGGAGCGAGTGCTGACTCGCGCAGGCGCCCCTGATTGGCTGCGAGGGCCTCTGCTTGCCACCTACGCGGCGCCTCGTCGGTTGCGCGTCGATGGTGCCAATTGACTTGGCGTGGACGCCTACCAGCGGCATCCTTCCTGGTTGCGCGCTGGCCGTCTTCGTGCTTAGCGTCTTGGTCCGGCCGTGGTACCAGCGCACCGGGCGCGTTCGCGATGGTCTGAGGCGCCGCGTGCACGGTGGCAACCTCACGCCTTGGGCGCGTGGCGACCCCGACGAGACCGCCGAGGCCGTCGCAGAGGCCCTGCGGATCACCCGGGCCTACGAGGCGACGTGGATTGGCCGCTACATGAGGTCAAGAGCAAGCAGTTTGCCAACAAGGCATCGCTGCGGCGGTGGCTCCAGCGGGAGATGCCGTCGATCTCCGCTGGGACCGAAATCCGCGACCTCGGGGTGGTCGCGGTGGCCAGCAAGCAGCGGAAGCACTCCGTGACTGCGGCGAGGGTGCAGCTGGCGTGCAGCCGGTTCGTTCGGCTCCGTCGCTTGCCGGTGCCTTTCCGCTGGCGCTGCCTGATGGGTGCTGCCGCTGGCACGGCCGCGGGGGCGCCCTGCTGCCCGCGAGTTGGAGCAGCTCCGCCGCGCGGCCAAGGGCGCCGCCCGCCACGGCTCCCGGGCGGCCGCGGAGATCGTGTTCGGCGTCCACCTGGCGCCTGGACCCCAAAGCGGCGGTGACCCTCGCGCCGGTGCTGCGGGCCGCGCGGGCGCTTCGATCCTGCCAGCTCGACTTCGCCCTGTGGCGCAGCGCGGCCGCGGCTGTCCGCGGGGGGGCCGGGCGCGCCATCGGGCCCGCGGCCGCCGCGTTGCGCAGCATGCGCGAGCTGGGGCTGGGAGGCGACGTGGAGTGCTGGGTCGTCGTGCCGACGGCGCCTGGCGGCTGGCGCCCCGCTGGCCCGCCGCGGAGAGCAACCGAGCGCGTCGTCCTCGCGGCGCGGGCCCGTGCCGAATGCCGCAAGGTCGCGGCCCGCCGGCCGTGCCACGCCCACCGGGCCGACGGCGTGGACCGCTGGGCGACGCGACGTTTGCTCGCGTCTGGCGCGCTCGAGGCCGACGCCGCCAGAGCGCTGCGCAGCGTCGACGCAGCGTGGTCACGGAATCCGTCGCGACGAGGTGGAACGGTCGCTCGGCGACTTGCCCGCACTGCGGCCTGGCCCTGGCGGACCGCGAGCACCGCTTCTGGGCGCGTCCAGCGCGGGAGGGCAAGCGGCGCACGGCGTTGGCCGCCGCCTTCACCCCCTCGGGCGCTCTGTCCCCCGAGGTAGCAGCCTTTCGCTGGGAGTTGCCGGCTGGGGTCGCCACCGCGGGGGCGTCGGCCACGCCGCCGCGCCTGGCTGCCCTCGCCGGCGCCGCCAGCAACGAGGGCCCGAGGTTCCCGCCGCAGGCCGAGCTGCAGCCCACCGCGCCCCGCCGCACTGTCTGGAGCGACGGCGCCTGCATCATCCGACGGACCCCTTGCTGGCGCGCGCGGCGTGGGGTCTACGCTGCGCAGGCTGCGGCGAGCCCAACCTCGGCGGCCGGTCGACGGGGTGCAGACTGCCCAGCGCGCCGAGGTGGCGGCTGTGGTCGCGGCCGCGCGCGCTGTCGGCGATCCCGTCGACCTTGCCTCTGACAGCAAGTACGTCGTTTGGTCCTGCGCGCAGGTCGCGGCCGGCGCGGACGCGCGGGAGTGGTGGCACGCCGACCTCTGGCAACAGGCGGAGGAGGCCATCCGCAGAGGAAGGCTGAGGGCTCGCCGGGCCCCCGCGCACCTGGCGGCAGCGGAGGCCCACGAGCGCGGGATGGACGAGCGGGACCCGACGGCAACGCTGGCGCGGCCGCGGCGCACCGGGCCCCGCCTCAGGCAGCGGTTGCAGCGCGCTGACGGGAGCTCGAGCAGCTGGAGGCAGCTCAACGCGTGCTCGCAGCCACGCAGCTGGCTGCCATGGCAGCGGCGCCGCCCGCCGCCCGCCGCGGGCCGCGCGACTGGCGCAGCGTGCGTCGGGCTCCGGCTCGCGCGGGCTCGGCGCCGCCGGGCGCCGCCGCTCCTGCTTGGCGCGCGCCCCTGCCAGCGGCGCCGTCGCCGCCGCCGTGGCGCTGCGGCGGAGACGACCCCGGCCGCCCAAGCGCAAGGCTCGCCGCCTTCTTCGCAGGGCGGTCGTGGCTGCCGCACGCCGTCGCGCAGGGGCCGGGCCGCGCCACCTGTCTCCGGTGCGGCGCCAGGGTGGAGTGCGCTCGGGAGTGCGTGCCCAGGGTGGAGGGAGCGGCTGCTGGCGCGCGGGCAAGCCCTGCTTCTGCTGCATGACGTGCGCCGCGCGGGGGGCAGCGTATCCGAATTCGCGGCGCTGGCGGTGCGGCATATAGCGCAGCTCCCCAAGGTGCCCGACTGAGTCGGGCGCATCCTCGGGGCGCTTGCGGCAGCGCTTGTCGCCCGACCCAGCTCGTTAAAAAAGCGAGCTTCCAAGGCTCGCCGAGCCAGTTCGACACAGCGACAGAGCAGGGGTGAATTCCGCGCGACCCCAGGTGGAAAAGGCTCGCACGGGCCGCAGGGCCCATGCCATCCGCGGGGGGGCGCATGGGGACCCACGGGCCTGACGGCCCTTTTCCAATCAACCTGCGCGAATAGAGCCAGAGAGCTCGCAGGGGCTGCAGGGCCCGTGCCATCTTCGGGCGTTTCTTCTCCAGCCCCGCCGCCGGGTGCTTTCGTCGAGACGTTGGCGCCTCTGGCGCCGGGGGGCGCCAGGAAGAGCATCCACTTGAGCCGATTCGCCCGCACCTCCTTTGCGCTATTCCCCCCTTTCGTCCGACCTGCCATGTGTGGGGGTCATCGCAGCTCACGGGCTTGACGGCTCTTCTCTGAACGGCCTACGGGAACAGAGCCAGGTCGATCGGTGTAGGTCCACGCAATTCGACGTAAGCCCAGATAAATCGAGTCGTATCTTGGGATCTCCAGAAACTTCAGAAGTCGTGGAGCATCCGAAGCGAGTCGCGGACCGAAGCCGTCAAGCCCGTAGCGAGCAGGAGCCTTGGACCCCAGATCGTGTCATTCCCCACTGCCTCTCCCATGCCCCTCTTGGCACTGGGAAGCTGGGTACACATGGCGCGATCGGCTTGTGCGGGTGCTGGACACAAATGTGGCTGGATGCCATCCCAGCGCTCGGGTTTGTATGGCCGTGTAGGTTGGGCTTCCGCACGTGTATTCAGCCCGTGGCTTCCGAACGTTCCACAATCCAGCCATGTGCGTATTTCAGCTTCCCGGCAGTATTTTCTGCTGTGGTTTGCCCCTCCCATCCTTTCCGCGTTCCCCCGCCCCGTGCTCGTCTCGCACCCTGCACAGGAGCAGGGGTCCTCTGGAAGGGGTTCGGGGCCACCATGGTGCGAGCATGGCCCCAGAACGCCATCATCTTCTGCACGTACGAGGCCGGAAGGGGTCGTGAAATGAGCGGTTGGAGCGCGTCAGGCACGGCGGACCAGGGAGCCGCCCTCCCCAGACCCACGGCGTCACGATTTTTGCATAGCGTCGACCCCCAAAGGCCTCGACCTATCCCCCGGGACCGGGTTTTTCGTCTTGAGTCATTTTTCGACGGTCGCTAGGCCCAGTACGGGCCCCCCAGAAGCTACAGATAGTGAAAGACCTTCCGACATGATTCTCTCGAGACTCGAGGGGGTCTGGGTCGGGCATGCCGTTCTGGCCAGTGCCATCCGTCGTGGATCTCACATTCCCCAGGTCTCTCGGGCCAGCTGCCAGGGTTCCTTGCGCCCGAGCTTTCAGGATTCAAGAGACGGGGGTCAATGCACACGGGCCTCAGCCAGAGCGCCGGATCTTGCAGGATCCTGCAGGGCCAGGTGCGCATTGACCCGCGTTGGGGTGCAGGGTCCTGCAGGATCGTGCAGTATCCTGCAAGGCCTGACTGGCCCCGGCTTGCACTGACCCGGGTCAGTGTGTCCCCGAAGCCCGCTCCCCGAGTGGCGAGGTGCCCGTGTCCCGCCCTGGGCCAATGTGCTGCCCCGAGCTCGCAGGGCCGCCGCCATGGTTCTCAGGAGCTCGGCGCGCGCCTCACGCATGCAGAGAGAGAGAGAGAGAGAGAGAAAGAGAGTGAGGGAGAGAGAGAGAGAGAGAGAGATGGAGAATGAGAGAGAGAGAGAGATAATGAGAGGGAGAGGGAATGAGAGAAAGAGATGGAGAGAGAACAAGAGAGAGAGACAGAGAGACACGGGCTTGGAGGGACAGGGGCAGACAGTAAGGAAGCAGACGGAGGCATACGTGTACATAATGGCAGAGGGACAGGCAAATACCGCCATACTATAGACGTACTGCCATATAAAGAAAGATGAACGCACATGCATCTGCATACACACATTCCCACAAGGATACGCATGTCCACGCAGAGACCGATTGAGACGGATAGCAATGGGCAAATGCAGAAGCATACATACTCGCAGAGCCAGGCGTTGAGGAGGCGAGTAAAGTTAGACGTGAGCGGAAATTGCAAGCGAGCGTGAGCCGAAATGAACCATATCCATACGCTCGACTGTCTTAACGGGCGATGCGGATGCCAATTCCGATACCTAGTACGGATTCGCGCGGCTTGATACCGTATCAGTTGTGTTCCATATTGCGGTTTATTCACGTGCTCCGACGTTTGCAGAGTCGAATACGCGAAGCCTCTTGGCACACATGAGTGCTGCTACGTGGACCCACGACACGACTCTGCCATAGCGTCAGTTCGTCGTGCATGCATCCGGTAGTTTCTCCCGATGGGCCCAAACGGGCCCCCCCCCCGCGTGTGTGTGAGAGAGAGAGAGAGAGAGAATGTGTGTGTGTGTGTCCGCTCCCTTTGTCTCTTTTCCCGCCCGCTGTGCCCAGTTGTTGTGGCTTAGGCGTGCACTAGCAGTACTGAGTCTATCGCATTCTTCAGAGGAAAAGAACAGTACGCCCCACCATGGACATAATATGCACATTGTCCATGCGCTAGAGAGTGGCAGTCGGAACGCATGTCTGAGGCAGTGGCGTCGGCTATGAGACTTCCCGAAGGCGTACAAAACGTTCAGGCGAATGGCGACACGGAAGGACGGACACCAACGATCACCAAAAGCCGCAGATTGGGAACGGGTGCCGATTCCGATCAAGATGACGACGAGTGCTCTGACCGACGATGACTCACGGCAGGGTGGCACAACCTGGCGACAGGACCAGTGGGAGTGGACCTCAGATCCGCTGTCGCGAACAGCAACATGGTGGGACCCCAGTGGCTGGCATAACGCGGATGGCAGCGAGAACGACGACAGGTGGCCCCGTGAGAGTTGGAGAGACGATTTGGGACGCCTGGCAGCAGTAAGGCCTAAGGTGAGCGGGGCCCAGAGATGATCAAGTCGAACGCATTCATTCCTAACTGAGAGTTTGGAGCTCCGCCGCCAGCCTCGCTGGGTTGCGACAGTATTGAGATTTACAAGCACAGTGTCGAGTCTCGAGGCATGAACAAGACGGACGGGATCTTGAGCCGAAGTCCAAGCAGGAAGCGTGCTCGAGGGCCCCCGAGTAGATATGCAAGCCCAGTTTCGAACAGCCAGGCCTGAATTTGACGCCGAGGACGGAGTACGAAAGCTGTTGGACCGCATGGATTTGTTCAGTGGAGAGCACGAAGGAACGTCTGGCTCGTAATGCGGCGATCTTCGATCACATGATCTGGAAGAACGAGAAAGACACTTATGGAGTTTCATCTTGGGACGCGACTCGCATATCGCGGAAACCGAGCGCTATGCTCTCGTCCTCCCTGACATTATCAAAGCGAGGTACCTTGAGGAGGGTGCGTCCCTTTCGGCCCAAAACCGGATCAACATGAAGACGCTGGCTGGCCGCAGGGAGGGCAGTATCTTTATACGTGCGGCCAGTCTGAAGTTCGACGTGAACGACAAACCCATCCTCCAAACGAGCCAGGTCCAGTGGAAGAGTTTCCCGGCCCAGGTGGACCAGGGCACGCCCGATCCGCCAACGCCGCGGGCATCTTCTCTGGCGGATGAGGAGAATTTCATTACCGACCTGGACTACTGTGGATCTGCTGGAGGCGGACGTTGACGCCCTGCTGGCGACCCTAGACGACCAGGACCTTGGCGACGCAGAATTCGCCCACCTGTTCGCGGCCGTGGTGGAGGACCGCCTGGGTAAAGAGAGGGGGGGGACATGGCAGGAGGCTCGTCGCATGAAGGCGGCCAAGACGCGCGGCGAAGCCAGGTTTCAAGCGCTTTTCTATGACGGATGCCGAGCGCCGGATGAGGTGCGCTAATTGTGGTGATCGAGGACATCGGGCGGAGATGTGCAATATCCCGCACCGATCTAAGGCGGATCGTCTGGCGAACGAGAATGGCGAGGACAAGATCGCCAAGACGGACGGGCCTGGGACATTCGTTTTGGATGTGATCGAGGACGCCGACGACTTCTCATGTGTCGCGGTGCAGGATTGGAGCACCATGATGAAGACCTTCTCCGTGGGCGCAGGCAGATCGCAGCTCTCGCTTCGGTGGATTGGCGATCGTGGCCTTATCGGTACTGGAGCTGCGCCGGCACGGGTGGGCAGCGATGATTTCCTCGCGATGATGGAGGCTTTCCGGCTCCGAAGTTTTCGGGAAACACAGTCTAGCGAGGGCTCGTCGAAGGAGTGACGGCAGGACAAAGCGGAGGGCGAGTTCGGCCCGGGGCAAGGGCGCGGGCCCCCATGAGTCTCTGGGAATGCGGAGTGGTGGAGTTTCTCGCGTTTCCCAGACGGCGCCCTCCCTCGTTGCCGCCTCGTTTTCTGGCTGCTCGCCTCAGTGGATTTGGCCAGCGACGAGATCACGCTAGGCGACAAGGACGCGATCAAGAAGGCTATGTTCCAGCCCCCGGCCGGGCACCGCTCCATCGGCATGGCATGATCGACTGCGAGCCAGGGGATGTCGAGGTCGACCCGGAGACGATCGACCGCGTCCCCGAGGACGCGCGCCAGGACTGCAGGGAATGACGGGCAGTGGCTAGGGGCGGTGATCAGTCAGATTCCTCTTCCTCTCTCACGTGTGATCTGGTGCCTGGGGGTATCTTGGGGCGAGCTGGGGCCGCGAGACTCGCCGATTTTGCTGGCGAGGTGAGCGGGGATGATCAAAGGCACTCCGCAGAAGAGGACCGCGAGAGCGATGCGGAGTGCGTGGGGCGGGGTGAGGTCCCCGCGGATCTGCAGACCATCGACCTTGCCGAGGTGGAGATGGGGGAGCAGACCATGCGCGACGTCCTCGACGGATGCTTGGTTCCCCTGCCCTGGCAGAACCGCTGGCGACGGCGCGCCCTGCGTCTACGCTGCGCGGCGACGAGCTGCCCGGCCATCCGCGGGGCGGCGATCGCGCGGCCAGCCGCGATCCAGCCCGGCTGCGGCGAGACGGGCGCGGCCGGGAATAATTGCGCGCGCCCGCCCCGGGCGTTGAAAGGGGCGCTCGAACGGCGCAAGCGCGCGACGTGTCGCGCGGCGAGCGGCTCTCTCTCTCTCTCTCTCTCTCTCTCTCTCTCTCTCTCTCTCTCTCTCTCTCTCTCTCTCTCTCTCTCGGTCTCTCTCTCTCTCTCTCTCTCTCTCTCTCTCTCTCTCTCTCTCTCTCTCTCTCTCTCTCTCTCTCTCTCTCTCTCTCTCTCTCTCTTTTCCTCTCTCTCTCTCTCTTTCTCTTCTCTTTCTCTTTCTCTTCTCTCTTCTCTTTCTTTCTCTTTCTCTTTCTCTTTCTCTTTCTCTTTCTCTTTCTCTTTCTCTTTCTCTCTCTCTCTCTCTCTCTCTCTCTCTCTCTCTCTCTCTCTGCCGGGGGCAAGACAACGGAGGAGAAGGCTGCCGCGCAGGCCGAGAAGCTCGCCATGCAGACGAAGCAGGAGGCCGAGCTCACGCCGAAGAAGGAGGTAGGGCGGCCGGTCGGCGAGCACCCCATGGGCGACCCGCGGGCGGCGCAAGCGGCACCTTATCAACCGCCAGCGCCAACGGCCCGCGGCGCGAGGTCCAGGGCGCATTCGGTCGCTCGCGGCCCCAGCTCGGATGGGAGTTCTGGGGCCCGGGGCCCTCGAAGTATCTGTCGGGGGTCTTTCCGACGGCGGCGAAGAGCCCTGGCCGCCGCGAGCCGGGCCCGCGCCAGGCCAGCCCTCAGCGACCGAGAGCTGCAGGCCGCGCAGATGAAGGCGCTGCTGAACCAGATGTAATAATTTTCGGATCAGTTGCACCGCGCCCGACGAGGCGCGGCGCGGTAGCTGGGGGCGGCCAGGACCGGGGGGCGGCGGGCATGACCGACGATGATATCAGGAGGCTCGCTCGCATGACCAGGACCGCAGACCCGCTGAACCAGATGAAGGAGGGCGAGCTGGAGGCCGCGCGCGACCCGGAGGAGAACCTGCGTCTGGGCCGAGGAGCTCATGGCCTTGTTTCGGGGCGTGGCCAGAGGTGGCGCAGAGGCCGCAGCTCAGGCTGCTCGGAGCAGGATCCGAGGCCGATCACATCATTTTGAGGGACCTCGGGGTCCCGGCGGTTCGGGGGCGGGCTGTCCCTGGGCCTCCTGGAATACTCTGCGCCCTCCGGGGGCTCTGGGACGGGGTCGAGGGGAGCTTGATTTCCTCGGGCGGAATCAGCGACGGGCTCGGCTGGAAGTTCAAGACCCTGGGGGCCAGGGATCGATTTGTTTTTTTTTCGTGGGTGCCGCTCTGGCTCGGTGCGGCGGCGGGCCTCCGAGACTTCTCGCGCCGTCTGGAGTTCGCCGAGCCTGGGTCTCGAGCGGCCCGGGCGTTCTGCCCCATCGCGCTCGGCAGCGCACCTCGCGCGCAGGGCTGGGCGAGGCCCCGGAGAAAACGAGGCGGGCCCCGTGGGTTTCTCGAAAGGGCGCGGGGGCCGCCAGCTTGCAGGGACTTAGCGGGTCTGGGTCTCAGATAGGCAAGGATAAGAAACGAAGAGAGGCCACGGGCTTGGACAGGCCCGGCAAGTTCGGGGCACGGAGTGAAGGAGGTCCAGGGGCCGCGGGCTTCGACGACAAGTGGGGGCGGCGGCCGCGTCCGGCCGCGGCGAAGCTAAGGGGCGGGAGCTTCTCGGGTGGCACTGCACCGCGAAGTGGATGCGTTCCTAGTCCGGGGGACTCGGGGCCACGTCTGGATGCGCTCGATGCTGCAGCGCCCTCGAAGTTGGGCAGGCTGCCCTCCGGGCCCGCGACGGCCCAGGGGTGGCGAAGAAGCATTTCTGGCGGAGGAGGCAGAGCCTGGCTCGGGGGGCGAAGCGGAGGGTCGCGGCGATCCAAGAGGCCCCCCCCCACCGCCCAGAGTGAGCGACGCGCTGCGTTCAGGGGGGCATCGGACTTCTGAGGCGGTCGGCTCGTAGACTGGTTGGGAGCGCGACGCCAGGAATTGAATCCAGGTGCCCTCGGAAGTTATCCGGAAAGACGGGCCTCAGTGCGTCGCTGCGCCCGTGGTGCGCCGAGCTTCTCGCGTTGCCACCAAGAGGAGCTGGAGTCGCTTGGGCGCGCGGGCCGGGGTGGGCAGGGGCAGAAGGATTTCGGATGAACGCAGCTGCGTTCAGAAAATGCCTTGTGTCTGAAATCGGAGGACCGCGACTTCGCCCTGGAGCCTCGAGTGCGTTGCGGTCCTTGCCAGGCCCGAGGAAGTTGCATCTCGTTTGCTGGACCAGCGCGGGCACGGTCTTTCGGTCGCTGAGGGGGCCTCGTCTCAAATCCAGCGCGTTTGCTCGTCAGTGACGAGGCGCTGCTCCAGGGGCGTCGCAAAAGGCAACTGGGTGCGCGGTCATCTTCTGCTGGAAGGGGGGGCAGGGCCCGCGAGTCGGGGATCAACCCGTCCAAGTTGGCGTCGGATCTGGCAAACGGAATTTAGGCTGCTCTATGGCGACGCACTTCGGGGGGGCGCACTTCGGGGGGCGCCCCTGTCACTTCGCATCCTGCGGAGGTCCGATCGGGGCCCGGAGATCGACGAATGCCCGGAAGCGGACGGCGCTGGCGCCCAAGAGTCAAGCGACGAGGAATCCGGGTCGCGCCCAGCTGTGAGGTCAAGCGATTCGGACGAGCCACGGGGCTTTGATCAGGGGGCGCGGAAAGAGGTGGCCAAGCTGCGCACTTTTCTGGGCCACCCCTGCCTGGGCGACTTCCTTTGGACGTCGCGACCGCGGGGGCGCGGCCAGAATGTTCTCGCGGGCGCGACATGAAATTAGGTGCTCTCATTGCGAGGCGCACGGCCGCCCTTTCGGCGCAGGAAAGTGCATCTCCCGCGCGCGCATCGTTCCAATCGGCTTTTGGCGATCGATCTGTTGCACCGCAAGGGCTTCGCCCCCTGCTGCCGGCCCCCTCTCTCGGATAATGGGCAATGCAAGAGCGAAATCGCGAGGCCTTGGCACCGCCGTGAAGCAGCGTCGGGACTTCGCGCGAGGACGTTGAGTATGATCGGCACGACACATTGAGATTAATTATGGTGATATGGTTGAATCCCGTTGTATTTCGAGTTTGCTCGCGTATGCTGTGCAAGAAGCTTTCCTGCGAAGCATTGACATGTTGCAAATCTCATGTGCTTTTTGACCCTGGCCCCAACGATCTGCGCGAGGGGCGCCACAGGATTTCAAGATACGTTGCAAATCCCATGTGTTCTTCGCCCCATGACCCCGCCGATCTACACGGGAAGCGCCACCGAACCTCAGAACACGTGGCCCCCCCCCTAGGTTTTTTAAACCCTGACCCCGCCGATCTGCGTGAGGAGTGCCACCGGAATTCAAGACATGTGACACATCCCATATGTTTTTGCGACCCTGGCCCGCCGATCTGCAGGAGGGGTGCCGGCGAATTGTGGCAAGTTTTTCGTGTTGTTTGACCCTGGCCCCGCCAATCTGCGCAAGTTGTTCCACCGAGTTTCAGACGCGCCGCAAATCTTTTCTGTTTTGGACCCCTGGCCTCGCCGATCTTCGCGAGGGGCGCCACCGAATTTCAGAAGCGCGGCACATCCAATGTATTTTCTCGACCCTGACCCCGCCGATCTGCGCGGGGGGAGCCACCGAATTTCAGGCGCGTGGCGAATCTCTTATGTTTTTTGACCGTGGCCCCGCCGATCTGCGCGAGGGTGCGCTGCCGAATTTCAGAAATCCGGCGAATCCCGTGTGTTTGTGGACCCTGACACTGCCGATCTGCGCGAGTGCCGCCGAATTCACAACATGTGGCAAATCCCATGCGTTTTTGGACCCTGATCCCGCCGATCTGCACGAGGGGTGCCACCGAATTTAAACATGTTGCAAATCCTTTTGTGTTTTTCGACCTTGCCCCCGCCGATCTGCGTGAGGGGCGTGAATTTCGACCCCCCTCTGCAATTCTGGGAACGCGATCTGGGCGTAGTGAAAATGACAGTTTTCGCCCCCTCTTCGCGCGGTCTACATCAAGGAACAGAAAGAAGCAAGAAGCATAACTACAACAGTGGAAACTGGAAGCTGGAACTGGCGCAGGGAGCAGCAAACTCCGGCCCTGCAGCCTGGTGGCCCCACAAGGGTGCCGGTCTGATTTGGAATTTCAGGAGGAGATCCTGCCAGAGTTAAAGATGGTTGACCATGGGACCCATTCCCAGCTATGCTATCTTCTGGCCGATGACCGGGCCGAGATGGTCTTGGCGGCTGCGTCCAAGTAGTGGATCAGGCCATTTGGCCCCCCGAGATGATCATGTCCGGTGGAGGTGCTGAGTTTGAGAGGAAGTTTCCCAGGTGGTGCGAACACTCGGGGATTTATCTTCAAGTGATACTTGCCAGCTCTCCTCATTATAACGGCAAGCGTAAATGATGCGGGGGGCGCTCAAGACCGCAATGTCGGAAGCTGCGTCGTCTGCCGTTCCGAGGAGCTGAGAGGAAGCATGGCTGCTGCTGCGCGCGGTTGTCTCGGGCAAGAACGCCCCATGAGGAGGGGGGGGAATTCGGCCTTGGCCAGTTGGTTCTCGGAGCCCGAGGGCACCGAGGCGCGTGCTGTCGGACGAGGCGGTGGATGAGATAGAGGCGGATGACCGTAGGTGCGCGGCCATGGACCGAGACACGGCGGCAGCGGTCTTCGCCCGGGCCCGCGAGCTCTGGGAGCGACGGCTTCCCACGACGCTCGCGACCGGCAAACCGGTGCCTCGAGGACCAGGACGCACGTGGACAATGTGCTCCAACCAGGCGAACGGGCCTGCGCGCGACGCAGGATCGCCGCGTCCAAACGCACTCGCGCGCTGCAGCGCAACCGCTGGACGGGCCCGGGGGCCGCCGTTCATCGGCGTCGCAACGCGGCGCGGGTTGCGACGCGCCATGGGTCGCCGAGGCCGGGGCCCGAGGGACTAGGGGCGGAGCTCCTGGACAGCCTTCGTTTCGACCAGTTGCGCCAAGAGCTGCGTTGGCCAGGCAAGCGGGCAGCGGCCCTCGACGCTCAATCCGAGGGCCCCCCGCCCCCGGTGGCCCGGGATGTTCCGGGAGAGCCAGGAGGTTCCGAGCCGGGGCCCGGGGCCCGCGGAGGGCGTCGACCCTCGGAGGCGTTTGATTTGCCCGGACGCCTTGGCCGAGGGAAGCGCCCTGGGGGCCCGCCGCCTCGAGGTGGGGCCGTTTCTGCGGGGGGGGGCAGGGCCGCCCAACTCGTCGGTCGCGCCCTCGTTTGACAGTCAGGCAGCATAACCTGGAGGACGTCGCGGCGGAAAAAGCAGACGGGCAGGGGGTCGCGGTGGGGGCGAGGACATTGCGCGGGGGGGGGGTCGTCTGTGGGGGCCCGGGGGGGGTCACCGGGGCTCCAGCGAGTCCAAGACAATCCGCGATCCCATCCCGGATGGCGGGGCTGACCCCGGCAGTAGACGTGCCGGAAAGCGGCTTGAGGGCGATTGCCGAGCGCGAGGGCGCTTCGGTAGCGGCCGCCTTGGCCCCTCCTTCTGCCGCGGCCGCGGCGGGGCCCAGCTCTTTCGGGGGTCCGAGTCGAGGTCGGGACCCTGCAAGCATCGGACCAGCAAGAGGGCGCTCCAGCGAGAGGGGGGGGGGGGGGGGGGGGGCGAACTCCGCCCCCGACGTCAGCACCAGCAACGGAGCTGGGCAAAGTGCAGTCCGACAGCATCGGGCCGCAGTTAGTCAGGAATGAGGTGACTGGAAGAATGCCATGGGGAATGTTCGAGGGGGGGGCTTCTACGCGGAAGAGGACCTCGACCAGGACCGAATATTTTTGTGCTTTTTGTTGGCCAGTGGGCGTGGCCGTCGATGCTCTCGTCTCGCGTCTTTGAGGGGGCGGGGGGGAGGCCTTCCTTGATTTGGAATGCTGTTTTCTTGGCGCGGCCGACGTGGCCGCGCGTCCAGCCCCTCGCCGAGGGGCCGAGGTGCAGCTGCGGCCTCGGGGGACAGGCAGCCTTTCGAGGCTTCTGATGCGAAAGATTGGCAATCCACGACGGCGCCGGGTCGAAGAGTCTCGGATTGCTCGGAGGAGGCGCCCCGGTCGGCGTCTTTCCTCGAGGATGGCGCAGATGGTTAAACCGACCGAGGGCGTCGGCAGCCCGCGGCGAAGAGCAGGCGGTGCGTTCGCAGCCAGCAGGGCCCCGGCGGAGAGGCGCTGAAAGTTTGCGCCCCCGCCCCCAGTCGGAATCGATCATGCCGGCCTTGCAGATGATCGCGTCGATGGGGTGGGCTCCAGGAATAGCCGACGCGAAGAATGCCCGGTGCCAGGGTAACAGACAGGCTGGAGAGACCCGGGGGGGCGATATATGTCGAGCCGCGTTCTGGCCCGGGCTTGTCAGGGGAACGGCGGAAAGAGTTGGTTGCGCCCGTGCGTGGACTCAACGACGCCCCTCTCTCGTCTCTTGTGGCATCGCACCCTCGTTGATCCCTGAGGTGAGCTCAGTTTCAAGCCCTCGCTGCTAGAGCCCTGCCCTTGGCCGAAGAGGTCCAGTCCTGGCGAGCTCGAGCCCCTGATATTCATTGCGGTCGACGGTTGAATCGTTTTAGGGGAGGCCGAGGTCTCGCCCGATTTGAAGAGGCGTTTCTTTGAACGCGTCAAGTTTGACGAGTGTGGGGGGGCGGGCGGACTACGCAGGGCGGCGCGCGCGTCGGCGCGAGGTGGGATTGGCGGCCGTCGATCAGGAGGGGTACGTTCGCGAGCAGCTGTCCCCGATTCCCCTGGACAATGCCTGACGGGCCCATGTTGGCAGCGCGCTGACTCCCTAGGAAATTTCGTCCAATCGGGCTGCTGTCGCCTAGATCCATTGGCTGGGGCGTGAATCGCGCGCGGGCGCGGCTGGCGGCGCACCCATCTTAGCCGCGGCTCTCCCGGGGCCCTTGCTCCAGGATGCGCTTGTGGCTAATGAAGTTGTCAAGTTCCTCCGTGCGTCGGCGTCTCATTTTATCGCGATCTGGCCCCAGGTGCAGCCTCGGCCGCTTTAGCGACGGCGCCGGGCGCCAGAGGTCCAGGATCCGCTCCTCGGGGCGGAACCCAGAGCGGAATGCTAGCGTTTGCTTCGGATAGTTCGATTCGGGAGAACTCGAAGGCCGCGGCGACTTCGTTGACGTGGAGGTCGCAGCGTCTAACAAGAGCGGTTGGTAGTGTCATTGCAGCAGAGGCCTTGTCAATTTCCAGTGCCGCTGCCGAAGCCCAGTGGCTCCATATCACATGTGCGGACGCGTTTTTCGGAAACGCTCGGATTCCTGATTGGACGGGTTCGCAGGAGCTTTTTCCTGTGATTCTTCCTCGGGACTGAGATCGGCGAGGCGGCGCCCTCCCTGGAAACTGTTGATGCGAAGAGCGTGCTTGATACTCTGTCGAAGAAGTTGGCGGGGTCAAAGGCTGATCACCGCAACGCCATTGAGATGGCCGTTATCAGGAATGCATTGGCCCGTATCGGATCCCCAAGTGCGGTGGCTTCCGCATTGCACGATGCCGGCAAATCCGCTGACCAAATTTGCTCCGCCCCGTGGTGACGCTGCGTTGCATGATGTGCTGGCTCGCGGATTTTTGTGTTTTGTGGATGAGCGGGCCGCGTGGATGAGAGAGATCTCGATGTTTCGCTGAAGAGCAGGTCGCGATCGGCCCCCAGGAGAGCCCTGGAAGCGAAGGTCTCTTTTGAGCCGACCGATGTGCGAGGAAACCACGGCGACGGAGGAGAGGAGGTTCAACCGAGGAGACAGGTCGAGGAAGGGAAGCGAGGAGGAGAGGGAATGAGGGAGAGCGGCGGCGGCCCAGCGGGAGCGGCGGCGGCGCCCGCCCCGGCCCGCATATCGCCCTCGAGAAATTCAGGGATGCCGCCCCGCCAGCGAGGGAGAGGGGAGGAGGCAGCGGAGGATGAGGGTCCAGCGTTCCTAGCGTTTTTCACAGACGGGCCCAAAGCCACGAGAGTTTCGTCCGCTGTGCTCTCGGAATCACAGCCGCGAGAGATTCGCCCGCTGTCCTCCGATGGGCCCAACGGGCCCGCGCGCGCGCCCCGCTCTTTTCTTCTTTTCCCCCGCCCGCTGTGCCCGGCCGTCGTGGCCTAGGCGTGCACTGCTAAGTGCTGAGCGCTTCGCGTTGTCCAGAGGAAAAGAACAGCACGCCCCACCAGCATAAGCATACCATCCACATTGTTCATGCATTCGAGCCAGTACCTGGGCTTACAGTCGACCCTTCCACGCAATCCATATCTACATGCCACCATGCACCGCCCAGCCATTCCAATCGACGCTGCTTTCGCGTTGAGGCCGACATGTAAGCACCTGCGGGAACATTTCAGTCATCCATCCGAGGCCGTGAACTTCCAAGTGCCAGTTCGTGGTCTGTGTTACTCCCTTGCATCACCACTTGATCCCAATCTGGAGAAGGTGGCGCGGAGCGCTAGTCAGAGCAGTCATCTTCTCCCGCCTCACCTGTGTTGTTCACTGTTCACCCCGCCCTTTTTCCATGCACCTCCCGATGCCGTGCTCGCTTGGTGTCTCTCAGTCTGGAGGTCTCCTGATGCCCCCAAAGTTTCCAGTGGCCTCCGGAGGCCTCTGGGGGGCCCTTTTCGGGCCTCCAGGGGCCCATGGAGGCCTCCAAGAGGCCACGAGGCCACACGTGTATGAACATCTGATCGAAATCCTCCTACTCCTCCAGTCCTTTCTCCTCCTCCTCATCATTCCTTTCTATTCCTCGCTTGTGAGGGCGTCAAGAAGAAACTCGGGGGCTGACCTGGCTGCGGCGCCGCCGCGGCGCCGCGGATGGCCGCGGGGCCCGATGTGTCGCCGCGGGAAGAAACAAAAAGGTCAGTGCCACTTTCCTTCTCGACAGCCCGTGCGCTGTGGCGTAGCCTGTCCGAGCACGGTTCCTCGTGGGCAGCTGTGTGCTGCGCATCCTTGGGTTCACTCAACATCGGCGCGGCTCGCTGATGGCCAAGGTCAAGAGTTTCGGGCCACCTGCGTGGATCCCGTCACCCGTGCTCTCCCTCCTTCCTGTCCCTCACTTCCTCCTTCTTCTCCTCCTCCTCCTCCTCCTCCTCCTCCTCCTCCTCCTCCCCTCCTCCTCCTCCCCTCCTCCTCCTCCTCCTCCTCGTCATCTTCATCCTCCATTTCCTCTTTCTCCTCCTCCGCCTCCTCCTCCTTCTCCCCTTTCTTGTCCTAGTTTAGTAGGCAGCGTGCTATTATGTCATACCCATCGGCTGCTGCATGCCGAAGCCAACAAGAGGGCATTGGGTGCAATTCTCAGTTTTGAAGCTCGCGCTATCGGCCGGGCCGCGAAGATGTTCACCGATCTGCCCCAGGGGCACGGTGGAAGGAAGGAATCATTATCGACGCTGTGCCTCCTCTTCCTCCTCCTCCTCTTCCTCCTCCTCCTCCTCCTTTTTCTCTTCCTCTTCTTTCCCCCCCCCCCATCCCTGTTCTCCTTTCTCTGGTGCGCGGAGCGCGCCTGGGCGGCGCCAGAGGCGCCGACCTTGGACAGGCACACATTGGGCAACACCCGAGCCATGCCTGCCCCATCGGTCTCCTGTTCCCGCCGGGAATCCACAGCCGCCCTGGGCAATTTTTCGATTACACGTTCAAGAGATCCGACGCCCCAGAAAAATTGCAGCGGACAGTTTTCGGCAGTGTTCGGCCTCTGGGGGCCCTCGCCGGGCATCGGGAGCGTCAAACAACGCCTCAGGACGAAACACCCGCCCCAGGGAAGTGGTCTGGACCTCCAGGGCCGACGCATCGAGCAAATTGGAGCAGCCAGATGTCTGGTTAAGCGTGATCCTGGGCGGAATGACCTTTGGTGCGGGTCCATTTCGGCCCCCCGATCGCCGAGCGTGATTCGATATCAGCGTCTTGCGCGCCTCTGTTTTGTCCCCCCCGGCCCCCAAGAAGCCGCCCAACAGAGGTCAGTCTTACCCAGGGTCACTCTTGCGTGTATGTAGCCGGATTTTCCCTGGTTCGATTTTTGATCGCCCCGTGGCCAGAGAAGGGCCTCCACAGTCGGGCCGGACGAAAGGGGGGGATAGGGAAAGGGGGGGTTACGAAATCTGCTGCATGTAGCTGGTTGCGGCCCCACCGAGGGGCCCATTCCTCGATACGTGGCCGCCTCCGGCGCGGGGAGGCGCCGGGAAAATCAGCTACGTGAGCTGATTCTCAACCCCCCCCTTTGCTATCCCCCCCTTTCGCCCAGTCCGACACAGGCAGACAATCCCGAAGGATTCCCTCTAACCCCTGACCTCGGATTTCTTTCTTCGTTTCGGCGCAGCCTGACGGGCTTGGAAGATGCGCCCCACAATCTCCTCTGCTTAGTACGTGAGTCAGGTTCAAACGGCCGTCGGGCACAGGTGCGCAATCCTCCAAACCGATCGCCACCGCAAGGAAAGACGAGACAGGCGTTCACATGTGAGGCGCTCCAGAGAAGGCCTCGCCTTCGAGGGATCCAGAGGTTGCAATCTCTTCTTCGGCGGAAGGCTGCGGAAGGCTGGAGGAAGGCGCGGAAGTAGAACGAGGGCGGCGCCGCCGGCGGGCCGGCGGAAGCCAGCGGAAGGAAAAGATGTGCCCCCCGAGATTTGACAACGTTTTCGGGTTAATGGTCTCTTTGAACGAGCTATGTAGGTCCCCTCCTGTGGTCGAGGGCCCCCAAATTGTGTGGTGACCACGCCGCTTTGTGAGTACGTGGGGATGCCGGGTCACCGCGCGGTTTTGGGACTCGGGTCGTTCTCCGAGGACGTCTCGGGCGATTGGGGCCTCCGAGGTCCCTCTAACGCCCCTCGCGCGGTCAGATCTCTTGGCATTTCAAGGTCATCGCGCGGTCTGTCACCACACGGTTTTGGGTCCCCTGATCCTAGGGCGAGAACCTCGAATCCAGGAAGCCTCCATGCTTAATGCGTGCCCAAGAGGTGTCCATGCTGATCCGTCCAATACAGAATCTAGAAGCTTCCAGTCGAAACCAGCACTGCTCATTATGTGGTGTGTCACGGTTCATGCTGATGTTCATGTTGTGTTCTGTCATTTTCTCGGATGCTCAAGAGTTCTCCGCAGATGCACCGCTACAGAACACACTGTACGTTGTGGACTGCTGTTGGCCGTTGCGTTGCGTTGGGTTGTGTCGCATAGTGCATGCCGAGATTCCCCGACGTCATGTTTTTTCTGTTTGTCGCAATTTCAATCCCCAGGGGTCTCGACCCATTCCCCGGGACCAGTTCTTCATCCTGAGTAGGATGTCTTCGACGGTCCCGAAGCCAGGTGAGGGCCCCGAGAGGCCGAGCATAAAGACGAACCTCCTGCTGTGATTTCCTCATGACTCGAGGGGGTCTGGGACCCCCGGCGTGGCCTGCCCGCTGTGGCGCACGGGCCCTCCCGCGCCGCGTGCTGTCGCCATGGCCGCGGGCGCCGCGGACGCAGCAGCGGGTGGCCGGCGGGGCGCAGATGGGCCTCGGCCGGCCGGGTCCCCTCTGCCGCTTCGGGCGTCTGTTGGACGGGGCCGGACGGACCGATCACATCAGAGGAGGAAAAGGGTACCCACACCTCTACCCTTCCCTCGTGTTCTCCCCGTTTGGGCCTCCTGGGAGGCCCTCGTCGCCACCACGGGGTTCGCCTCGAAGTCCTAGTCCGCGCCCAAGGAGAGGTCCGAGGAGTAGCGAGTAGCGGTATCTGTAACCTGTGGTCTCCCCAGACGGATCCGCCAGAAGAATGCACACACTTTTGGCGGTAGCGGCCTGGGCGCGGCGACGGGGCGGAGTGAGCGTAAAGACAGTGCACGAGGCGGCCAGGCCCTCAAGCATCACTTAGGATGCGGTCCTACAGACATCTTGTAAGTCCGCGGGCGCCAAGTGGTCCAAGAATGTCAGACACCGGTCAGCAAGCGGTGGGGTTCACCTGGAGCGATTTGAGGCACGAAGGCGACAAGAAACAGAGCGCCATGAATGCACACAGGCACCCTCCAGTGGATTGATTCCAGACCTCAGGGGAGGGTGGCGGTGTGTAGAGCAGCGCTGGAAGCCAGCGACTCTATACACCGCCCCCCTCCAGGAAGGTATAGGCAAATTTGTCGGCGGATGCCTGTGTACATATTTTCGTGGCAAAACAACACAGGGTCGGGGCTTCAGGGGGCCCAGTATTGAAACAATCAGGGCGTCGCCTGTCTGGGCCCAGATCCCCTCACGCGCAGCCAGCGGGCTCGGGGCCGCCCAAGTGGGGCCTGACCAGATGGGTTCGGTCGCAAATCATGGGAGCCTTGTGTGCATTCCGTCTTTAGGGTGCGCTAGCGTCAATTAGCGTCGGGGAATCGATCGGATAGAGCCGATTTAGCATCGAACAGTGTCGATTAGCGTCGAACAGTGTCGATTTAGCTTCGCTCAGCTTCGATCAGCGTCGATTCGCAAGAGCCAGCAAGATGGTCTGGGAGGCTCCCATGGGTTACCACCTGAGATGATGCGGGATGATCGCGCCGCATCACCGATACATGAGGGATGTGCCGCGATCTGTTGCCCGATCTTGTTCGCCCCGGCGTGACCGATAACTCGCCGATGCATCGGCGATGAGGTGCGATCGGGAAGCGCAGTCGGCCGGAAGCAGCGCGCATCGGAGGCGCAAGCTGCCCGAGCCAGGCCGCGTCGGCAACCCGACCGACGCTGCCTGGCTCCTCGGAACCTCTGGCGGTTCCGCCAGGCTCCTCCACAACAAGTTGGAACCAACAAAAACCGACGAGAACGGGCAAGCAAGCGAACACCTCCGAAGATCTACCAAGGAAGCTCGCCCGAAAGGCTCCCGCGGAGGGGTGCCTGATCTTTCGGCCTCATTGGCTCGGACCTGGAACCCGCCTCCGTTGACGTATGGCACAGGGCGGCGCGCCCGTTTGTAGCTCCCCACCCTCCACCTGGGGGCAACAAATCCACAGGAGTGGTAGGGCAGCACGCACTGCGGCCCTGGCGACCGCCACCAACAACACCGTCGTCACCGTCACCGTCACCGTGTGGAATTTGTGGGTACAAATCGGCGATGCGGCGCGGTATGCAGCCCCTTTTTCGTCACCCCGGCGCGGCCAGGCCGAGGCATCGCGGCTGCATCGGCGACGTGGTGCGATCCTCCAGGCCCCAGCTGCTCGAGCCCTCGTTTGTCACCGAGCGCGTTCCACTGCTCTCCGAAAATGCCTGCTCGCAAGCGTCTGAGCAAAAACACACATACTTGCCTCGATGTGATGGATCGTAAACCGGACGGGGCTATGATGAGGATCAATTCGTTCCAGAGCGTTCCAGAACGCTCTCAGAGCGTTACGGAACGGTCTGAGAAGGCCGCGGCGCCCGAGAAATTTTCCAGAGCCGACGGATCTCAGAGATTCTCGATTTATTCTTACTCGATTTGACCCTCGTCCTGGCTTCGTCTTAGGAAGCCCCCTCGCGGCGGATCCAGGCCAGTTGCGAGTAGTCACGGCTGTTTCGCGTCGTGTCGACCAGCGGCGATCCCGCCGCCAGCGTTCGACGTGGAACGCTGCCGGCGCCCCAGAGTCGGTCGGTGTTGAACACTCGGACGTGTCGGAAACGGCCGACGAGTCCAGCCCGAACGATCCCCGCGGTGTGAGGAACCAGCGGTGCTAGGTGCGCGTCGGCCCCGCAGGGGCAACGCGCAGGCTCGGAGGTCCTCGTGGCATCGCGAGCTCCGTGGCGGGCGCTTTCGGGCGCCATGCCGCTCGGGAGGCGATGCGCCACGTCGCTGGCGGAGCAACGAGGGCCGAGGAGGTCAAGAGGACCACTCCTGACGGTTGGGTTTGCCAACCGCCGCAGGGCGATTGCGTGCGTGACAGTGCCCTGGAGCACTGCCAGGGAGGCCAGACACCCTTCGCAAGCCGTCCCTTCACAGACCACACCGCTGGCCACATACCGCCGGGGCCTGCACGACACGAACCTGCCGCACTCTGCGAGTCGTGGCGCGCGCCGTGGCGTCGGCGTCGTCTTGGGAGCTCCTCTGGGCGTGTCTCGGCAGGCTCCTGTCTGCCACGGCCTGGGCGCAGGCTTGGGGCCATCGAAGGAGTAAAAGCGTTGCGATTGAACTCGGGAGAACAAGAAAACGGCATACAATTCAGGGGCGGCCTAAAGAAGACCCCTGGCAAACCATCCCCTTCCGTGATGTCCCCCTCGCCTCACCCCAAGACCTACGTATACGGCCGGAGGGAAGTTTGGAAGGCGAGGATGACGTCACAGAAGATGCTGCTCATGGGCTCGGTTAGGCTGCGCTCGAATAATTTCTCGGAGGTCCGCTCGGAGTTCTGAGATAGGCGCTGGGCCCCCCCTTGCGGCGCCTCTGGCGCCGCCCCTGGCGCGTTCCCCTCGCCTGGGAAAGGGGGGTCCAGCGCCGATCCAGGAAGTCTGCGCGGATCCCTGAGAAATTACATGTTTGCTCTTACGAAAGCAATACAGCCAGACCGCATGACAAGAAACACCCATGCAGGCCTGCCAGATGGAGTCCGAGTAGATGGAGTCGTAGGATCGCGCCGCATCGCCGATGCATCGCCGCTGCTGCTCGGTGTGAAGCCTGATTTTCTCCATGCCGATGTCGCCGATGCACCACCGACGTTGCCGATGCATCGGCGATGCGGTGCGATCTTCCGGCCCCATCTGCTCAGACTCCATGTAGTAGACCTCTCAAAAGAGGTACATCCGGACCGAATGACAAGAACCATCCAATGCTTTGTCGGAGTGCGTTGGGTTTCTTTGGTTGAGTTCGACGTGGAAGGTTGTCGCAGGCATCGTTCTGTTTTTACAATGCCCGAAATTTGCATTTTCGGACGCCTTGGGTTTCTCGTTATCAAATTGGTTCACGCAAGCGGTTAAGAAATCGCTCGGGTAGGATACCCTGGGTTCTTCGTTTTCAGTCGACATGCTAGACGCCCAACCCTGGATCAAGAAACCCCGGCGAATTTCAGGGTCGGTATTCTTGCGGTCGGTTTCTGGTGGATGAGTTTCTTCTCCTCGTGCGGAAGGAATCGGAACAAGGACTGACATAATTTGTGTTCCATGCTGAACCATGTTCGTTGTCTAAACTATATGTTCACCCAGTTCATGTCCAACAGTGGTTCGCAGCCAGTATCGGCCCTCCTTGCGCTGCCTGCGTCGTATCGAAGGGCATCGGCATCGGTGGACAAGCACACATGAGCGCTCACGCACGGTTCTGAGGATCACCGACGAGGTAGGAGGCGTGGCGGCGTCGTGCTTGCGCCCGCTCGGACCCGCCCCCAGCACAGGCGGGAATCGTGTCAGGAAGCTCTTCGGATGGTTTCCTTTAGCTTGGGCGCGGTGGCCCGGGGCGTGCCCGCCCAGGTGGAGTGCCCAAGGAGGAGGAGGAGGTGCAGCCAATCGTCAAGCAGCCCGAGGAGATGACGCAGCAGGAGCGCTCCGACTTCGCCTTGAGGTGCAAGGAGGTGGGCAACCGTGGCTTCAAGGCTGGCGAGTGGGACTACGCGATCCTGTCCTACCAGGAGACTTCGGGCGTTGCCAAAGGCGCCCGCGGCCCAGGGCGTCCTTGGGAGCTCTCCAGAGGCTCCTTCCCAGGCCTCCAAGAGCACCCCTCCGCAATGTATGATTCATCTTGCCAGAGCGCCATGCCGGACAATTTCCTTTTCAGTTCGTCACAGCCAGGCGAGGACGGACAAACCGTAACGCTGCGAATGGTGCATTTGTTGCCCCACTGAGTGGACCCTTTTCATTACGAGGGGGTTGGACATGCAGTCTCGTTGGCAACCGATCTAGACCATTCTTCGAGCAGAAGCCTATCCGTGCAGACGAGCGCATTCAGTTTCTTAATTGTTTTGGTTGTTAACGGAGCGGCAAGGCCTTTTTCTGTCACCGAAATGGCAGTGTTTGCGCTCTTGAAGTGTGTTCTCTAAGGGGCGAGTGTGCGTGTGTGTGTGTATGTCGGTGTCGGTGTCGGTATCGGTGTGTCTGTGTCTGCGTGTGCGTCACGGACAGATCCCCCTCTGGCAGCGCTGCCCTCAGCTATCCCTCCCTGCCCCTCTTTACCCCTCCTCCTCCCTGCTCTCTTGATTCCCTTCTTGCAGCGCTGACCGCAGCTATCCCTTACTCCTCCTCCTCCCCCCAACTCGTCCTCCTCCTCCTCCTCCTCCTTTTCCTCCACGTGGAGATCGTCGGCGCTGGCGTCCCGAGCAAGCGTTTCTTCATCCACGTCCTCGGCGGGCCTTGGGCTGGCGGCAACAGAGCCGTGGCCCTCGCTCGAGCTCTGCGTCTCCCTGGCGGCGGCTGGCGCAACTTCACGGTCCAAACTCCCGATGGACGGCGCGCTGCTCTACACGTGGGCTCTGACAAGGCCCCGCGCCAGATCAGACGCGAAATGCACACTAAACGACTACTCCTCCTACTTCAAAAATCTTACTCCTCTGGCAGGGACTGGACGGCCGCACGCTCCACGGGGATCATCAGCTGCAGTGCGGTGCCCATCCTCGAGGTCGTTCCCCAGGGCTTCAGCGACCCCTCCAAGATCTTCTGGCATCCCCACGCTGGTATCCCAGATGAGGAACGTCACCGCATCATCGAACAGTTCCGTGCGGCCACGGCCTTCGCCACCGGGGTCGACACTTCAAACTGGTCTTGTTCCTAGCCCGCGGTGGCAGCCCTGGGAGCTCTCCTCGACCCAGGGCCACGGCATGACCAAAGAGGACGGCCTGCGCACCGCTTCTTGGAACGCCGATGGCTTACGCTGCCATCGGACCCACAAGAGGCAGGGCAAGATGGCGCGCCTGGCCAAGCTGATGCAGAAGCGCATGTTGATTGTGATTCCGGAGGCTCATGGCCGCGAACCTGCCCTTTGCGCTGCCGTGAACCAGTTGCCCTACCACTACCGTGTCTTCTTCGCGCCCAGAACGGCCCCTGGCGTTGGTGGGCTGGCCTTTCTGGTGCCTTGGCACGCAGAGGCCACGCTACAGGCGATCAACCTTGCCCATCTGCCCCACTTTGACTTCAGGGTGTTGGCCAAGGGCCGCATCGCCTCGCATACCATCCACAACGACTTCACGAACGAGCACATCCGCATCATGAATGTACACAATCACGATATCCCCGAATCCTGCCTACCTGGGATCAAGCGCTGCTGGATGGAGGGCGCCCGATGGGCGCAGGAGGATGAGCGGCATCGATTGTTCGTGGTCATTGGCGACTCCAACATCGCGGACGTCGAACCCGCTTCCTTGCAGCGTCCTGCACCGCAAACTGCTGCGCCCACCACGCGACGACCACAGCCGCCGACTGCGGCGGAGTCTACTTCATCCACTTCTTCCACTTCTTCTTCCACTTCTTCCACTTCTTCTTCTGCATCTTCTTCTTCCACGGGCAGTACTTGCAGTAACATTTCTGGTCGCCTCCTCTCTGTAAGCAGGCTATCGGCCTTGCGGCGGGGACAGGGGCCAGATGTCTCCCAGCAACTTGTTCCTCGGACAGTATTCGTTGATCCTGATCAAATCGATGCCCGGAGCCTCACCGATAATCCCGGTGCTGGGGGACTTGGCATTGCTAACCCCCGTGCGGTTGGCCATAGTCCCTCAGTGTGGCATCGCGGCAACCAGTCACAAGGCTTCTGGAGGTCGCTCTTCCAGCAGTCGATGGTAGAGGCATGCTGCGAGTATCCGACCCACTACTCCAAGCGGCACCAGACCTGCTCCTACATCGACCGCGCCTTCGTGTCGTTGCAATCCCACTTTCTCTTGGAGACGGCCGTCTCCTTCAACATCTGGCAGGAGGCCGCCTCCTTGGCGGCATGGGGCCTTAGCGACCACGCCATCATCCAGCTCCAGATCCGCCCGCGTGTTGCTGCTGCCCCGGCGGATCGGGCGATCCCGCCAAATGTCTTTGCGTCCCCGCGCTACGCGAAGCACATCAAGGCGCTGCTGGACTGCTCCGCCCTGGACCAGCTGGGCGTTGACCAGCGCTGGCGGACGGTGAAGGACCAGATGGTTGAAGTCGGCCGGCTCACGCGCAACGAGTTGCAGCGTCTGCCCATCGGGGACGGCTCTGAGGAGGCCGAGGCGGCAGGCGCATTTCTGCACGAGCGGTGGCAAGGGCGATTTGGAGACAGGATGTCCAGCTCGCCCAGCGCCTGCAGGACACCACGGCCTTCGGCGCCCGCCACCTCACGATTGCCGACGACGATTGCATCTCGCTCACAGATGCGGAGTCCTTCGAGAGCGGATGCCGTCTGCTGCACGCTGCCTGGCACGAGCGGCAGCAGAAAGCGGCAGCGGACCGATTGCGCGAGGAGGCTCGCTTGCGGTCTGGTGGAGATGGTCCGTCGGAGCTCCAGTTGAGGAAACTCCAGCGGGCGGCCCAGCGGCGGGCGCTGCTCTGTGTGCCCTATCGCCGCCGCTTGATCCTCGCAGGCATTCGCGATGATGGAGAGGGGCGCGGCACGGCGATCGAGCGGGAGCCCACGATGATCATGGACGCGCTCAGGAGGTTCTGGGGCCCCGTCTTCAAGGACCAGCCTGTGGACGAGGCGGCCGTCAAGGCCTACCTAGACCAGCTCATCCCTGACTTCGAGCGGCCACGGCCACTGCTGTCGGTCCCCTGGCCGGAGGCGCTTCGAGCCGCCTTTCGGCGCGCCCGGCCAACGGCGCCCGGGCCTGACCGGCTCCGCGCGGTTGCTTGGCTGGCGGACGAACGGCTGACGGACGCGCTGCACGCCCTCATGTCTGAGTTCTATGCGGGCAAGGCTGCACCATGGGGTTTCAACTTCTCGGGCATGGTCTTCGTGCCGAAGGGCGACGACCCGACGGACGTGGTGGACGTCGCCAGGAATGCAGCCAAGCTGAGGCCGTTCTCCTTCAATAACTCGGACGCGAAAGCTGTGGCCGCAGCGGCGAACAACCAGCTCTCGCAGCTCGTCTGTGAGCGGGCCCACGGCTCCCAGCAAGGACTCATTAGAGGTAGGGCTTTCCTCTGGCACATCGTTCGTCACGATGCGATTGCGAGAGCTGCCGGCCACCACCCTGCCTTCCTCCCCCTTTTTGTCTCCCTTGACCTTGCTGCTGCATTCCCCTCCCTGTCTTTGGCGTTCCTCCATCATGTGCTCGCGCGGCACCGCGTCCCGACCGGCTTCCAGAATGTGATCTCGGCTCTGTATATTGGGACTTTCGCCCACACCTGCTGCGGCTCCCAGAGGTTCCCGCTCTTCATGGTGACCTCGGGAGTTGCCCAAGGCTGCCCCCTCTCGGGCACCTTGTGGGCCTTGATCGTGGACCCGTTTATCCGGCATTTGGCCGCACAGCTCGAATCGCCCGAAGCCCTGCCTCTCTGCCCTGGGCCATGCCAGTGGACCCCAGGGCTAGAACCTGAGTTTGGTGCGACGGCGGACGATGTGGGCGCCACCCTCCCCTCGATTGGCCTCCTCCCTCTTCTTCGCCCACCCTTCGCCGCCTCCGCGCGCTTGCGAATTTGGCGCTCCAGCCAGCGAGGTGCGCGGTTGTGCCATTAGGCGAGGCTTGCGATGAGGCCGCGATGCAGAAGTTCAAATCTCGCATCGCCTCGCTTATCCCTGAATTGGCAGACTTTGCCGTCAAGGGTGCGACCGATTTTCTCGGAATGAAGTTCGGACCGCGCGCCACGATTGCTGAACAGTGGGTTTTCCCCTGAGAGTAAATGGCGAAACAGAGTTAAGGAACTGGCCCTCTCTAGAGCCCCAGCGGAATCATGCTGCCGTGTGTACAATTTCGGCATAGTTTCGGTGCCCAACTACGTCTGCCAACTATTCCCTCCTCCGCCTCCTCTCCTTCGCTCTGAGCGCCACGTCCTCCACCGCCCCCTCCGCCTCCCGCCCAACTCATTCGGCCTCTCGGAGCTCCTGGGGATCGGATCTTGGCTCCCGAGTGCCACGCCTCGCCCGATTCGGGCCCTGTGCGCTGCCGCTGCCTGGAGAACCGCGTTCCACACGTTGGGGACGGCGGGTGGGCGAGTTTGGCGGGGGGCTCTCGCGATTCTCAGGCAGCAGGCGGAAACGCACGGAGGTTTTACTCGCTTCTCGCGTGGGCTCCTGAGCCCGGCATGCCGGGAAAACCCGTCATCCATAGGCGAACGCTTTGAACATTTGCTCTCGGAGTCCTGGGCCCCGCCAGACATCGCCCGTCAGGCGTGGGACACGACGACCCGTGCTGCACGGATCGAGATCCACGGCGCCCGGCTGGAGGCGAGACGCCCTCACCCCCAGCGGATCCTAACTCGCTCTCTCACTTCTCTTCCCCGACTCTTTCCCCTCCCTCCTTGCCCGAAGGATTCATGCGTGGCTCCCCCATGACCCCCAGATCCCCGTAGCAGAGCTCGGGCGGAGATGGGAAGCGCTCCGATCCATCCTACCTAGCTCGGACTCCTCCTTCGTGGGCTTGGGCACACATCAAGACATTGTCCGGCGGATGGACCACGTCCGCACGATGTTCGAGCGCTACGGAGTGTCAGTGTTCGTTTGGATGCCGAGCCCGAGACTCCTTCCAACGCTACCTTGTTTGTCCTCGTCTCGCTTTCCCTCGTGGTTTCCTCCCCACCTGTCCTCTCACACGCCTGGGGCTTGGCCCAGGACCCGATTATGAACTCGAGTATCCCCGCCAGCGCTGCCACCATATTGTAGTGCTGAGCTCCCATCTTTACCACAAGCTGAAAGCTAAACTTGCGGGCAGGCCAAGAGCGGCCACGCCCACCTACCATTACGAATTACGAGCCGCAGCCCTCGTCGCGATGCGATGCTAGGGCCCTGGCGGTAGTTGGGTCACCGTGGATTCAATCTACGTGCGCTCCTCCTGCTCCCCCTCCTCCTCCCCCTCCTCCTCCTCCTCCTCCTCCTTCTCCTTCTCCTTCTCCTCCTCCTCCTCCTCCTCCTCCTCCTCCTCCTCCCCCTCCCCCTCCCCCTCTCCCTCCTCCTCCCCCTCCTGAGCAACTCGTGGTCACACTCTGCCTTCTGGTCGGCTCCAGGAGGGCCTCAGATACCTGCAGTACGCGCCGCACGACGCCGAGTTCCAGCCAGATCGCTCCTTCGACCACGGAGGCGAGGCGGGCCTGGCGAGGGACATGGCGCTGGCCGTCGACCTCTACAACAATCTGTCTTTCGGTCGCAAGGCATGGGAGCCTTGTGTACGGTAGAGGGAAGCAATTCATGGACACTCTCCTTTTCCCCGAATGCAAAGTAGGCACGCACGGACGAGAGTGCGGTCGAAGTGCAACTCATCAGACCCACCGCCAATTTTGAACATTGGGGGGAGGGCGAGGCATTGGCCGATGAATGTGGCATGAGTGTTCGCTACTTTTCCGAGGCCTGTACCCTTGTAGTTCCGTCTCTAGACTGCGCTAGCGTTGGCTAGCATCTGGTAGTCGATGAGATGGCGACGGTCTCGCGCCGATTAGCGTCGCTCTGCGTCGACGTAGCGCCGGGCAGCTTCCATCCGCAGGAGCCAGCAAGATGCTGCAGCCAACACGCTGAAACAAGGACCGCTCTGGGTTTGACAGGGACTCGCTGTTGCTTGGGCCATTCCGTTGTTGTTCCTCTAGCCATCCTCGTAATCGCGTTGATGTCGCCACAAAGGGGCTCAGTTCCTTATTCAGCGTTCCTTACTTCAGCAGCCCAACTGTAGCGTCGATTTAGCGTCGACTAGCGTCGATTCGCAATAGTTAGCAAATGGTGTGGGAGATTCCCGTGAGTTGCCACCGAACTGTCCGCGGCGCTGCTGAGCGCGGGCGAAGCGCGGCGCGCTCTGGACTGCTGCACGGAGGCGCTGCGGCTGGACGCTGGCAGCCAGAAGGCGCTCTTCCGGCAGGCCAAGGCCGGCATCACACACACACACACACGCACACACACACGCACACACGCACACACGCACGCACGCAAGCGCGCACGCACACATGCACATACAGCCGCACTCGCACACACGCACACATGCGCACACACGCACACACTCACACACGCACACACACACACACGCACACACGCACACACGCGCACACATGCACACACACACACACACACACACGCACACAAAAACACAAAACACACACACACGTTCACGCACACACACACACACACACACACGTTCACGCACACACACATACACACACACACACGTTCACGCACACACACACACACACACACACGTTCACGCACACACACACACACTCACACACACACACGCGCACACACATACACACACAAACACACACACACGCATGCACGCGCGCTCAAACACAGACACGTTCACGCACACGCACACACACAATCACACACACACACGCACGCACACTGACACACTTTTTCACGTCGCAGCGCGGCAGAGACGATCCGCACGCGCGTCGGGGCGAAGCCGGGGCGCGGCACCGCGAACTAGCCCGCAGGCAAGAGGGAGGGAGGGAGAGAGTCCACCGCAGAGAGGAGAACGGAGCGCGGGGGCACACTCACGCAGCGAAGATGCGGCAGGTGCGCGGGCGCGGCCGGGCTGAAGGGTAGCCCCTGGCAGCGGCTGCTGGTCGGCGTCGCAGTACACCCAAGGTGTGAGTCCACCAGCCCCAGTGCGGGCAGGGCCCAGCAAGTGGAAGAGTGGGAGTGGCAACCGACCAGAGAACCCTGGCGCTGGCGGGGTGGGGGGCAGCGGCGCGGGAGCCGGCGGCGGCAAGGGACGGGGCGCTGGCGTTGCAGCGGCTGCTGGGGGCCCAGAGCGGCGGTGGAGGGGCAGGCTGCAGGGGCAGCCAAGCGGGACGACCCGTCGCGGGGCACGGGCATGAAGGCGGGGCGTATAGGAGAAAATAGCGCCACTCCGTAGCCGATGCACGGCATCACGGCAAGGAGTTAAGAATCGCCCAATGCAAGTCGCGCACGGGCGGGGCCCCTGGGGGGGCGGACGAGCCCGACAGGCCGTCGAGGTGGGAGCCGTACGGCACAACGAGAGGCTGGCTGCAACGGCGGTGGCCCTGAGTATGGCAGCGAGACTGCGGGCAGGGCAGGACCACCTGTGCACGCATGGGCTGCAAGGCGGCGCCAGCTTGAACCGGCATGGTGCACCTCTCGCTAGGCGAGAGCGGTTCGCGGGGGGGGTCGTGCAGCCCCAAGGCTGGTGCACGGCATCACGGCCTGGGAACCGGCGGGGAGGGTCGGGCCGCTACGCGAGCCACCCGGGAGGTGGCAAAACGGGAGGCAGGCCGCAGCAGCGGGGACCCCCATGTGTGGCAGCACACGCTGCCGACAGGGAAGTGGCCCGTGTTGAGGCGCGGGGGGTGCAGACAGCACCGCCAGCAGTGAAGACCCAGCGCGCGGTCCGCTAGGCGAGGGGCGAGGCCGGATGGGGGGGGGGGGCAAGCGGCGGGAGGGCGGCGAGGCGGGAGGGGGTGGGGGCCGCCCGGGCACCGCTACGCACCGCCTGGGTTAGACAGTTCGCAGGAGCCCTGAGCGGCGGGCGCGCGGCGCTGCGCGGCGGAAGTGCACCTAACCGGTGCGCTGACTGGTGGGAAAGGAACAGGCGGCGCTCTCCTGGGCTGGGAGGGCGCCGACATCGACAGCGGAGCCAGACACCGCGAAGCAGCAAACCTGGGACCCAAACTGGTGGAGAAAGCGGCAGCCCTCTGGGTTAGAAGGCCCACCGCGGTCATCCCTGAAGCCAGGTAGAGGTGCGCCTAACTGGTGCGCAGACTGGTGAAGAAGCAACGTGCGGCGCCAGGGTTGTCGGCCAAGCGCCGTCCCAGCGGAGTCTTTGAGTTGGAAGGCCTACCGCAGTCGTCATATCAGCCAGGTACACGGTTGCACCTAACTAGTGCGCGGATTGGTGGAACACGCGCGTGGGTCGCCTGGGTTGGGCGCCCGCCCGCTAATGTGAGGCCGGGGAGCCAGCAGTGCTGTCAGGGCCGCCCCGGTGACCACAATGCTTCATGCACCTCAGAGCCCTCGCAGGCGGGCAGGCCAGATGGCCCCGCTGTGCCGCTTGCCTCCCCGCCTTTTCCGGCAGTTTGCCCCTGGCGGCTTTGCTGCTGCCGCCAGGCCGTGTTTCAGTCAACGTCCAGCCGCCTGTTGTTGCAGAGGCGGCGTCTGTCGTAGTTGACGGTGGCCAACTCCGCTACGAAGGCCTGGCAGAACTCCTCGTGGCCTCTGGGATTGTGGGTGCCTTTGCCATGGCCCTTGTTGCCCCGCTTGTCGCAGGCCTTGTTCCATCCATCATTCCACGAAGAGTGCGCCGCGCACCCCTTTAAGGTGATTGAGCACCTCGGCCCAGGTCTCAGTCCTGTTCTCTGTCCGAGACCACTGCGGTGACCACTGGATGCCAGACCTGGGGGTTCGGCACAGCCGGCCCCGTCGCTCCCCCCAGTCCCTCCAGCCGGAGGTACTTTTACCTGCAGGCTCTATCGTCCCAGGTAGCGCGGTCCCGCTGCCTGTCACGGTCCCGGTTCCAGTGAGACCAATTTCTTGTCCACCCCGTCTCGTCCCGATTTCCATGGGTGGGTCTCCAGGTCTCCCGGGCTTCGTAGGGCGCGTCCGTGACTGGGGCCTGGGCCATGCTGGAGGCGGCCCCCGAGGCGTCTGGGTTTCCCCCGCCACGCTCTTCGGGTGTTCCTGTAGGGCTTGCTCTGTTGGGATTTCCAGGCCAGGTGTGTCCGGCTGGGCCCATCCCATACCGTGAGCCAGCACTCGCCTATGCGAACGCACAGATGTCGCCCCGGTCTGATTTCTTCAACCAGCTCTAGGATCCTTGCTCGGGAGGCGTCCGAGAGGAGGTGTTCCCCGGGCTCGTCGGGTAGCGCGGACCAGCAGGCCGCTCTGTATTCACCTGCATCGTCCCTGGTGTACATGTAGTCTCCGACGCTGGCGAAACGTGCGGGTCCATTGTGCATTCCAAAGAATACGGGTCTGACCGTGGGGCAGAACCCTTCTCCTAACGCAGCCCCCGCGCTCGCCCCCAGCGAGGCGGGTGGGACACTGACGCTGTGGCACCCGCTGGGGCTAGGGCCCCAGTCCGGGGGAAGGCTCCCGTTGGGGCTGGCATCTTTGGTCTTGCCGTCGTCCACGTCGGGGTTGGAACCGGCCAGCTGCACCTCGCGGATGCTAGGCGCGGGGGCTTGGCCCACGGCGTCCCCGGCCAGAACATCGTGCGGCTCGCTCGGTGCTGCGGTGCGCGGCGCCTCGTGGTGGCCCGAGCGAGGAGAGCCCTCGGCTGCGTGCCTGCCAGGTTCCGGGTCGGTGCGCGGGTCGGCTTCCCGCGCTCCACGCTCTCCGCGCGCCCTGGCGAAGCTGGGCGGCGCATCCCGGATCCAGGTTTGGCGGGACTGAGATAGCCGTCAAGCTGAGCTGCATCTATCCGCTTTATGCCTTCGCCGTCCAGTAAGGCTGCCCGTGTGTTGGCGTCATGGCGGAGGGGGTCGGCACCCCCTCTTCGTGGTTCTGGTCCCTAGGAAGCTCCGCCAGACCTGCTTGAAGTGGTTATCGGCTCCCTTTGTCTTCCCTTTGCCTGCTACCCCCCAGGCGACGATGTCTGCCAGGGCAGCGCGCCCCCCGTCGTCCCAGGGGCAATTATCTGGCACCCCGCTTGGCGGTATGTCATCATTGTAGACAACGGTCAGGAAAGCCAGGCATTCTTCATGCGCCCAGCACCTGGCGTCCTCTGTCCGTTCTCCATACCTCCTGTGCTCCTTGGCACATTCCCCTTCCACGAACTCGCGCCATGCTCCGTCGATGCTGTAGCGCAGCTTGCGGGCGTGGTCGACCATGACGTGTGCGAGAGCTTGGTCGAGCCTGCCTCGACGCGCCGAGGCCTGGCATGCACTTTCCGGCGTGCCAGGCTGGGGCAGGCCAGGGGCGGCAGTGGGTCCAGGGCAACCAGCGCTGCTGCGGGGTCGTCGGGCACCACCGGCGGCGGGGCGCGTGCCTCGTGCTGGATGTCCGGCGGCCTGTGCGCCGGCCTTGCAGCGCTCCTGGCCCTAGGGTCACCGGGAAGGTTGACAATATGTCCTCGTCCATCCGGGAGGGCACCTTGGAGAACCCACTGGGAAGGACCGGGCTGAAGTTCTCCCAACTGGTTTGGATCCTCTCGCCCTGGCTGGTGGCCCACTCCACCAAGTGCGCGTACCGGAACTGCAGGCGCGTCTCTTCTCATGTCCACGAGTCGCAGTCTACGGTCCCGGCCGAGCGGGCGCGCCCATTCTCCCGCAGGGTTTGTAGGAAGTGGCGGGTGCGGCGTTGTCTGCGTTCCTGGGTAGGTATCTGGAGGAGAAGGCGATCCGATGCAGGTTCATGTCGGGGCCATAGTTGCACCTGACGTAGCCGACTAGCCTGACCATCTCGCCCGCTGTCAACTTGTCGATCCAGCGCTTCGACCCAGTGGAGGGGCGCAGTAGCCGGGTAAGTTGGGCAGCCCGGTGTCTAGGAGCCCGGGACCCCCCAGGCATTCTCGGGTCCGCGCTGCGGTCTACGTCCGCCCGGCTGGCGCGGGAGTCTGCGCGCGCCTGCCTGCTGGCCCCAGGTGCGGGAGAGCGCCTCCTGTGGGCAGCTGGGTGGGGCTACAGCTGCCGCTGTGCCTCCTCCTCCTCCTCCTCCTCCTCCTCCTCCTCCTCCTCGGTGGGGAGCTGTGCGGGCGCCTCCGGCTGGAGCCTGTGCCAGTTCTCGTCCTGGAGGCATTGCCCAATTTTTCCCTACCTAGGCTCTGCCTAGAAGGGTTCTTACTCTCTATCTTAAAGGGGCCGGGCAGTGGGCTTCGCCCCGGGCGGTTCCCCCCAGGATCCGCCCCGCGGTTCCCCCAGTTACGTCCCCTTAGCTTAGCGTTGCTTATCTCATCTTAGCTTAGCTTATTTCATCTTAACTTAGCTTAGCTTCATCTTAGCTCAGGATTATCTTAGCTTAGCTTACCATCATCTTAGCTTCGCTGAGCTTTAGCATCGCAGAGCACAGCATAACATAGCATAGCGTAGCACAGCATAGCGCAGCACCTCATATCATAGCATAGCCCAGCATAGCATAGCATAGCGCATCATAGCATAACATGGCGCAGCGCAGCGCAGCGCAGCGCAGCACAGCACAGCACAGCACAGCACAGCACAGCATAGCATAGCATAGCATATCATAGCATAGCGCAGCATAGCATAGCATAGCATAACATAGCGCATCATAGCATGGCATAACATAGCATAGCATAGCATGGCAACTAATGCTGCTTTCCTAGGGGCTCCAACTTCTAGGTAGGGTCGCACTGGGGTAATCTTTCTCTCGAGCTCTTCAGACCGCCCTCGATGTGTGTGTGTGGGGGGGGAGGGGGCTTGCTGGTTGCGCCCTCGGCGGCGACCAGGGGGGTGACGCCTGCCTGCGCCTGCGCTGCGGCGACTGCCTTCTGTCGTCCCAGCTTCCGGCGGCCGCGTCAGGTGCTGCCCGATGGCGGTCGCGCCATGCCACGTCCAGTGCGGTTTGAGCCTTCGTCCAGCGGTCCTTCTGGGCGGCTGGCCTCTCCTTCTTGGCAGAGGTGTCCAGGAGGTTGGCGGTGTCCAGGTGCTCCTTTGGGGGTTCCCAGATCCGTAGCGGATCCTGGCTGGTTGATCTCGGCCAGGAAACGGCGCGCTGCGCCCTCTGGAGCTCCTAGCCTGTGCCCAGGTCGTGGTTGCTGCTGGTAGCAGGTGCGGAGGCGGCGACTGGCGGGTTCACATCCAGGCTGGCCGCAGGACCGACCTTTGGGCGAGCAGTAGGGTTGGCCGGGTAGACGCGCCTCCCCTCCTTCGCCAGGATGGTCTGCACGTCAGATGGTCGCGCGTCCTAGCTGTCGACCAGACACCCGGAACAGTACCACCGGGCATCCCATGCCCTGGCACGGAGTGCATTCCCCCCATCGGCAAAACACGGGAGGCCACATACCAGGTCGCCAGCGCAAGCGTGGGTGCTGTGCCGAGGCGTGTCGGGCTGGAAGGCGAACATCCCAGGTGGGGTCTGCCCTGCCTCCCAGACCAAGGCCAGTGCTGCCAGGGGACAGCCGTCCCACTTGGCCGCTTACCCCTTCTGCCCGGCCTGGTTGCCGAACCCTTCTTCGTCGATGCGGTGCCAGGGGACGCTGGTGGAGATGGCACTGGGGCGCCGCAGGCCTACCTGGGGTAGGAGTAGGTCCGCCAGGGGCTTGTCCCCACAAGGGTTGCTGAGGGTTGCCCCGCTTCTTCCTCACGCTCAACTCAACTGAGAACTTTGGGCCAACGCCCTGCGTGAGTTCGCCTTAGATCCTCTCTTCCAGCGGGGGTGGGGTCAGAACACGTGTCACCGAGTTTGCCCAGCAACCGTGTTGTTGTAGCCCCCACAGTGACAACGAACATAATCAGATCTTAAGTCCAGCGTGGACCCTCACACGACGGGCTACATGAGCGAATGCCATTGCTACATGTACTTGCTTCCCGAGGGGGTTCATATTAGTGCCATCGACATGCACCACGTCATAAAACGCACTATTAAGCTACTGGGCGCGCAGCAGGCCATTTGCGTCCGAGTTGAAACACCTACTGCATTTAGTCCCCGACTATCTATCACGTGTCTGGAGGAAAAGAAGGCACGCTGTGCGGGGGCGAGCGGTTAGGCAGGAGCCTCATGCTTCTGCTTCCGAGCCCTGGGGCGTTCAGGGTGTGCTAAACGTTCGGCCTGTAGACTTTCAGTAGCCGCCGGAAGGAGTCGCATTCCAATTGAACGAACTTCGTGCTCGGTTAATGCACACTGCTGCCTAGGAGCAGTGGGGACGCGAGCTTCTAACGCTGATCCTCCCGCAAGGTCATCAGCGACTACATGGTCATGCTCAGGAGAACTGGCAGCTTGTCCGTCAGCGATGTCTTGCAGAGTCTGAAGTGCTCGAATGCAGGTGAGCATAACGTCGCATCGCGGTGCTCGCACGGCCACTTGCGCACGGATCCACACATCTGCATCTGCTCCCTCGGGCGTGTCAACGTGCCCATTGTAAACCATGAGTTAGATTCCTTCACTGTCGGTGAAAAAACGACGTCTCCCACTGTTCTCTCCTGTGTCATCGCAAAAGCCATGAGCTCCCCACGTATGACGGTCTGCCTCACTCCTGGCAGGGCTCCCCGCGCAGCACCGTCGGGGGCCATGCCGTTCTTGTTGATATCGGTGAGCACGCCAAGCCCGACCCCGACACGCCGTAGGGGACTGATGGTTCTGTCAGGTCCACCGCTGGCGTTACCGAACGCATCGAGAGGCTCGCCCTGCCCACCCCCGAAGAATCCCGCATGAGATGTGTCCGTGCCGTAGGTGAACCGCTCTTCCTGCCTGACAGGTGGCGGTAGGGCAGTCCACTGACGAGGGAGAAACCCTCGATTCCAGAAACATTACTTACATGTGCAGTTGTGCGGTGGCCTCGGGGATGAGGTGGGTTGGGGCCTCGTCGATGATGTTCTCCATTTGGCATCTGCACGTCCAGGTGTGGTGAAAGCAGGTCTCCTCCGACTCCCCGCACCTCTCGCTGATGCCTTTTGTGTCAGCCATCTTGACTTGGTTCTTGACCCGAGCCTTTGACCACATGGCCCCAACTGCGACGGTCAGCATGAGTGCCGCCAATCGAACACCGTTGGCCGTGGTCTCTATGTACCGCAGCAGCCGCCGACACGAATGATTGTTGATGCCGCTCTCCATGCCACCTCCGCCGTAGTGCTTGCTGGGCTGTTCCTAGCGCTCGTTCTGGATGCTGACGTCGAAGTCGCTGCTCATGTCGAAATTCGAGTGTATCGATGCTGTTGTCAACGTTGGTGGGAACCGCCATTCTTTGGGCTGGACTGGGTCCCAGTCCTGCTCGAGAAGGTATAGGATGATGGCGGACTGGGGCCCGCGAACATGGTGGACTCGATGCTTGAGGGTGGAGCTCTCGAAAGTGCTCGACGACCCTTCGCCACGTGAACTGAATAGCCTTCTGTAAAGGGCCAACCTGGATCCACTGGCTGAGCCACGCGTGGATAGCCTCCCGTGGGAAGCGTCGTGTTCGGTCTCGCCCAGCTGGTTTCAGGTCCAGGAGGGTTGTCGAGTGCCTTCCTGGAAATCGGAGACCGACCGCATCGCCCAGGCGTCGTCGGAAGATGGTAAGCTGGGTGCCGCAGACGCCGCGTATCGGTGGCCACAGGTGAACCCAACCCCCACCCCCTCTTAGAAATCGTGGGGGGTGGGGGTAGGGTTCAACTGCGGCCACCTAGTGGAGCTGATGCCCGTGGGTCCCTGCAGCCTGCCCGCCCTGGTGGGCGAGCCCCTCAGTCACTCGGTACCGATGGGTAGCCGTGGCCAGGCGAACGATCTTCTGTTGCTTCCGCCTCTGCGTACGATTGCCACGCGCGTGTCGAATTCCAGCGCCCAGGTCGTTGCCCAGGTAGCTGGCTTGGGATTTCGCCTGGATGGGGAATCCTCGCCTGGCGTTGTCCTTGCTGGGTCATAAGATGGTGCCCGTCTGGGCTATGGAGAGGCCTTGCTGCTGCAACTGGGTGTAGGTGTCGGTGAGACTCCGATACATGTGCTTACTGGTCGCTCGATGTGCTCCCTGCATCCGTTGAGATAAGTCGTCGACCGAAATTCTGAGAGAAAGATTGGTATGGATGTCATTGGCCCGCTGGAGGGCCTTGAAAATTACGACTTTGGTGAAACGTGTTCCTGATCGCAATCCTTGGACCACTGACCTCGTAGGGAATATGACCTCTGCGTAGACCCCGCTCTGGGTCAAGGACCTCGGGGCCTTCATCGGAGGATCTCGAGGCCTAACACCTCCGCGGGGACGTCCAGGTCGAGAGCCTGCTTTCCCAACGTGTCCCACGCGATCGAGCTGTACACTTGTAAAATGTCCAGCAGCCCGTGACCCTGTTTGGTCTGAACATGGACAGCCAGCTCTTCACGTAAGGCTCGGTCGTAAGCCTTGCGCAGAGCTGAGTCGCTCTTGGTTGCACTTCCGAAGTGATCAACACATGCTTGATTATTCTCCTTAGCTGCATCCTCGCAGAACGTGGACCACAGCCGAGCCACCTCAGGTAGGAGCCCGATGATGCGGTGAGGAGGGGGGAGGGGGAGGAAGTGGGGAGGAAGGAGGATAGGAGCACAAGAGGGACCACAGGAGGGCTCTCTGCCCATGCAGAGGAACGGGGGAGAGATGCCCAGGAAGAGAAGAGAGGGGGATGAGTGATATCGGTGTGCGGGAACGCCCATCCGATGAGATATGCTGGCGGGGGCAGGAAGAGGAGAAGGAGGCGGGAGGAGGACTTTTCCTCCTTGCACCTCCTTTCTCCTCCTCGTACTCCTTATCCTCCTCCTTCTCCTCCTCCTCCTCCTGTTCCTTCCCCCTCTTCCTCGAATAGTCGTAACCCATAAGTGCCTCCTCCTCCTCTTCCTCCTCCTCCTGCTCCTCTCCCTTCTCTCCCCACTGCCGTTCTCCTCCCTTCCTCCTCCTCCTCCTCCTCGTCCTCCTCCTCCTCGTCCTCCTCCTCCTCGTCCTCCTCCTCCCCCTCCTCCTCTTCCTTCTCCTCCTCCTCGTCCTCCTCCTCCTCCTCGTCCTCCTCCTCCTCCTCCCCCTCCTCCCTGCTCCCGTCCTTCTTCTTTCTCCCCCCCTTCTCCTTCTCCTCCCCCCATCCTTCTTCTCCCCCTCCTCCTCTTGGAGCGCGCCCAAAGGTCTGCCTGGCGCTCGGAGAGTACGACCGCGCCTCCGAGGCTGCCCAGGCGTTGCTGAAGGCCGCGCCCGGTAGCGTGGAGGCGCTGCAGCTCGCCCGCGCGGCGGAGGCGGGCGAGAGGAGCTCGGGGCATCGTGGAAGCGGGGGGATGATGAGATAGGAGAGAGGAGGGAGGAGGGAGGTGCGAGGAGGAGGAGGAGGAGGCCCTGCGAAACCTAAAAGGCTTTTGACAGATTTCGGCGCGACAACGCGCGCGTGCACTTCGTCCCGTTTGTTGCAAAGGATTCTCGCGACAGCACGAGCGCAATGGCGTTCGAACGGTTTTTAACATGCGCGCGCGAATCCCGTTTGATAGCATTGGCATTTTATGAACCGTTGAAAGACCTAGGATTTTCAAAATAATTCTCCAGAGCGCGCGCTCAAGTTGTGTTTGAACATCCGTGTTGCGACACCATGTGTGTTTTATATTATTGCTGGTCACGTCGGCATGCGCGCTCGACGACGCGCGCACTTCGTCCCATGTGTTGTAAGGGTGTATGGAACAACGTATTAGTTGTGATAGATGAGTGCGCGCGCATAGTTGTCTCCAGAGGAGAACGGGGGGGGGGTCGATACTGGTTTCCCTGGGATGGTCTGAGTTCATATATGCGATGGGCGATGGACAGACCCATATGTAAATTGCAATGCGAAAAGGAGGGATAATCCTGGGGGGGGGGGTAGAATCTATTCTTTTTAAAGAACGGAGAACTTGTGTTGTGCAACATGTTGTGCGCAGTCTATGGTGTGTTCTCTCTGTTGTGAAACCGATGTGGTGCAATCCATGTAGTGCAACCCATATGGTGCACCACGCTGTGCAGTCTACGTGAAACAATAAACTTGATGCAATATGTGTGTTGCAACCTATTCTGTGCTATATATGTTGTTCAACCTATGTTGTGCCATATCGCGGCGGCAGCGAGCGGCGACGGCGATAACAGGGCGGTGACGGCGACAATATATTTCCCAGACCGACAGAATGGCCCAGATACGGGTGGCGGCGAGGCGGCGACGTGGCGACGACAGCGGCAACATAGCTGCCGGACCGACAGGCCCAATTACGGGCGGCGTCGGGTCGGCGACGGGGCGGCGACGGCGGCAACAAAGCCGCCAGACCGACAGACTGACAGAGGGAATTAATAAGTTCCTCCTGTCGCACCCCCAGATTTGTCGGCAGGGCGGGCCGGTGTTTCGCCGGAAACCTCCTCACCATCCATGCAGTAGGTTCAGGGGTCCGTATGTTTGACAATATCCTCACGACGTAACATTAACGTTGCTTCGTGGTGTCGAAGGAGTCTCAAAGATGGTATTCTGGCAAGACGTAGGATTGCCAGGACGCGGCTGTCAGGTTAAGTCGCAGCGCTGAAGCCCCAGGAATGGTGTTTCGGCGCAGTTCCAGATTCCCAAACGGTTGTGTTAAAATTGAAAATTAACCGCAAAGAGACAACATTATTTGGGGTATGCGTCAGGGGCGACTTTGGAGGGACGGTTCTTCACAACATCATTGATGCGTTTTGGGTTTACGGTAGTGGCCCTCTTCTTACTCATCCCATTATCCTTATAAATAATTCTTCGCTGTCGCAGCCCCAAACGTGTTAGTAGGGCGGGTTGGGCGTTTCGCGTGAAATGTCCCTTCAATTTTTGATCATGAAGCTTGGAACTCGCAGCAGCTTCGCGGATGGAGGGCGGGTGGTTGTCAAGCTGTGGTTATGGCCGAAGCACTGCGCACATTCGTCTTCAACATTTGTAGCCACTTCCTGGATACAGGGTGGTTCGTTGTCAGCATGTGGTCATCGCTTGAGCGCCGCGCACAATCGTTTGTTAACATATATAAATGTTTCAAGGGTGGAGGTCGTGCTGTTTTCAACATGTGGCGTTCGCATTAACACCGCGCACATGAGTTTTGTTTACAACAATTTAAAGGTTCGTGTGGTACAAGACCCTGGAATGGTACACTGGCACGATTTAGGGCTGTCAGGGCGCAACAGTCACTTTGATTCGCGGTGCTGAAGTCGAAGGAATGGTGTTTTGGCACGATTGATGATTCTCAAACGGTTGTCTTCTAGGTGGGCGCTTACCGCAATGGCCATAATTCATACAAGGGGTGCGGTTTATTGCATCACCGTTGATGCGTGTTGGTATTACGCCGGTCCTCCATTTAGTCCTCCTCCTTTTCCTCCCCTTCCCCGTCCTCCGACTTCTTCTTGCACAAACGTTAGGCTACACGGTATCATGGCAGTCTGCACGCTTGAAGCATAGCAGGGACCAGGGTTGGGCCATGGGCGTGTGGCTCAAGCCTGGCCAGGCTCCGCGCCCGCTCCACATACCCTTCAGCTTGACACGCAAAAACAGATCTTGTGCCATCGCTTTACACTCTAGTTGGTAGCGGAGCGCGTCGCTCTACCAACTGCCGCCATGGCCCGCGTGACTTCGCCCCGTGCCCTTGGCGGTCTTGGGTGCACTTTAGGCCCGGGCAGGCATGGGTGAGTGCTTCATAATGTACGCGCGCGGACACCTTGGAAACGTCGCCCGCGCATGCAGCTCAAGCTCGGGGCGCAGGGGCGAAGAGAGGGGGGGGGGCGCCCCCCCCCTTCGCTGCCCGCGCCGAGGGGCTGCGAGGAAGGGGGGGCGACGGGCCGCGGTGGCCGCGCTCACCTTGCGATTTGTTTTTTCTCGGGTTTCTCTGCTGTCTTTTGCGCTTCGCATCCATTTGCTTGGCGGTGGCGATGGCAGGCGAATGTGGATTGGCCGCCATAGGGAGTACGTTGCCGGTCGACGCGCGCGCTCGCTTCTGGTGTTTCGTCAGGGAGGTAGGCATCGAGGACGTCGACGACCTGGCATTTTTCTTTACCACGGTGGAGGCAGCCGCGGCCTCGGGACAGGAGGAGGCGTGGCGGCGAGCTCGGCAGCTCGCGGGGCATCCGCGAGTGGCAGCGTGGCACAGGGTGGCCCGCGAGGCGCAGTCAGCGCCGCCCGCGCGCAAGGCGGACGCTCCGCCACGCGCGCTGGCGATGGTCCTCCCTGGCTTGCGCCCGCCAAGAGGGGGGCGCGGCGTGCAGCGCGCGGCGGCGAGCGCCTCCGGCACAGAGGAGGCGGACGCCGCGCAGCGCGCCAGCGCGGCCGGGGCAGCGGTGCAGCTGTCCGCGTCCTGGGGCCCAGCGCACGGCTTGGCGCGGGGGCTCCCCGAGGGCCAGGCGCAGCGCTTGTGCGGACCCGGGTCCGCGGCGGCGAAGAGGCTGGCGCGCTTCGCGAGCGCGGGGGTCCGGGACGCGCTGCGCGTCTGGGCGAGATGGGAGGCGTGGGCCCGAGCACGGCAGCTCGAGCCCCTCTCCGCGGAGGCTGCTGGCAGCACACTGATGGTGGACGAGTTCATATGTCATATGTGCGGTGAACAAGCCTCCGGGGTGCGCGTGTGGAATCGGTTGAAGTGGCTGCAGAAGTATCTCGGTGCGCCGTTCGCGCTCGAAGACGCGATGAAGCCAGACGCGCGGCCCGCGAGCAAAGCGGGGGGAGAGTTGCGGCAAGCGACCGTGCTCGAGCCGTGCATGGTATCGTTCCTGCATCAGATACTTGCCGCACAGGCAGCGCAGCGCGGTTGGCTCGAGGTTCCCGCCGCTGCAGCGATCGCGCTGTGCCACGGGTGGCTGAGATTCCAGCATTTGTCACGGTCGTACCCGATTGAAAGGACGAGAGCGCTGGCCTGGTTCAGATGTTACCGCGGAAAGCGCGGCGGATGTTTCGATTGGTGCCTGGTGCGGACCGCGGAGCCGCGTTGCGCAGCGGATGTGCTCTGGGACGCGTGGCATAAGCGCGCAGGGGCTGCCGGCGAAGGCGCCCCCCTGCCAAGGGGCCTCGCGGCGCACGAGGATACGGGGCAGCTCTGGCGTCTCGCGCACTTCTCAAAGTTTCTGCAGTCTGAGATCGGCCTTTGTCTGAATTCACCGCTCGAGAGGAAACTGATCACGTCGTACAGCCTGAGGCGTTTCATGCCGACGTTGGCGGAAAGCGTGCAGCTTCCGTGGACAGAGCGCGTTGTTGGCGGGGGCTGGACGCCCCGCGATGGTGGCGGAAGCACCGGCGCCCCGAACATGATGCCGTTGCGATACGCTGGAACCAGACGTGAGCAGCAGGGTTTCGTCCGTCTGTACATGCACGAAGTGTTTCACGAGGCCGTGGCCAGCTTGCCAGCCCCCCTGCGATTCGAAGGGGTCAAAGCTTGGTGGGATACGCCAGCCGCGCAGGAGGTCGCAGCGGGCGCGCGGCGCCGCGCGATGCAGCTGCTGGCGGCACAGGGCGCGCCCGAGCCCGCGAAGTTTCTGCCGCCGGCGGTAAAGAAAGAGCTGGCGCGCCGGCGGTTTGGCGCGTTCACCGCGTCCAATTACGGGGAGCAGAGCGCAGCGCTGAGGCGACAGTTCCGCAGCCGGGGCCGCCGCGCTGCCCAGCCGCCGCAGCGGCCGCGGCGGGCGCAGCGCCTGCGCGGGATCGCTGGTAAACGCGCGCTAGAGGAAGGCGAGATCGGCAGCGATGAGGAAAGAGACAGCCAGTCATCCGCAGCGTTGCCCGTCGAGCGGGCAAAGCCGGCAGCACAGCCGAGTGCCGGGGAGCTTGCGGGAGCAGCGGCGCCAGCGGTTGGAGCTGCCCCTGCGGCAGCAGCAGCGCAGGCGCAGGCAGCGCCAACGTCACCCCTTGGGGGCGATGTTGTTGCAGCAGCAGCGCAGGCGGGCGCATGCGGCGCCAGGGGCTTTGTAATTCGCGCGGAGCGTTTCTTTGCCGCGCAGGCGCAGGCAGCGTCACCGTCGCGGGCGTATGTGCAGGCAGCTGCAGCAGCAGCGCGAGCGCATGCAGCGCCAACGTCAGCCCTTGGGGGCGACGTTGTTGCAGCAGCATCAGCGCAGGCGGGCGCACGCAGCGCCAGGGGTCGTCGTGCGCGGAGCGCTTCTTTACCGCGCAGGCGCAGGCAGCGTCACCGTCGCGGGCGTATGTGCAGCCCGCTGCAGCAACAACAGCGGTGCAGGCGCACGCAGCGCCGGGGGGGAGCGTAATGTGCGCATGTGCAGCGCCGCCGTTTCGTTCAGGCGCACTCCGCGCCATCATCGGCCGTGGGAGACACGGTAGCGGGCGCCCCGCAGGCCGGCGCAAATAGCGCCCGAAGCCGCGTCATGCGAGCAAAGCGTTCGGTCGCTGTGCAGGCGCACCCAGCGCCACCGTCGCAGCCAGCCAGACTGAACCCCGCATCAGCAGCGGTCTTCTCGCCAGCGCCGTTGCATGGCGAGCGCGCGCGTCGCTTGTGCGCTTTGCCCAAGGTTTGCGACGGGGCAACGATCGGCATTCCCGCCGAGCTAGGCTGGATTGTCACGAATGAGCGTCATCACGTCGCCATTGAAGTCAGCGGCTCTCCGCGTATCAGATCACGCAAGCGACGAAAGGCGGAGAAGACTTCTGTCTTAGTCAACAGGAAGCAGCTGACGAACGCGTGCGACGTCACGTTGGCTTCCCCCACGTGGGTCGGAAGATTGACCGACGGTGATCTGGTATGCCGCAGGTGCCAGAATCGCGCGGCGTTCCTGGCCCGAGCAGCCCATGAGCTGGAACATGCGGCGTGCCAGCCGTCGGTACTGGCGGCCCGGGATGCCGTGCTTGCGATAGCCGCGCGGGCGCAGGGCCGTACGCACTAGCATTGCAGCGCGGCCATGTCCGCGCGGTCGCTTTTCGCGCGTATATTGCACCAGCGCGACCCACGCGAGCGGAAATCGTAGAGTTGTCGTGCGTGCGCGGGTGCTGCATCAGCAGCCTGCGCTGGGGCCGCGCAAGCGCAGTATGAGCGCACAAGCGGTGCGGCGTGGCCATGTCCGCGCATTTTGCTGCATCAGCAGTTTGTGAGCGCATGTTGCAGCGCGCAATAACGCCAGCGCACGCCATGCGCAAGCCGTTGCTTTCAGCGCGCGAGCAGACGTGCCAGCGATCTTGAGGGCGCGAGGCGTTGCGACTTGTCCTCACGTGCGCGATGGCGCTTTCGATCGGCGGGCAGGCGTTGCAGCTGCCGTCTGTGTCGGGAGGCCGCGAGGCCGCGGAACAGCTGTTTACGCTTTTGTGCAACGCGTTCCGGTTGGACCCCAAGGTGGCCACCCACTTGGTGTCAGTCGCGGGCCTCGAGAGCATGGCTGATTTCACACACTTCTTCACGTCGGAGCAGGAAGTCGAAACCAAGGTAATCGAAAAGATCGAGGGCCTTTCTTTCCCAGGGATTCAAGCGTCGCGGCTGCGCCAGGCCTGGACCGCGGCGAGGCAGGCCGAAACGATCTCCGACACGCGGAAGAAGCGTGGCGTCGAGGATGATGACCTCGATGCGCTCCTGCCCAACAGTGACCTGAAAGACATCCGCGCCAAGTTTTACGCGAGGTATCGCCTGGGGTTCGGGGTCAAGACTGAGCCGTGCGATCACTTGGTGAGCAGAATCTCAAAGGAGCTGTCGCGGCGTTTGCTGCAGGCACGCGTTGGCGTTGTGCGCGCTGCGCGCGTCTCCGCGCGGTCGTTCGCGCGCGCGTCCGCAGGTGCATTCGGTTTTCCGCGTGAAGACGTTGACGCATCAGCTGACCATGACGAGGAAGCGGCAGCGCATTGCGGAGGGGCTAGTCCTCGTCACAGGGGAGCAAGCGAACGAATTCGACACGGAACCGCGCAGAGACGTGGCAACGTATGTCAATTTGCATCACACACTGATGCTGGCGCACGCGCGTGCAGGCGCAACAGCGCGCTGTGCATCGCGACGCTGGCGTTTCCAGCGCGCGCGGCGCGTGCAGGCGTCGTCCAGTTGGATCCGCAGCCAGCGGAACCAGAGGCAATGGATCGCGACAGCACGGATTACGTCGAGGCGCGAACGCGGTGCATCGCGCGCGGCAACCGGCGGTCCGTCGCGCGTCAGGTGCCGCTGGATGTCGTGCTCGCCTACCACAGGAGGCTCGCACAGTGTGCCACCATCCTTCCCCCGAGTCAGGCCCTCCAGTGGCTGCAACAGCGGGATGAGGAGGAGCGACAGCAGTGGGTTGACAGGCGCGCCGCGATCCGCGAGCTGCGAGGGGCTAGTGTCGCGAACGTTCCACCGGCGTGCAGGCATCGCCGCACGTCCATGTCGCTGGGAAAGATCATCAAGGATGTCTTCGAAAGGAGGGAGCACATGTGGGAGATCCCCGCACGCGGCTTCGCACCAGCCCCCGACGCGCGGCCTGCCGCGGACTTCGCGCGCGGAGCCCCGCGGGGCGCCCCGCCGCCACCTGCGGCGCAGCAGGGAGGCGCGGGTGCAGGGCGCGGGCAGCGCAACCCCAAGGGCGCGCAGAAGGGATCGAGCACCGGTTTGGCGACCCACCTCAAGAACGGAAAGGAGCTGTGCAAGAATTTCAATCGGGGGTCGTGCCCGGAGCCCTGCCCGAAGAATCTGGAGCACGCATGCTCCATGATCGTGAGCAAGAGCGGCCGCGTCTGCGGCATGAGGAATCACTGCGCCGCCGTGTGCCGCAAGGCGCCGATCCCGGAGCAGGGCGCGTTGTCGCAGTATTGAAGGGGCCCCGCCAGGGCGGAGGACAGCGCCGAGGCAGGGGGGCACGTTGCCTGTCCAGCGGAGCACGGCTTCTTTGCGCCAGCGCAGGCGGGCGCACCCAGCGCCCAGCCAGGTTTCCGCGCGCAGCAAGCGCGCGTTCTCGGCCAGGCGCAATCAGCGCAGTCATCGGGCGAGCAGGAGTCCGATGTGTCGGCACCGCAGGCGCGAGCGCATCAGCGCGGGGCGCCGAGCGACGGCGCGTCTTCGTTTGCGCAGGCGCCGCGGGTATCGAGGCACTTCCCCGTGATGTGGTCGCAGCGCCAATTGCGGCAGTGCGTCGTCAGCATGTTCCCCAGGGAATGGCTGAGCAGTTTTGTTTTTCCGTCATTGGAAGATCTAGTCAATCAGTCGCCGTTCGTGGATTTCGCAAAGTGGCTAGACGAGCGCAGCATCGCTGGACCAGTTGGCAGCACGGCAGGCCAGGGCACGTCTGCCATGCTGGAAGCCGCGGCGGGGCGACAGGCCGGGGCGCTCTCGGCCAAGCACGCGTTGCCGCCTCTCCTGGGCCACAGCCGGGATGAGGAAGAGCATTTCCGCGCCGCGGTTGATTTCGCGAAGCGGGGGAAGTTACCGTTCGATGAGGACGTTGCTGCTCCGCATGACTTGAAATTTGCGGCGGAGTCCACCGCCGCAGAGCTGCGCGACTTGAGGGAGTTTCGGTTGCGCAGCATGCACGCGCTGCAAGAGCTTAGTCGCCGGTGCAAGCCCCTCACGGCGGAGCTCTTGAAGTGGCAGAGTCCGACTGTGCGCGCCGTGGCGGGGCATATTCACGCCGGACTCATTGCCGTGCTGGTGGTGCTCGCGCGGTGGCCAGACCAAAAGCTGGCGTTGCGCTTTGTCACCGGCTTTGGCATCACTGGCGTAATGGAGAATACGGGTGCTTTTGAACCATCCGAGTATGAAGCTCCCATGCCCGTGCACTCGCTGCTTGGAGAGTCCAAAGTCTTGCTGGCGGAACTGGATCGCCAGCGCGCGAGTGAGGAGGGCCAATTTCTCTGGGATAGCTGCGAGGAAGAGTGCAAGAAAGGCTGGGCGGCACCGCTGCGAAGCAAGTCGGACATTGATGCGGAGTTCGGCGCGGGGCAGTGGGCGCCGATTCCTGCGTTTTGCCATATTCAGCCTTCTGGAAAAAGGAGGAGAATCGACGACGGGCGTCGGGGTAGGCAGAACGAAGCGACGGCATTTTGTGAGCGGCAAAGAATGTGTACGCCATTCCAGCCTGTCATCGATGCGAGGGTGGTCCGGCAAGCGTGTGCGGACGCTGGTGCCGACGTGGCCCGCGAGAGGCTCGTGTCGGGGGGCGAAGATTTGCCGTCGGCCTATCGCTCAGTCCCAGTGCACCCAGATCACTTGCGCTTGAACGTCGTGGCGGTCCGCGATCCTGTCACGGGAGAATGGAGGTTCCAGGTGGCGTGGGCGTTGCTTTTCGGTTTCTCCGCGTCAGTCATGCAGTTCGCGCGATGGGGAGGATTCCTGCAGGCAGTGCAGCGCCGCGTGTTGTCGCTTTTGCTTGCCATGTATGTGGACGACGCGAATATTACTGATTTTGAATCAGCTGGGGGCGCTGGTCAGGAGGCCGCACAGTGCCTTTGCGCGGAGTTGGGCACGCCTGTGGCTCCCTCGAAGACGAGGAGGATGAGCCCGTCCGGCGATTTTCTGGGCGTCGTGCACACCTTCGGCCCTTCGCTGGACTCGAATGTCATATCTTTCAGGGCGCGCGACACTCTCGTCGAAAAGGCGAAGACGTTCATTGCGGCGAGGCGCAGCGAGGGCAGGCTCACGCCCAGAGACGCCAGCAAGTTGAGAGGCCTCCTCAACTTCATCGCCAGAGCGGCGTGGCACGGCGTGGGCAAAGCAGGCATGGGGGCTCTGAGGCAACGGCAGTACACAGATCAGCCGCCTTGGACCCTGAGCAACTGCCTGGTGCGCGCCCTCGATTTCTTTTATATAATTCTGCAAGACATGCCGAGCCGCGTGGCCGAGATCGCGCCGAGAAGCGAGCCTTTGATTCTCATTGCTTCTGACGCGCGCGCTGACAATGACGCGTGGCCGACAGGGGGGTACGTGTTGTTAGATTGCGCCGACGGCTATCGGCAAGCTGGCTTCTGCGTTTTTGACGGGGCTCTGCTGGGCATGTGGGGCTACTGTGAGGAGCGCTTGAGGCAGGGCGGCCAGCCCATCGCGCTGTGTGAGGGCGCGATGCCGCCCATCATCTACCAGCGCCACGCTAAGCGGCTGGCAAACCGCCGCGTGCTGTATTTCATAGACAATACCAGCTCTCTGCATTCGTACGTCAAGGGCTGCGCGGTGCCGGCCGCGCTGGATCGGTCGATTGCTTTCACTAATTTCTTGGCGAGCCGCCGTTCGATCACCACGTGGTGGGAATTCACGCCTTCGGGGACCAATTGGTCGGACGGGATTTCGAGGCAGCTAGGAAGTGACGCGTTTGTGAGGCGACATCGATTTCCAGCAAAGCGAATCGGCGTGGACAGTCGTATTTGGACGGGCAGCTTGGAGAGCGCATGGCGCTTCGCCCGCGGGTAGCCCCCACGTGTGGCTGCGACGCGCCGTTATACATTGTGTTGCTCGGTAAGTGAACAGCGTTGGGTGAGCGAGCGGGGCGTGGGGGTGAGCAGCGTTGGGGGGATCGGCCAGAGGGATGCATCGCCCCTCGGTCGGTCGGCCTCCCGTCAAGGGGATGCATCCCTCCTTGGGGGAGAGCGGCTCCAGCCGCCCCAATGTTGTTCCCTATGGAAACCCGCTCTCTCTCACCTTAAACCTTACGTTCACTCCAACCAGCAAAAAAAAACAATGCTTTTGGTCCCTCGGACCCAGTCTAGTAGCTAAGGTGGGCGCGTAGATTATGGGTGCACTTTAGGCCCGGGCAGGCATGGGTGAGTGCTTCATAATGTACGCGCGCGGACACCTTGGAAACGTCGCCCGCGCATGCAGCTCGGGGCGCAGGGGCGAAGAGAGGGGGGGGGCGCCCCCCCCCTTCGCTGCCCGCGCCGAGGGGCTGCGAGGAAGGGGGGGCGACGGGCCGCGGTGGCCGCGCTCACCTTGCGATTTGATTTTTCCCACCCTCCCGCCCTGGGTTTGCATTCAGCAAGCTGGGGGGGGGCCAAGAGGGTAAGCGAAGCGACGAAGCCTCGAGCGCGACACTTCGCGCATGAGGGATGCATCTCCCCTCCGTGGTTGGTCGCGCATGAGGGAGGCATTTCCCCTCTGTTACAAGGGGGGGGATCGGCCAGAGGGATGCATCGCCCCTCGGTCGGTCGGCCTCCCGTCAAGGGGATGCATCCCTCCTTGGGGGGAGAGCGGCTCCAGCCGCCCCAATGTTGTTCCCTATGGAAACCCGCTCTCTCTCACCTTAAACCTTACGTTCACTCCAACCAGCAAAAAAAACAATGCTTTTGGTCCCTCGGACCCAGTCTAGTAGCTAAGGTGGGCGCGTAGATTATTTCTATGTCGTCTCCGACGACCTCCCGCTCGACATGCCGCTCTACAGGTGGGCTGATCGTTTCCCTCTTCCCAAACAGGCGTCGCGCCTCCAGGGGGTCTGGCGGGAACGGCCAGGCCCAGCCGCCACTCCCGGCGCAGGATCCGCAGCACACTTACAACCACGATTAAGAGATTTACATGGGCGGCGCCCCCCGCCCCTTCTTTCCCGGGACTGTTCGAAGTATGTTCGATAGGCTCGGGGGCTCCATGTCGCCACAGCATTCGCGAGTGAGCGTGGCCCCTGATGTCACAACGTCGAACGACCCGGCTTCCACATCCGCGGCGCCGATGCAGGGCTGCGACCTAAGAGTAACTGTGCTGCGACAGCCAGAGGGAGACAAGGACCAGACCTGTCGACCCCATTTCAGTCGCATGTGGGCGCAGCCGGCTATGTCAAGCAAGCGTTCGATCCGACGCCCACGCCGTTCACCGTTGGCGGTGGCGGAGCGTCCCGAGCCAAGCGCAGCTACGTTGCGAGAGCCGGGGGAAGTGCGTGCAGGAAATATCAGAAATACGAAAGAGGGCCGGGCAATTGTGTTGCCAAACTTCTGGGGGACTGTCACGCGAGTTTGGGACAACCCGCTGTCGGTTTTCACGGGCATGATTCTCGAACTTTCCCGCGCGCTCCCTGCCTCCGGACAGGCATGAGTCCCGATGCGTACTCCTCTTGATTATCATGCCACGCACTTCGAGTTCTCTCGCCACCACGTGGCGGGGTGCCTCCGAATGCGGCCTGCGCGCCAAACGCCCGACAGAAGAGAGGCCCAATGCGCTGATGAGGACGAGCGTGCCAGAGACTGACGCCTACGACGGCTTCGAGTATCGCTGCCAGAACATTGCCGCTGGCGGGTGCAAGGGCTGCCGCGCCTCCTCAACATCTGGAGGGGCTCCACTCCGTATGGAAGGCCATCGGATCGCCGCCGTCAGCTGCGTCGCTTGCATGCGCGCGAGCGGCGTCGGCACCGCAACAACGCGCGATGCCTCCGCACCTGGGGGCCCGAGCAGCAAACTCGCGCGCCCTTCCAACGCTGGGCGCAGGAGAAAATGGTTTGCTCAGTGGCGATCTCCGGCCCCGACGAGTTCCGCTAGGCGGCCCACGTTTCGTCTCGCTTGACCGGCATGGCTCGCGAGTGCGCGGGCGAGTGTCCGCCGTCGGTCCTCGCCCACGGCGGCCGCGTCGACGGCGGCCATGCGCCGCCCATGACCGACCTCGCGCGCAGGCCGGCCGATCCGCGGGGCCAGCTGGGAAAGGAGGAGCGCGCGCAGGCCGCATTTGCCCTGCTAAATGTTAACCGATTGCCTCGGGGGCGCGCCGGCAACTTCCACGCCAGGTTGGGCGTCCGCTGCAGTGGGGCGCAGCGGGCCAGCCAACTCATGATCGGCTACGCGGGCGGGATATGCTTCTTACTGCGCGCGGCGAGCGCGTCGAACATCCAGCGCGCTATGGCCCCGCGGCGCCGCCGCGTGGCCTGCCCGACGGACGCGCCACAACTGGCCCACGTGATGGGCCTGCTACGCCGATTTGGCCATGCGATCGAAGGCGCGCCGGGCGATCTCGCCTCGGCTGCGCATTCGCCCCCGAATTGCGCGGCGCTCCTGCGGGGCAGCGCAGCGCGCCTTCCTTGGGGGCCCGAGAGCGCGCGGAGTCTCGACGGCGGCGCTCGAACAACAATGCGCCCACGCGCCGCGCGCGGGGGGCCATCGAACGCGGGGGCAGAGGCCGCGGAGAGGTTGCCGCGCCTTCCCGGCAGATCTGGTCAACGCTGACCCCCGCGCAATTTTCGCCGGCTGCAGGGGAAGGGCAAACTTCCGGACCAGTAGATTGGGAGTCGGCCGACAAGGCAACCTACCAGGTCCAGGCGGGGCGCGCGTCTCAAGCGCCGCAGCGGCGACCCCGCGCAGCGCGCCGGCCCCCGGAACGGCCCCGGGAACGCCGGCCAGCCAATTCCGGCTTCGGCGACTGGCGCGGTCAGCGCCAGCAGCGGCATCAGCTCCCAGTGCTTCGCCTGGCGGATCCTGGCAGGCAGTTGGACAGGGCCATCGGTCAAGTGGAGCGCGTACTCTTGTCTTCATCGGCATCGCCCAACCCCCATGAAACTGAACTTCCGCGACTGCGCAAGGAGATGGACCTCGTTGGCCGCGTGCGACTGGACTCTGCTCAACCGACGGATGGGGCAACTATGTCACTGCGTTGCCAGTCCGAGCGGCAGAAGTGAGGGGCGCAGCAGCCGCAGCAGCCGCAGGCAACCGCGGCTCCAGCAGCATCAGCAGCGCCACCATCTCCGACGCCACAGCGCCGGGCCGGAGCGGCTGGCGCTTTCCCGCTGGGGCCGCAGCCCGGGCGCAGCTGGGCAAGCGGCATCGATGCCCGAGCCGCGGTGCCAGCTACCCCACCTGCCGATGATGTGCACTTGCCGAGCTGCGCCATCAATCTCAGTGCTCGGGCCATGCGGAACGAGCTCCGTGAGGCCGCCGCAGTCGGCGCCGGTAGCCGCGCCACCAACAGTGCAGGAGTCTTCTAACACGCTGGCTTTATATCCCATCAGCGCGCCCCCGTAGATGCGAGCCAACAACCCGGGGAATTGGCCGCGCGGTTCGCCGGCCGCGACACTTGGATGTCCAGCGGCGCGCGATCTGAACGCGGAGTGGGCATCGTGCTCGAACGCGCGCAGCGACGACAATTCGACGAGCTCCACGGCGCCTGGCTTGCACTCGAGCTCTTAGGCCAGGAGGGCGAGCAGCGACGACGAGCCGCGCAGACGTGGACCGAACCCCGTACACATGTACCTCCTGTGCCGGCTGCCGCACCAGCTGCACCCCTCGTCGCGGTCTTCAACGGCGACGATCGGGAGTGCCCGATTTCCGTCGAGGCTTCCCGCGTCCTGCGCTGGACGTGCCGCCTTCAGCCCGTGCAGAAAACCGCCCCCCCCCATTGAGGGGCTGCCCGGCGCGCCGCTGCAGCCCGGCTGGCGTCGTCGCCGATTCCCGGTCCATCGGAGCAGATCGCGCCGCAGCGGGCCCAGCAATTGCATTGCCGGCCCGCGCGGTAGACCCGGGCTCTCCAGTTCCAGCACCTGCGGCGCTGGCCCAGCCGATGCCAGACAGCGCGCCAGAGGAGACGCCACCGCAACAGGACGCCGCGCAAACTCCTGTGCCCGCGCCGACACCCGGGACATCGCGGCAGGGTCGCACGCAAGCTTGCCAGCGCTTCCAGTTTCATGTCCGCTACCGACGTGGCAGCGCCGCGCGACGCCTGGAGGGACTTGCGCGCTGCCGCATCGACCAACGTTTTCGCGGCGGCCGACCGGCACGTGCCGGAGTACACCAACCGACTCACCATATTACTTGGCGAGCACCGACCTCCCCGGCGGCCGGATTATGCCTATGTAGATGCCGGCGCCTGGCCCAATTTCTGGGGGCAGCGTTTCGCCGCGAACCTGGCCGACGAGGCTCCGAAGGCCAGGCTCCAACCCGCAGATGAGAGGCTGACGTCTCCACTCTACGTGGAAGGATTGGGCAACGGCTCACAGGCTGCCAATTGGGAGGTGCACTGCCCAATCGCGGTTGTCGCCCGCGACGGCGCGGCCGCCCAACGCAACGTGCGCGTTCCTGCCGTGGAGGGCGAAGGCTTCGACCTCCCTGCCCTACGTAATCCACGCAGTCCAAGAACGGGATTTCGGAGACAAGCGTAGCCAATGAGCGCCTCGCAGTCCCCAATTCTTGAGGCTATGTGGCACCTGGCCCAGGCGTGCTGCAGTTCGACTTGGGGCGGGCTGCAAGTGGCAATTTATGCATGCCAAATCCAATTGTGACCAGCTCAAGCCACCGACCGGGGAGCCTCCACCTAAGCAGCTCGCTACCAGCAGTGAGCAGCGACAGCCGGGGCCGTGTTTCCAGCGCCAGTCGAGAGTTTTGCCAGCTCAAGATGCAGCTTCTCGACCCCGACGCACGAGCACCAGTGCGGGGCGCACCTCGCGAAACAGGCTACGACCCAATTCGCGCGCGCGGACGTCAGTCTCGCTACTTGTGGTCGCGAACTGGCGACCGCAGGCGTGGCCGCTCTCGCGCCGCCTGGCGCCCACCCACGGATCGCCCCACGCTCGGGATTTGCCCTCGTGGGCGTCGACGTCGCGGGCGGAGTGATGGGCCCCGATTACCGCGGCGAGCTGGATCTGATCATGCACAACACCAGCACGCGGATGTTCGCGGTCGAGCAGGGCCAGAGGATCGCCCAACTCGTCCCAGAGCGCATCATCACGAATACCGACATAGCTGGTCGTTAGCTGTCCTTCTCCATCTTCTGGCGGCTCCGGGGGCTTCGGTCACGCTGGCGCGACGCACCTCGGCAACGGCCCGATCCAGCAGGATGCGGGCGCCACGGCGCCAGCGGGGCCTGCGGGCAAGTATGTCACCGAGGTCGCGCAGCCCCTGCGCTAGGAGGAGGAGAGGCCAGCCCGCGTGGCTGGCTCGGCCGACTTTCCCAGGCATCAGCGGGCAGCAGGACCGGGGCGTCCCGCTTGGGTTCAGGAGTGAGGACGGGGCGTTTCGCTTTCACGACAAGAGCACGGCTTCGACGTCGTTCGCACCCGGCAGCTACGAGGGCGCCTCCTTGAGGCTAGCCGGCCCGGCTTGTTCTAGCTCCACCTGCAACCTGGCGTGGATCATGCGACGCGGGCAGTGGCGAGGTTTGTTTTCCGACTGGCGCCCACGAGCCCAAGACTCTGGCGCCAGAATTGTGTTCTACGGCCGCCACGGCGAACAGAAAAGACGGCCACCAATGCGACAGATGTCCGACGCGCAGGTGCTCCATTTGACTCAGCACAGAGCATGCCGCGAGCCGTTGGCCCCAGAGGCCGGGCACAGCAACGCGGTTTGCACGGCGCTTGCTCGAGCGCCCATCCTCGACCAGCTGCGCAGGTGCAACGTCGAGCTCAAGGATCGCGAGGGCGACTGGGCGGTCGTCAATCCGCGGGCGCACGCGGCGCGATGCACCGCGAAGTCTCGCGCCAGTCGCCGCGCTGCAGCTGCGCTGCGACCAGCGCTGATGCGACGAGGAGAGCGCGCGCTCATCGAGGCGCGACGGCAGTCCGGGCGCCAGGCTCGAACGCCTCTTCCAGTCCTACGGTTAAGCGCCGCAGCGACACCGAGCAGCGCGCTGAGGGCCACGGCGCCGAGCAGCGCGCCAAGGGCCGCGACATCAAGCAGCACGCCTGGCGCCTCAACACCAAGCACCACTTTCGATACCATAGATTGCGATCATCTCGCAGAGCAGGCGATGAGGACGAACAAGCCAGGGAGGCATCGAGCAACTATGTTGATGTTACATTTGAAAATAACAGTGGGTGATTTGGAAAATTGGTACGATGGATACTGTTATCGGCTGTGAGATCCATAATGAGATCGACCGTGGAATCGAAGGTGAGGGCGATTGCGAGATCGCTCATGCGATCTCTTATGAGATCGCTTGTGATAGTGATAGTGAGTATCGATTGTGAGATCGATGGTAAGATCGGTCGAGAAGTCGGTATGGTGAGACCGATCGATAAGAAGATCGACCAGGAACCTGGGAAACCGGGATCCTCGCCGCCCTTGAAATCGGCCCGGAACCCGGAACCGGGAACCCGGAAACCCGGAACCGGGAACCTGGGAACCCGGGAACCCAGCGCGCGACCAAAATCGGCGGGGCACTTTCGACAAATCTTTCAACATCCGCGAGGGCCCCTTCAATGCAATCACGATTGGGAAATTGAATAAGATCCGCAATGAAGTCGACAGTGAGATCGGTGGTGAGATCGATAGTTAATCATCGGCCCGGCCGGAACCAATGATCAGGAACCCGAGAATCCGGAACCGGGAACCCGGGAACCAATGAGATCCGCAACGAATTCGACAGTGAGATCGGCAGTGAACCTTCGGCCCGGAACCAGTGACCAGAAACCCGGGGTCCCGGAACCGGGAACCTGGGAACCCAGCGCGCCGCCAAAATCGGCGAGGCACTTGTCAATTCTAGCAACATCCGCGAGAACCCCTTCAGTGCAAGCGTTGATTGGGGAATTGCCGCTGAACGACGGTCGTCTGGCAACTGCGTTGCTGGCGCCTACCCCGCGGCAGAGCGCGCGCGCCAGAAAGCGAAAGATGGGCGGGGAGATGTGCCAAAGGCACGGGAGCTGGTCGTGGATGACCACCGCGACGACTGCGGCACCGACCTCACGGGTTTTGCCCTGCGTCTTCTGGGTTTCCCAGCCAGTGGCTACGTGGGCGAAGCCGACGCGTGCGACGACGACGACGACCTTCGCGGCTGCCTTGCCTCAGGCCTGCCCACGTGGGGTTTCCAGGGTTCGTCGGCCCTGGCATCGGATCGCCGCCTGGCGAGTGCTCGATCGTCGCAGTCCACCGAGTTCGGCGACGCACGCCACCTCCTCACCCACCTCATCTGCATCGACCGCGGCGCTGACATCGTGGTGATATTCGGTGGGGAGGCGCGGGCCAGCACGCTGCCGCCTGAAGGCGAGCGCCATCTTCGACATGGCCACGGGCTGCGACCTCAACGATGAGAGCCAGCAGTGAGCCGTGGAGCAGTACCTCCAACAACACGGGCCCCTAGTGGCCGTCATGTCTCCCGCCTGCCGGCCCCCGGCCTTTCGGTCGCTGGGCGATTTTGAATTGCACTTGCAACGACCGCGCTCGGCTTTGGCCCTGCGAGGACGTGGCGCTTCATGGCAGATTTTGCGGCTAGTTTGCACGGCTGCAGTTGCAGCTGGGCAACTACTTCGTCAACGAGCCGCCTGGCCCAGCATGGCTGTTGACGAGCCGCTCTGGCCAGAGGTGCCATCGATGCCAGAGGTCACCTTCGACAAGTGTCACCAGGGACTTCGAGATCGCCGCGGGGGCATTTGGAGGAAGACAACCAGCCTCGTCTTCCATGCCCTGGGGATCTTCGATCAGTTCGTGAACCTCAGGTGCACCAACGAGCACCCGCGCGTGCACGTCGAGGGCCACGACAGCACCGACGCCCAGGTCTTGCCATGAAATATGGCCAGACGGCTTGTCCAGGGCATCGTGAATTTACGCCAGCGCATGCGACGACCGCATGAGGCGAACTATGTTCGCGACTGCGACTTCGACGCGGCAGCCTTCCTAGCGGCGGTCTCAAGGGGCCGCAGAACGAGTGAGATCAGGAGCCCCATGGCCGCTGAGCGCGCGCGCTACGCGCGCAAGGCGTGCTTCGCAACGTGCGACTGGATTTGCCCGTGCCCGCCCGAGGCCAGGCCACCTGCCAGCACCCTCACAGTGCCCGAATCCATGTGGAATGCTCCGCCTGCCGCGAGGAGAAGGAACGCGACCATCCAACGCGCGCTCACGAGCTCAGCAAGTGTAGGCTCGCGGATCCTCGTGCACTGCGTCGCCCACTTACGGGTCAACACTCACGGGCGCAAGCACAACCTGGAGGACCACGCCCAACCAGCGAGCAACGGGCTCAGCTGCCTGGAGGAGCAGACCTCGGAGCAGCAGACGACGCCGCACTACCATGGGCACCGGCCAGCTCACTCGGTGCCAGCTCATCCTCCAGCGCTGGGGCTCGGGGTAGTGGAGAGGGCAGCCGCGTTGCCAATCCGCAACTGCGAGCCAGTCCAGCAGCCAGCACAACACCGAGACGGAGAGCAACTCGAGCTACCGACGCCGCTGTAGGCAATTCAGCACCTGCAGACTGGGCTCGATTTGGTATACGTCGCGACTCGCACGAACACGAATGCGAGAGCCGCGCAGGCTACATCTCCAGTGGTGGCACGCCACCAAGGAGGAGATGACGCGAGCACTGCGCGCAGCCAACATGTCACAGGTAGTTGAGACATCATCCCCACTGCGGTTATCCACTGCCGGGAATGCCGCAAGGGGGGCCCCCGCCAGCGCGCCAGACCGTTGCCGCGCTGCGCTTTCCGACGCAATTCCATCCAGCACGTTAATTGTGACATCCGCATGCTACTGCGTTTGATCTGCTGCTCCTCGAGGTGGCGCAACGGCCAGTAGATCGAGTGCAGATGCGACTCGCGTTGCTGGCAGCAGTGGGCAGGTCATGGATCCAGCTAGTCGGATCAAGGGGGACTTTCATCGCGGGCGGTGAGGGCGGGATGACCTCCAAGTAGTTCGTAGAGGAGATGAGGAGGATATAAGCCCCAGTGCCAGCACGCTCGTTTCATGGAGCGATGCGGCGCAATGTTACGACGCGCGCTGGCAAGTTGGGGCGCGAAGGCACCATTGCCAATTTCGACCCCGTGCTGGCCCGCGCCATTTTCGCGGGCAGCAGCCTCGCCCACGTGGGCGGCGTTACGCCGTGTAACGTCGTTTTCGGCCGGCGGCCCAGCATGCTGTCACCGCTCGGCGCAGTCGAGGACGGCGAGGGCGAATGCGTCGCCGGAGCCGGGCCCGCTGCCGCTGGCGAGGTGCAACCCAACCGACTGCAGTGGTGCATCCGCGATGTCGCCTTGCAGCGCATGATTGAGGCGACTTCGACTGCTCGCTTCAATCGCGCCTCCGACACGTGCTACCGAGACCGAGAAGGGACGCGTCAACGTGAGTGACCAGGTGGAGACCCAGCGGCCTCCTAGCACGAAAGACGCGTCGGCTGGGCAGATCTTGTCATTGTGGACCTGGCCAGAAGCAAGGCCGCGGTCGCGCACCGCAGCGCCGGGGTGGTCTGCGGGCTACTCGCGCGGACCTGCGGCGCCGTCGTCGACGTCATGAGCGCCGGCATGGCAAGAGCAGGCTGGGCCTGGGATCGCATGGGCGATTCCCTCGAGCACATGGCGCCAGGCTCAGGAGCTCAGGGGCAGGGCAAGCAACTGGCCGAGCAGGCTCGGCAGCGCCTTGATGTCCTCGATGCTCGGCGCCACTTTCCCCGCAGATGTTTCTAACTACCAGACGCTTGTGCCGCGCGTCTCGTGCGAGGTCCGAAATTTGTAGGCAACTGGCCGAGCTGCAGCCGCAGCCCAGTCATCTGGCGGTCGCCTCGGGGCCCGAGCGACGCCCGCCAATTGTGCTTGGGCGGCGTCGAGTTCGAGGCCCGCAGCCTTCAGCTTGAAGAACGCTCGCATCGGCCATTTTGTCCTGGGTGGCGGACAGCTGCTGGCGTCCGACGCCGGGCGGGATCAAGGCGGGGCGACGTTCCATGACTGTCTGTGCGCCCTTGGGGGCGCCGCCAGCGTCTTCGAGGGTGGTTCACCATCAGCCCTGTCGGTAATGCCCTAAGAGGCCGACCGTGACTTCTCTTGCCGCGTACAAGAGGCGATGTTGGCAGCTTGGAAGGAGGTCGAGGGCGCCGAGGATCTGGCTCAGGAGCCGCAGGAGCTGGAGTGCCCCGACAGCCAGCAGATGGCCCGCGCGGCCGTCGAGCACCCGGCCGCCAGCATGGGCCGCAGACGACGCGAGCGGCCCCGGCGCCTGGAGACGCAGCACCATCGTCGACAGATCCACGAGCGGCATCACCACTGCCTGCGCGGCGCAACCCCAGACGTCCACGCCAATCTTGGGGCGGGGGATGAGGGGGACAGCGCGTGGAGTTATATTTGGACCCAAGTGCGCGCGAAGCATTTCTGAGCTGCCACGAGCGCAATTATGGCGCCGGCGGGCGCGCCACAGCCGCGCTTGGGGTCTTCGCCGCCGTCGAGGCCGCGGCAACGAAGCGCGACGCCAGTCTCCTAACCAAAGAGGAGGTGTCGAGGCTGACCAAGGAGGTGGCCGCTGCCATCCTCGAGGAACTCACCACCTGGGTCAAGCACAAGTGTTTCGAGAGCCGCCCTCTTAAAGGCGCTCGAAACGCCATGGGCTTCAGGCGCGTTCAAATGGAAGCACTGGAATGGTCGGGCGAGAAATCTGACGGGGTCACCCGTTGCCGCGCGGCGCTGGGGTCTTCCGCGACATGGGCGCCGGGGCCCTGGAGACGTTTGCCAGGGCGGCGAAAGCGGTGTCTCAAAGCATTCTGTCTCCGGAGGCAGCCCGTCGCCAAGACAGGGCGCGCGTCGCCGTGGACGCCCAGAAGGCGCTCCTGTGGGGCATGGCCTTTGCCGCTTTGCCGAGATGCAGGAGCAGGGCGAAGCGCCGAGGGGGGTAGATTTCACCCTGCCGCCCAGCAGCGCGGCCGTCCTCGGGCAGGTCCCGGGCTGCGAGTCCTTCGACGAGCGGACCGAGTGCCTGGGTTGCATCAAGCCGGGCACGGGCTGCGGGGGCGCGCCTCGGTCGCGCGCTCAGAGGAGAGCCGAGGCGGCGCGGCCCAGAGTTCGAGGTCATGCACGAGGCGTCCTGCGCCCGCGGCGCCGGCGCCCCAGAGGTAGCACGCATGCTGTCCAAGCGCGTTGACGATATCCAGACGGCTGGACGCAAGGAGCACGTCAACCGCCTCATCGGCCACATCGAGAGCGTTTTCGGGAAAATAAAACGGGATTACGACGACTTCACCAAGCGCGGTGCCCACCAGCACCACAGCGCCGACGGCGGCGCGATGCTCAACCGGGGCGAGTGCATCGACGAGCTGATCCCGATCGGGCGCGTCGACCTGGTCAAATCGAAGGCCGACGAGCCAGCTGAGGGCCCACTCCCGGACCACCTTGTCTGCCTCTTCGGAGCAGCCGCCGAATTTGATTTCCGCGCATTGCCACGTTGCCGCATACATCGTCGCGTTGCAGCGGGCCGAAAACAGGGCCATCATGCAGGTCGACGCCGTCGATCATGCAGGTCAACGCCGTCGATCTGGCCCCGCGGAAGGTCAATGCGCGCATCGTCTACCCGGCGATGGAGTGCGCGTCCCAGCTGGGCGCGCACAGCGACGGCTCCTTCAAGGGCGAGGAGGAGACAGGGCGCGGCATGAGAGGCGCAGTATACATGCGTCTGGGCAAATGTCGCAGTATTGGTAAACAGACCTGCCACTAGCTGGACGCTGTGAGTCGATCGCCGTGTAGATTATCATTCGGCTCCGATCTGTTCGCGGCACGTGGAGCAGCAGACTGACCACTGGCGCGCCTCCTCGCGCTCCGCGAGACGCCGCGAGGACCCGCCTCAGCAGGCGAGATCAGGAGGCTGAGGGAGGAGGGGGGGGTCCACCGTGCAGGCCGACCTGGTCGCAGACGGCATGTCCGTCTGGCGCCCGCCATCAGAGAACAGCATGGCAGGCCACCGGCGGCGGCTAGCGGACCAGCGCCGCGCCAAACAGCTACCCGTCATGCTGCGGCGCGACGCCCGCGACATGCGAGCGCAGTCCATGACAAAAGGGACCATCGGCAGAGATCTTATCCTCGACGCCATGGAGGGCTAGCTCGTCTACGTCCTCCCCACAGTGACGCTAAGCGAACAGTGCAAGACGAGGGCCGTACCAAGATCCAGCTACAGCGAAACCGCCAACGATAAGGACGATGGGTGACCAGATTTCGGGCGCAGGCGAACAGTGTCTGCAAAATGCGGCATTGTGAGCCACATTGATGGGAAACTGCTCTCTCGAACTGCGTTCGAGAAACAGCGGGTGAGTTGAGGGGCCGCTTGCACTGTCAGTCTTCTGCTGCTGTTGTTGGAGGGGTTGGCGGGCCGACTTCGGGGGTAATTCCACCCCTGCCACGGGCGACGTGAAACAAGTTTATGGCGGCTGGTACCGTGGGGGCCGATGTGCCTTGGGGCGGAGTGAAGACCGCCAACTACGGGATCTACCCAAACCGGTTAATCTACCTTGTCAGGCACAGCATATTTTATCATGAACATGGTTAGTATAAAAAGGTTTCCTGACACTGGAACTGTTTAGTCCGTTCGTCGTGTCTTGTTGGTGGTCTGGACGGCTTGCGTCTTGGCCACCAGCGAGGCACAACGGATTCGTTTAAGCACCAGATTCAAACGGTAGGTTGCTAGGCAGCCGGGCAGTCTGCATGCTTGTAGCATAGTGGGGGGCAGTGTTGGGCCATGGGCGTTAGGCTCAAGCCTGGCCAGGCTCCGCGCCCGCTCTACATCGTTATACAATGTATCTTGCACACCCTGACCCTTTACACAGAAAAAACATGTATGCTGTCATTGTTTTGCATCCTATTCGCCCTCATGCTCCCCCCTCCCCCCTTCCCCGCCGAGGAGAGCGAAGCAGCAGGAGAAGGCGCTGTTCGCCAAGATGCTCGGCTGACCAGCCCCCGCGCCGCCCAGGGCGGGGTCGGTGCGCGGCCCCCTTCCGGGCCCTGCGGCCACGGGGCGGAGGCTTTCAGAGGGCCCCGCGGATTGTCGCGGCAGCAGCGTGGGGGAGGGATCGCAGTCCGAGGCGGGAATGTTCGGGCGGGTCTAGGACGAAGATAGATCCGTTCCAGAACGTTCCGGAACGCTCTCGCGTCCTGGAACGCTCAGAGAAGGCCGCGGCGCCAGAGACATTCTCCAGATCCGCGGGATCTCAGATATTCTCGATTTATGTTTACCCGAAATTATCCTCGTCCTGGCTTCGTCTTAAGTGTGTACGTGCCCGCCGCCTTGGGGATCGATCTTCGGAGACTTCGGCGGGCAGTGGACATGGACATACTCTGGCCACCCTCACCGACCGCTGGGGGCTCAGGGCTTCGTTTCCCTAGGCGGTGGATCTGGACAAATCCCCGCCTCGCAGGATCGCAGGGGCCAGGATTCGCGGGAGGTCTGCTGCTGCTTCTGGTGGTGATGATGTTGATGGGGATGAGCATGAATGATGATGGCGTGATGATAATGGTGGTGATGGTGGCGATGATGGATGGTAGTTTATGGGTTGTAGATGGTGGGTGATAGTCGTAGACGATAGTCGGTGATTTCTCGTGGTGAGGATGAAAATGATTGATGCTGCGCACGAGGAGATTGAAGAGGAGGGGGGTCGAGCAGGAATGAGGATGGGTGACGGTCCGGGGGGTTGGGGGTGGGGAAGGGGGAGGTATGATTCGGAGCGGGGTGTAGTCCCTGGCAGTTCCTCCCTCCTCCCTCCTGCTGCTGCTGCCGCCGCTCCCTCCTCGCTCCCCTTTCCTCCGTCCTTATCCCTCCTCCCTCTTCCCTCCTCCTCCTCCCCTCCTTTCCTTGACTGGACTTCTGCACTGATCACTGCAACTGCAACTCCCTGTAACTACACCTCACCAGTGCTTGCACGGGAACGCTGGTTCGTGTTGTTCAACATATGCTGCACCCCAGTGCAGTGTGCGCTTCTGGAGGCAAAACACTTGAGCGTTGACCTAAAGTTTGGCAGGCTTTACGCACGAAAGGCTTGGGATCGAGCCATTCTGCGCTGCAGCATGCCCGTTACACGTCAAAGCAATCGGGAAAGAACGAGCCTTGATTGCTTAAGCCTTCATTCCGACGAGTCCGAAGATACGAAGGTCATCCACATGTGTATTCCTTACGGGGACTTGGGGCGAACCCCTCACACGACTTCGAAGTATGGAATCGCTCACTTTCGCATCCTACACGGGTTCCCAGGTGAATCGGCACTCTCCTCCTCTTTCTTCTTCCTTCTCCCTTTTTCTTCCTCCCTCCTCCCCTCTCCGCCTTTGCTCTTTCTATATCTTTATCTCTCTCTCTCTCTCTTTCTCTCTCTCTCTCCCTCAGGCTGCTTATTCCCAGCCACTCGGACGCTGCCCGCAATCGGTGCCCACCATCACCAACGTCTCCTCCCTTCTCCTCCTCCTCCCTCCGTACCTCCCCGTCACCGTTTTCGCTCAAGATGATGACCTGGGGGGCTGTCCAGCCTCCAACCTGGGGGGCTGTCCAACCTCCAGGCCGCAGGGAGACCTCTGGACCGAGGACAGTCTTCTGACGGGCGTCGGGCGCGCGCGGGCGGCACCGCAGCAGCCATGGGGCATGGCGGCGGCGGACGCGGGGCGGGCAGCGCCTGGACGGGGGCTCCGCATGGCCAGAGGGCTCCGTGGAGGAGCGGCAGCGGCAGCCGTCCTCCACGCAGCAGCTATGTGGTGTGCGATGAGTGCAGCAGGTGGCGCTACTGCACGAACATCACCAGCAGAAACGATGCCCGCATATGTGGCGCCAGCCTCGCCCACTTCGTGTCAGAAGGCCACATCTTCAACGACGACGACGGCCGCAGCAGGCCCAACCTCCCATGGGGAGGAGCAGGAGTAAATGGTTCGCCGAGAGTCATGCGGGCGGATGGATGGCATCAAGGAGGTGCAGGAGGCAAGGGGCGTGGAGACCAACAGCAGCACACAGCTGCAGCCACAGCGTACGACAAGCTCTCCAAGGACGATCCCGTCCGCACCCACTATGAGGCGCTCTGGCCAGGACTGGTGGCATCTCAGCAACCAGCAGCTGCACCATCAGTTGGACCCAAAGCAGTGGAAGCAGCAGCCAGACGATTGGACAATATCCAGAAGCGGGCGCGAGCAGCAGGAGAAGCGGTCGAGAGCGCCAAGCAGCATCTGGCAGATAGTGAACGCAAGCTGCATGAGGCAATGGAGTCGGCCACCGCAGCAGAGGAGGAATTCGACACGCTCAAGGCCCAGTCGGCAAGCCTGAACCAGCTCCAGCAGGCGCAGCAGCACCAGCCGACAAGCCCGACCTGGCCGCCCTCCTGGAACAGTTCGAGAAGGAGCCCGACGACTTCCACAGGTGGGCAGAGCCAGAGAAAGAAGTCTGGCGCGCGGCGAAGGCGAAGAGCGAGGCCATGGCCAACAAAGTCAATGAACACGAGGCGGAGACGGCAAAGCACCTGCAGTACCTGGCGGAAGAGACGGCCAAGTACCAGGAGCAGCTGCGGCAGATCGAACAGGGCCGCCTCGAACGCCAACCAGATGCAGCAGCAGAGCAGGCAGATCGCTCGCAGGGCCCGTCAGGCAAGAAGCTCTGCCCGAGCCCAGCGCCACAGCGCGAGCCAGCAAGAGAGTCAGCAGGCTCTGGAGCAGCAGCAGCGGCCAAGCCCACCGGCGCCGCTGAGTCAGATGCTCCAGGCGAAACTGCCGAACCAGACGCAGGAGCAGGCAGCAGAGACGAAGAACGCCGAGCCCGAGTGGATGCTCACGCCCAGCAGGCAAGGGGCATGGTCGCCCGGGCCCGGCGAGCTGAGGTCTCCGTCGCAGAGGTGCAAAGCGATGAGTCCCCAGGGTAGTCGCAAGGAGGCGAGAAAGAAGAGGGCTCGCCGCCAATTCCACGTCGATTTCTTCAACATCACCACCGGGGGGCACCAGGCGCAAGGCTACCTCGGGGAGATCAACATTGCGGAGGACAGAGACATCATCGGCATGGCGGAGCACCGCCTGCGCCAGACAGCGCGCGTCAGCAAGGCAAGAGCGGCCCTGCGGAAGAGCGGGCTTCGCAGCCACTGGACCAGAGCACGCCCAGGAGAAGGAGAAGGCACCAGAGAGGGCACCCGTGCCCTCGCGCGCAGCACGCTGGACATCCAGGACAGGATTGCGGGCTACGACGAGCGCGACCAGAGGGGGGAGGGCAGCGACATCACGGTAGTGATCACCAACCTCCACAAGGTGCGCTCCGTTGTAGCCTTCATCTACCTGGAGTGCGGCACGGGCCCGGCGGACAGGAACATTGACTTGCACTGCGACCTGCGCGAGAAGATGGCAGCCCAGGGGGGGGGGGGGGCCTGGGCTGCCGCGGGCGACTTCAACATCGCGCCGTCGGGGTTCAACGACAGCTTCTGGCCCGGGGCGCTACATGCGCAGGTGGTTGCAGCAGAGAACGAGGCCCCGACGTGCTTTCCAGCTGCGGGCGCAGCGCGCTGCCTAGACTACGCGTTCATCTCGACAGGCCTCGCGCCGCACTTTGGCGAGCAGGAGCTGATCAGGACAGCGCCGTGGAAGCCGCGCAGCGGAGTCAGGCCCAAGCTGAACGGCAGACCCCGACAGCTCAGAGGGGGGGGGCCCACGAAGACCAGCGGCCATCGAACCGCCAGTCACCATCGAGAAGATGCCCAAGTCGCGCGCAGCCTGCCGCGGGGCCGCCCGTGGAGGGCAAGAAGCAATGTGAAGGCGACAGCAATCGCTTGCTGAATCAGGCTGCGAGGGCGACGAGAATGGCGCGGAGCCAGTGTCGCAGCTGCACTGCGACAAGGAGGTGCAGCACGTCGTCCACGATGAGCTCTGGCTGGCCACGGCCGCCGAAGTTCGAGCGCGGGCCTTGGGCGAGCTCGCCGCGCACTTGCAGGGCACGGTCGTGGGCGCGCTGATCGGAGACGACATGCTGCAACTAGGTCGGCGGCGTGGGCAGTTCGCGGACGCGCTCGAGCTCAGCCTGCGCGAGAGCGCGGGCCCCCCCGCCGACGAGCGCGGCAAGCACCTTGGGCAGGGCAGGCCGCCGGATTACAAGAGCATCAGCATCCAGGACGCGGCCCCTGCCCTCGCGTGGGCAGGCGCCGAGTGGAAGGCGCGCGCGCGCGGTGGGCAGAGATCGCCTCGCTAGTGAGCCAGCTCTCGCATCGCGACGCGCGGGCTTGGGAGGAGGAAGAGGCGGCGCGCCAAACCCTCAAGCCGCAGGCCCAAACCGACGAAGGCTCAGATGGTGGATTGGGCCCGTCGGCGCCCGAGCCCAGCGCCGCCGCGTCATCGGGCCAGGCAGCCAGCGATGCCGGGGCCCCCTCGCCAGCCGTGAGCCCGTCGAAGGGCGCGGGAGAACGCTCGGCGGATCGCGCCCCCACCGAGCGGGGCCAGGGCCCCCCCGCACCGCCCCAGCAGCAGGGGCAAGCAGACAGCGGGGGAGGCGACGGCAGCGGCCCACTGTGCACATTGGCATGAACCAGGCAGCACTGGAGGAGGTTCCCCCGCCCCAGGCCGAGGCCCAGGAGCTCGCGAGCAGGCCGGAGAGAGGCTGCGACGGGCGCCGCTGCCTTTGCCCAGCACCGCCGCCAAAGGACGCGCCCTGGACCTCTGGGGCGGGGGCGCTTGTCCAAAAAAGATGCCGGCGCGCCGCCCAGGGCGCGCGGCAGTCCATGGGGGGGGCGCCGCCTCCTGCAGTTCTGAGATGGGGCAGGGCCCCCCGCCACCCAAGCGCGCCGCTGCGGGGCGCGCCCCAGACCGCGACGTGGGCCAGCCCCGCAGCTGCCCGGGAGGTGGCGCAGAGGGGATTCAGAGGGGTGCCTTTCCCCCGGCAGCAGGACGCAGCACCGTGGGCATCGAAGATCACGACCCCTTCGAAGATGAGGAGGATTGCGTCGGGTACCACTGGCAGTGGGACATCCACCAGGAAGCCGGCGGTAAAAGCCGGGCGCCGGCAGCGGGGCGAGCAGGGGCAGCAGGGCCCCAGCTCGGCGAGGGGCCAGGCCGCTGCCGGCCCCGGCGCGGCGAGGGGCAAGGCCACAGCCAGCCCCAGCGCGGCGAGGGCATAGGCCGCGGCGAGGGGTTAGGCTGCAGCGGGAGCCGCAGCGGTGACCTTGCACCGGTGAAGGGCGCGCCAGCAGAGCCGCCGCAAGACATGCGCCTGCCCTCGCCCTGGCTCTCGGAGGAGATCCAGCGCAGAAGGGGTCGCGATGTCGACGACTACGCGGCGACGCGCCTCGACCTCCAGAGATGAGGAGCCACGCGGATGGGCGACCTTGTGTGCGGCCCGAACTCCAGCGAGCAGCGGCTGACATGGCGCCTGCCCCCCCCCTCGAAGAAATGATCGGCAACGGCGGGGGCGGTAGACTGCTGCAGCTGATCAGAGGATGGCGCCCGCGCGCCAGCCTCAGGGACATTCTCTGGAACCAGTGCGAGAGCGCATGGCGGCAAGCAGCTCCTCGCCGCCAAGGCTTCTTGAGGAGGTCGGCAGGCGTGGCCCCCCGCGGGGCGCTGCGACTTGGAGATGCAGCGCTGGAGGGAACTGGCAGCACCGCGAGGCTTGCTGCGTCGCGCGCTCGGGGATAGAGCGCCAGGGCGCAGGCCAGAACCCCGGCCGCCAGAGGCAACGGCAGGCGGCGCAGCAGGCCAGCCGCGCGATCCCGAAGAGCAACCTGAGCAAGAGCAAGGGCCAAAAGAGCCACAGGATGCAACAGCAGCTGAGCACGCAAACGGCCCAGGAGCGAGGAGTGGCCCGAGTAGTCGAAGAAAGCAGGAGGCCAGCATCAAGCGAGGCAACCAGACGCTACAGCAGGCACGAACGAGGCGACAGATCGCACTCCAACTCCATTGCCCAGACTACGGCAGTACCAAAGAAGACGGCGCGGCCAAGGAGCAGCAGGAGCAGCTACTGGCAATGCTCGGCCCCATAGCGGGTGGGGCCCTAGCAGACCCAGGCACTTGTATCAAGGTTGCCGAGGAGGTCAAGAGCGCCGCCAAGCTGCTCACCAAAGCAGCGAAGAAGGTGCACGTCCACCGGGTGCACGACGCGACGGCAGGCAGCGCGAAGACGGCCTATGCTTACACCAAGGCGGCCGAGCGCAGCCACTTGGAGGACATCCTGGAGCGCGAGGTCCAGGTGGTCACGCGCCCGCGGCAGCTGGTGGACCTGCGCAAGGAAGCCCGGCAGCGCAAGTGGACGGGAGACGCCCCGCAGGCCGAGCAGATCCAGGCGGCGCCGCAGAAGCTCCGAACGGCAGCCAGGGCACAGGATAACAACCTGGAGCCGCTCGACCAGCACATCATCGGATCCATCATCCAGCACCTAGAGCGTAATGCAGGACAGGGGGCAGACTGGTGGCGGGCGCCAGAGCTGAGGGTCATGGGGGAGCAGGAGCTCACGGAGTTCGCGCAGTGCCTGCTGAATTGCGTGGCTCGAGCAGCTTGGCCTTGGCAGTTCTACCTGGTCCTGGAGCTCCTGCTGGGAAAGAAGGCATGAATCGGAGGCGAGCGCCCGATAGGCCTCATGCACATGCCCTACCGCATCTGGAGCGCGGCCAGGAGGCCCATCATCGCGACCTGGAGCAAAGCGGCATCAGGCTTCTGGGACACGGCGGCGGCAGGATCATCAGCCCTCCGCGCGGCGATGCACTGGCTCATGAGAGCAGAGGCGGCAGTGCAGATGGGCTTCCACGCGGCAGGGATCTTCTACGACGCAGCCAACTCCTACGATAGCATAGGCCTCGACCAGCTGATTGAAAAGGGCAGCGACCTGCACTACCCCCTGCTGCCGCTTGCCATGGCCATCCAGATGTACCTCGCCCCGAGAGCGGTCGTGGCGCGCAGCCTCTTCTCCGACGCCTTCGAGCCAGCCAACAGCATGGTCGCTGGCTGCTGGCAAGCAGTGGACCTCGCGCGGCCGCTCCTCTATGGCATCTTGAACGCAGCGCGCAAGCACTACATGTTCGTGGCCACCCAGCAGTACCTGGACGACCTAGCCTTGCAGATAGCGGGCGCCAGGAAGCAGGTGCAGGCCCAGGTCAAGAACGTTACAGGCTTGGTACATCAGGGCTTCGCGAGGGCCACCATCTCGATCTCCAACGAGACGGCGGTAGTGGCCTCGGACCAGGACCTCCAGACAAAGATCACCAGCGTGCTTGACAGCCTGGGCACCCCGAACAAGCGGCCAGGCGTGGTCCGCGACCTTGGTGCGGGCGCAGGGCTCGGCAAGCAGCTCAGACGCCCGGCGCGCGCGGATCGACGGGCAGGCGAAGGCCAAACAGCGCATTGGCAAGTTCAAGGACCTGGCCAAGACGGACGCCAAGGGCGCGGCGAAGGTGTACGCGGCAGGCGCCTACGGCCACCAGGCGCGGGACCTACCCGCGCGCGGCATCGCGCCAACCGAGGCGACCGAGGTCAGGGCCGCGGAGGCGGCGCTCCTCACGGGAGGGCACAAAGCAGGGCGCTGCACGTCAACTATTCTTCTGATCCAGCGAGGCGCGCAGGCAGCAGTCACCCGAGCCATCGTGGACCATGTCGAGCAGTTCTGGCTCACGATAGTGGACCACCCCACGGCGCGGCACATGCCCATTGCGAAGCTCCAGGAGCTGGAACCAAACAGGAGGTGGTGCCATGTCAAGGGCCCGATGGCAGGCGTCATCGTGCAGCTGATGGGCCTGCGCTGGACGCCGCATCGGCTGGGCAGCTGGATCTGCCCGGCAGGAGATGATTGGGCCTACAAGCCACAAGACATCCCCCACTTCGGCGCGCTGCTGCAGGAGGTCCAGACTAGCGCGCAGGACCAGCTATAGCAACAGGCCGCATCACACAGACATGGTGAAGGCCTGCGTGAAGGAGCGGACCTCTGCCAGCTGCAGCGCCACCTGCGCAGGCGACGGCGCAAAGGGCAGCACGCCGAGGCGGCGATGCTGGAAACGATAATAGTGGCGGGTATCTGGGCGAGGGAGAGCCGCAGGGCTGCCAACCTCAGCCAGGCAGGAGAAGAGGTCTGCGCGAGATGCGGAGAATCGGTGGGAACAGAAGAGCACCGTTACTACGACTGCCCTGCACATGACGAGATCGGCCACAGCAACAACGCCGACCTGGCCAAGAAAGACAAGGAGGCGCTCAACCAGCAGCAGGACGTGCACTTCTGGCTCCGAGGCATCCCGCTGATGGCATTGTCCACAAAGGTCGACCCAGATGAGGGCGTCGCCAAGGCAGCGCAGATGTTCTGCACCAGCGCGGAGGCACAAGCGGCAGTCCAGATGGGGCACAAGGTCAGAGCCAACTGCGTCTTCACGTCTTCACGGACGGCTCGGGAGGTGCAGGCGCCACGGCCGAGGGCCCCGGGCTCCCCGAGGCGCGGCTGGGCAGTCGCGGCTTTCGACCTCGGCGAGGGGGGTCTACCGCAGGAGGTGGCAGCCCGGCGCGGGACTATCAGGGCGCCGCGCACGGTGCCCAGGGCAGAGCTCACAGCTGTGAGCAAGGCCATCGGGTACACCACGGCGGCCACAGCCCAGGGCATCAACATTGTCAGCGACTGCAAGTATGCCCTCGACGCGCTGAAGCAGATCCAAGACCCCGAGGACCTCGGCTACAGAAGTGTGGACTACCACCTCTGGCTCATGACGAAGCAGCAGTTGCAGCGCAGCACGGACGCCACCATGGGCCACCACATCCCCAGCCACATGATCGAGCACCCCGCCGAGCTGGAAAGGTTGGAGGGCCGACCTGGCGGGCGATCGGCAACGAGATGGCCGACAAATATGCAGGCTGGGGCGCAGAACATGGAGCGCTCGACCCAGCAACCATCGCCAAGCAGCAGATCCGCAACCAGATCACGGCGGCCGTCCACAACGGACTGCTCGGGATCAACATGGCGGTCACGTCTGAGGACCCCAACATGGTCCACCAGCAGGGGAGAGCGAAGAGGAGGAAGCCGCCGACAGCCCAGGAGAAAGCAGCCCAGCTTGGACACGATCTGCGGAAGCTCCACCCGCGCTGGCGGCGCGTCTCTTGCCGCAGCGGGCCAGACAAGGGGCAGAGTGCACGAGCATGGCTAGCAGAGAACGGAACGTGCCAAGGGAGAGATCGATCGCTGCCACCTGGATTTCCACGGCAACCAGCGGCTCGACTTCAAGGCGGTCATGACTGGCGCCCTGGTGGTCCACGACGCGCACAACACGCACCTCGCGCAAGGCTGGCTGTGTTGCCGTTGCCCACGTTACCCGTTATATGACATCGCTCGTTGTGTTCCTTGCCACCCTATTCCCCTTGTGTCTCCAGTTGTGGTTGCAGCTATCAGCCCTTTTTCTTTCCACGTTTTTTTTGTCAGTTGTGCGCGTGTGTGTGCTTGCACGGGGCTGTGTTACCGCTGCGTTTAATGTTGATTGCGTGGGTTTGCTTTTGCGTCGGTGCTTGCCTGTTCGCGCGTTCCATTTTTCACTTGCAAGTGTGTTGCGCGTTCCCGTTGCCGCGCATCCTCGCGCGTGGCTCTACGTCGCGTTTTCCCCCTGCCTCCCCCCCCCCCCCTGCGCATCCTGCAACATTTGGTTTGCCATCGTCGCCCGCCGCGTCAATTCTCAATGTTGTTCACGGTGTTGTTTCCGTGTGTTTCCCACAAATAAGTGTGGACGTGCGGGTCACGCGCGTTGTTCTGCCGTGCGCGCATGCATGCATATGGTTGCGCTTGGGACACGTGAACAATCATGCGCACGTGGCTTCGTCTATGCGCACGCTGTCACAGGCAAAGGGCTCAATCAATTTCGGCGGTGAAAGTATATAAGTATGTTACGTGACATATGCAATTATAAACAAGCGCACGCGTCGGCAACATGCAATACGCATATCCGAGGTAGGGTACCATATGTTTAGTTGTGCACCAACTCAAAATATTTATTTGCACTGGCCATGCCGCGTGGCTGATCATATGTAGTGTGTGTTTACGCTTCGGTAGCGTATGTGGTAAGGGTCCCGATCGTGCGTCGTCAGTCACGTCATGTTCCTATAGCATGTTATCACACTTACTGTCACGTCTCATGCGTGGTTTTATAGATAATGTGGACAGTTGGCCCGATTTGCAGGTCGACGCCCGTGCTCTTGAGGTTGCTCTGCTCGGAAATGCCTCGCGGGAAGGAGCGGCCGCGTCGCGTCGCCGTAGCCGGGGCGGGCTGGCCTTGCGCGCCGCCGTTTCGCATGCATTCCTGGGGGTTGTTGCGGTGCATCTTCAATCTGTTTGTGCACGATGCATTCTGCGCAGTCGGCCCAAGGCTTGTGTTTCCTAGCCCTTCCCCTCCTGGACGTTCCTGGGCCTCCGCTGGGTCTGGCCAGCAGATGAATCCGTCGGGGTGCTCGTTCAAGGAGCCAGGCGCGCCTCGCGGGGTTCTTCGAGTCGCAGACTATCAGGATACGCGTGTAAAGTTGGCCAGCGCCTCCCACACCGTTGCACTGAGGCCGCGTTCGCCTGGCGGGCGCCTTCAGCGCTCCGCATTGGCCCCCCCCCCGCCCCTTCAGTCAGCGCTTCGGGCGGCCATCGGGCGGGGCCAATTGCATGCTCCAACCCGAATGTCAGTCAGCAAGGGTACGGAGGTGGAGGCAGAGACAGGAGGTGGCTGCACGGAGGCGGAGGCAACGAGGTGGATGGAAGAGGTGGAAGCACGGAGGATGGAGGGTGGAGGATGGGGGAGGTGGGTTCGAGGTGGATGGAGGAGGTGGAGGGTGGAGGGTGGAGGATGGAGGAAGGGGGAGGGAAAGGGTCGCGCGTCGTCGCGCCTCCGTGGGGGAGGAGCTGCGCGAGGGCAAGGTCTCTCTGGCGAACTCCTGGGACTTCGGCCGGTGCGTATTGCGTGGCCCGAGCTGGAGTTACCTTGAACGTGATGGCGGGCCCGGCTCGGTCGGATACGCAGTGCCTCCGACCCCCGAGGTCCTCGAGAAATGGGCGAAGGACAAGTTGATTGGCGCGTCGGGTGATCAGGAGGATATGGTTGGTCTGTGCCCTGGGATTTCATCACGGACCCGATCACCGTGGCGTTCCCGCACGGCCCGCGCGGTGAGACGCCGATGCACGCGCGGGCTGGCCGTCTCGAGAAGTGCGACGTGGTGCGGCCCCGCGCAATGGCGACCAACACGGCGCAGGAGCGGCTTCACGACATCTGCAGCGTGAGGTTCGAGATGCTGCGGATCCAGCGGGAGGCGCGCTCGTGGAAGGGCGACGCGTTCTCGGCGGTGGGGGGTGGGGTTGGGCCAGACGAGCTCGCCATCAACCAGCTTCGGGGCATGGCCGAGGACTGGTGCGAGAAGGCCTTGAAGGCGGGGGTCGGGCGGTTCGCGGAGACCGTTCAGGAGGCCAGCGGCGCCGCCTCGGGCCCGAGGCGCTCCCTGAAGCCGAGCCTCCGCGCCGCGTCGGAGCCTGGGCGGGGGTTGGGGGCAG
>CAUYUJ010000003.1:822449-889209 GCA_963575745.1 Prorocentrum cordatum | reverse complement strand
CGGGGCGGCGGCCCGAGGGCGCGAAGATGGATCCCCGAGGCCTTCTCACCCCGCGGGCTGGCGATCCCACGGCGCCCGCGCACTGCGCTCCCACGGCGCCTTTCGGCCTCGGACCGCCGCGCCTTCTCGCGTAAGAGCGTCGGCGTTGAAACCAGCTTGCGCCGCGTGCAAACGCGACCCGTCGGTGGCGGGCCCGCCCATCGCGTGCGAAAGAGGGTGCGATCTCTCGCGCTGCCCCTCTCTCCCATCCTGTCTGCTTTTACTCCCCCCTTCCCGCCCCCCGTGCGTCCCATCTTCATGGTGCTCCTCCTTCTCCCCCTCCTTGCCCCTCTTCCTACTCCTGCTGTTCCCCCCATATAAAACAAAAGGGTCAATGTAACACATCGCCATCCCATCATCATCATAACCATGTTTACCAGCGCAGTGGATGCCAACATCACCATCACATATACTCTGTATTTACAATACGGCCACGCTAGCAACGATCTGCATCATCAAACTCCGTCGGGCCGAACTCCTCCTGAACTCCTGCCTGGCCCCCCCCCCCCCCCCCTCGCCCCATCCCAGATGTCTGCCAAAGAGTGGAGAGGCAAGGAGGGGGGATGAGCGAGAAGGAGGCCCTTGAGTTCTTGAGGCAGCGGCGCAGCGGCCGTGGCGCATTCCGAGCATGTTCCCTCTTTGCTTCCCAGGCAGGCTGAGGCCGTTTGAACTCCACCCCCCCTGGCCCAATGTTTGGGGCCCCGCGGGGCCGATCGGCATCGGGGTTCATTTTCCTTTTGATCACAAGGTGAGCTCGAACAGGCACGAGAGGCGGTTGACGAAGCTTAGAAGACAGGAGAGGAAATTGACACCAAGGTGCAGTAGCGTGAGCAAGCCTGAGGACGGGCCAAGACGTTACTCGAGCAGCTGCCAGCGTCAGGAGCGACACCAGGAACTCCGCCTGATCGGTCGCCCCCCATCGCAGCCATCACGAAGTTGCAGCACGGCCAGGCGCAGCACGCCCAGCAGCTCACGTCGCCCACGTACCTGCAGACGACCCTACAGACGGAGATGACAAGCAAGGAGCGGGGGGATCGGGACAGGGACTCATAGTGCAGAGCGCGAGGCAGTGTAGCAGCGGCCCGCCTCCGCATCCCGCGCCCCGCGCATCGTGCCTCGACAGCATATGCCGTGCCTGCCTTAGCCACCTCTCAGTCTCATCCAACCACCGCTTCAAGTTGCCAATTTTCGCAGTGTAACTCAGAACGCGTCTTGCTCCGACTCCCCTCCCCCCGCGCGCCAGGCTCCCGTTCTTCCGCCCGGCAGGAGGAGGGGGAGGGGGAGAGGATGGGGTGGATGATGAGGAAGATCGCAGTTAGGAAGAATATGCCACTTTGGCATGACGCACGCAGCCTCGCAGTCTCGCAGTCTCGTGCTCACCTTGAATTTCGCCGTGCAGTCTCGCAATCTGGCGGCCCTGCCTGACCCGACCTGGCGGCCAGGGTCGCGCCGCCAGCATCGGTCCAGGACCGCCCTGCACCTTGTGCCGCTGCCGCCGATTCGACCATGGTTGAAAGTTTTACTGGTTCACTGAAAGGGTCCTCTGACCTGAGGTGCCCGTGCAGAGCATTCGTTCCTCGACGTTTGAGCGCAGCCAGCTGACTGCGTCAAATTGTATATGCTAGCTGCGCGCCACAATTTGCTTCATTGGCGGCGCAATCCGAAAGAAACACTTCCATCTATCCCTCCCTCCGCCCACTATCCTTCTCTCCTCCCTCTCTCCCTCCTTCCTTCTTTCCATCCCGTGCCGTTCCCATGTCTCTTGTTGGTTTGTTTGTTCCCACCAGCCCTCGTTGTCAAAGGGTCGGCTAGCTGAACGAAAACGAGGCGCAGGCTTGCCGCCCGCTCCTTCGTCGATCGTTTCCGTGCTTGCCGTGTTTACACCGAGCGCGCTGGCATCATCCATGCCGCCGATCGTTCGACGACCCTCCTTCTCCCGTCTGTTTCTCCCAATTTGCTCCTGCCCCATCCGTTTTGGCCCCATGCGGGCAGCTTCGCATTGCACCCATCCCTGCATGGCCATGGACTGCTGCTGGTCGCATTGATCCCAAACCCGAGGGACGTCTGCGGAACAAACTTGTAGGTACGACTGCGCACACCTTCCACGCACTGCCACATCTGTGAAAGCTCGTGTGCACCGCTGCACGTTCGTGAACGACCTGTTCTGCGTCTCGTAAGGAGGCAGAACCAATCCGTCCACGAACGGGAGGGATGGAAGAGAGGCTCACGAACGATGCAGGCAGAGCGGAAGGGAGGCTCTCTTCCTTTCAGCCTGCATCCCTCACTCCTCCTCCTCGTCCTCCTTCCGCGTTTTCCCCTCGCCCCTCCTCGTTTTCTTCCTCCTCCGCCTCCGACTCCTCCTTTTCCTCCTCCTCCTCCGCCTCCTCCTCCTTCTCCTATCCGTCTTCCCGTAGGACTCCTCCTCCTCCTCCTCCTCCTCCTCGTCTTCTTCCACCTTCTCCTCCTATCCCTCCTTCCGTAGGATTCCTCCTCCACCTCCTCCTCTTCCTCTTTCTCCTCCTCCTCCTCCTCCTCCTCATCATCATCATCATCATCCTTCTCCTCCTGCAAATCCCAAGCTCTCGAGGCACGCCCTGGTGCCACAGGCACGCCGTGGTGCACGTCTACTCGATGACTTTTCTATTCCCGCAGCTATCTCCTGTAACAAGCGTTCCCCTGCGCTCTGACTCTTGATAGTTAATGAGATTGGTCTGAGCCGGAACGGCGAGGCGACGAGGCAATGTGCATACACACGTGCGCGCATAAGACATCAGGCAAAACAATGCAGTCCACATGCACTCAAAATTCTAGTTGCCTGATGTCCTGGGCCAGCCTTAGTCCTCGAGCCTCGTTTCCTGGCACCTGCTCCCGTTTAGGAGCCTAGATGTCATAGCACTGGGCCTCCGCCAGCATGGCCATCACCTGCAGGTCGAAGGACTCACTCATCACCTTCAGCAGCGCGTCCCGCTGGTCTGGATAGTTCGGCAAGTTGCGCGTGACGGAAACTGCAGTGAGAACGATGGCCTCCTGATATGTTGGGTCCTGATCTGGGATATCTGGCCTCTCGATCGTCACGAAGCCCTTCTCCTCTTGCTTCGCGACACTGCTCTGCATCCTGCCCTGCCCCTCGACTTCCCTCGGAGGAAGCCTAATCACCTTGTCCAGGTGCCCACATCCACTCGGCATCTCCATCTTGCACGCCAATTTCTTCTGGACCTTTTCGGCGTAGTCCTGCTTCAGCTCCGAGATCTGATTCACGATAGCATCCTCGATAGCCGCCCGGCACATCATCTGGATGTAGTTGCTACTGTTGTGGTAGCTCAGCGTCACTTTGACATTCTGGGTTCTGTTTTAGATCGCTGTCGAGTACTCCTGCTGGGACCTTCACCACCATCCTCGTCGACGCAGTCACACAGCTCAGCATGCCAGGCTAGCCTGTCTCCGCATCCGTCAGGCTCTGGATGAGGCTGCGCACTGTCCGGGGATCTCCCGCAGTTTAGAAACCAACCATCTAGATGCTCTGAACACTGGCGGCAGGATAGGTATCAGGATGGGCCTGGCGGCCGAGACATCGCTCGAAGAAACTTCCCTATGGATTCGACAGCGCTCTCTGTCTGCAGCTGCTTCCTCCAAGGTAGACGACCCATCGGCCAGTTGGTACACTCCTGAACGTACGCATGCCCGAAGTAAGTCGTGAGCATCTGCTTTCTCTTTGGTCAGCGCAACTGCCAGCATTAGCGACGTAGGACCCAATATCAGGCAACCACCGAACTTTTGAAGGGCCTGTCGGGCAATCATACGTTCCATCGCGCAGCTCCTGTCCTTACGGGCGCCTGGGGATCCGATCTTGTTAATGTGATTGTACGCAGTTTTTACACACACACACATATATATATATATATATATATATATAAAAAATCGCGGTGGCCTCAAAGCGCCTCAGAAACTCGTACCGATTTTCTAGAGTAATTTGTGGAAGCATTCCCAGACCGTCGGCCAATGCTGAGGCGTCCGCACCCACAGACGATCGTATAGCCCGTTTGAGTCCGTAACTTCTCCAGATCAGAGGATTACATGGCGATAATTGTCTCTGTTGCATCCCCGATGTCGTCACACTTCTCACATATCAGCCATGGGTTTTCTTGAGACCGTCGTTTTCTCCCTTGGCGAGGTCAGTGTGAATCATCATCTGGAGCTCCCGGAATGAAATGGGAAAGTACCGAATAATATGATCTTTATGTTGACGAGTTCGGCGCACCAGCATGTTCGCATTGTTTTGTCTCCTTCACACTTGGATGCGGTAGTAATTGTTGGTTATTGTTGACCTGGCACGAGAGGTCCGGCCTCGAGATTGCCAGCCTGATTCATCGAGATCAGTGCTGACGCCTGCATCGGTAGAGCTTTGCTCTCATTCACAGCACACCGACTGAATTTCACTGGCTTCATGGTCTCGGCATCTGTTTCTGAAACCGAGTGATCGTCCCTTCCGGATCTCATTGTAACCAGGACCCTGTGAACTCCCCAGAACCGTGCCTCCAATTCCCCAGGAAAACCGTTGTGTCAGTTTGCCAATCGCCGTCTTCAACCTGTCTCATCCTCCTCCCACCGTATCGTCCACATGTATATCCATCAGCCCACATAGTGCTTCCGGTGGTCCCCCAGAGGACCCAATCGACACACCTGTCTGTTGGTTTTGTTGGCATCATCTGTCCAGGAAGCACAGGCTCGAGCATCATGAATAGACACGGATCAAGAGGATGGGCCACAAAGCCAATCTAGCCGTCCACAAGGTCATGCAGTTGGTCAGGATGGTGTCCTTTTGGAGTGTGATTCTTAGGAGCTACTAAAAACACAGGTCCCTTGTGTCGTTCTTCAGGATCGGCTTCCAGGAATGCCCCACGGATGTCCCGCAAGATCAACGGAAAGTGAGCAGAGGCCACCAGCTGCAACACACAGTTGCGTTGCCAGTCGCAGAGAGTGTCTGTCGGACTTTGATTATTCCCAGCCCTGATCATATCGAGCACATCCGGATCCTTAAAACCTTGCGTTGCAAGACGGCATCGTAATTCTGTATGTTCGTCCTCATCGGCTTTCGGGGTCAGCACGGGTCGTGACGGTAGGATGGGATCCGGGATTTCCAGGCGAAGTCGACGCGATTCATCGATTGAGCGAGCTTTCCAGACCTTCTGATCCACGGTAAGTTTCCGAAGCTCCATCTGAAACGCCTCCTGCACCTGTCGCCTTCCATCCTCTGCCTGCCACCTTGGATCCTTCTCACGCTCCTGCTTCCTCCCACGGGCCAGTGAGACCTCGGTTTCAGTTACTGCCAACATCGGGGCCTCGTCGGCTCCCTCGCACGTCACCGCACCACAGTCGAGCTGCGGCGTAGGACTGGAGTCGGAGGGTTGAGCTTGACGCAAGCTGGAGTCGGAGGGGCCTGGAGGTGACTCCAGACGAGGCTGCTTGGACGGCTGCAGCTCGACTGATCCTCAGCACAGCGAATCAGGTCGGGCCTCTTCGACCCAAAAGGCATCCGTTGCGATCCCGTCGGGTGAGCTGGATCCCCAACTGGAACATGGTAGGGGTACGGGAACGGGAACCTGGACGAGGCTGCTACCGGATTCGGTTCGCTGAGTGGTGTTTCCTGAGTCGGTCCGATTGGCGAGGTCGGTGGTGTCGGTGTCGCTGGTGTCGGATTTCCTCTTACTGGTCAAGGAACAGCCCACGCTCTGTCATCCACCACCTCCTCCTCCTGTGGGGTTCCTTCTCGAGGCCCAGGGCCCTTGGTGATATCCTAAAAATACCGCCCAGAAAGATTGTCCAGATCTACCGCTGTCGTCTGCAATTCCGCTTCCAAAAGTTTCCATGCCGTCCGTTCCTCCTGATTCGCCTCGCATCTGTTCCAGGGACGCTTTCACCAGATTCCAGGGGAGTGCCGCCCAGTAGGACTCTCGGACAGGTCCTACGCAAAAACCTTGACGCCATCGGTAGGAAGACTGTTTCCCGCGTTGGCTCCCTTCATCTTGCGCCATACTGCAACCATATCTCTCGCCTGAAACACTCGATGCAATCTCGGACGAGAGTCCACACATCTCGATATGGGCAAGAATCACGCGACGGGCCATCGCGCGGATGTTGGCAGCACGAGCCGCCACCGAGTCGTGCAACACACGGCTGATCGCAACCAGGTTCGGATTTTCCTAAATCAGATCCTCTGGAATTTTGGGGTTCCTGCCAACAACCATTTGGCATGGGATATACCATTGACGTTCAGCATAGAGTTCTTTGCTTCTTTTGGAGTTGCGCTGCATTTTCTAGCCACTCGTTCTCATCTTGTGGACGAGCTTCACTACCTGGAACCAATGCTCAAACCACCTCCCGTGTACCTCCACCTTCCCATTCTGCTCCTTCGCCATGCCTGCCGTATCTATGATGATCATCCCATCCCTGTCCATGGCATCCTGGACTTCCACCGACACATTCGCACTCGCAGCGTCTACCTTCAACCACTCAGGCCTCCTGTACGGCCGGGTCAAGTTGTCCTGATACGTGCGAAGTAAGATGAGAGAGGATTCGGTCTCTCCCAGTCGAAGTGGTGCCATCACGTGCAGGGTTGAAGCTTCACTTAAACAATTCCGCCGCTCCCCTGGCAAGCAGTATGGGAACCCCTTCACATCCATAGCAATAGCCTTCAGAGGCTGAAGAGTCGGGGGTGAGCTATATCTCGCAATCACTGGTGTCGTCGTGATTCACACTCGTCGCAGTGGAAAAAAGCTGCAACACCGATGGCCTCGGGACTCGCGTTCGCATGCCGGAGGTGTCGAAGCATCGTTGCCGTCGCATGACCTAGATTAAAGTGGCGTCGTTGGAGAGCTGCCCCCAAACTCTGAGGACGCCTGGGACATTCCTCGCCTCATTCTTCGTCGTCGTCAACAGCACGTATTTCCACCTCCTCTCCTCCGTCCTGGATCACACATGCTCTCGACAGTCCCTGGAGGATCGTCCTGATAAGCTTGATCGGATGCACCTGAGTCTACCGAGGGAGAGAGGCACCTAGGCCTGGCAGAGGAGTGCCGCCCTCTGTCCGCACGTGGACGTGACCGCCCTGACACGGCAGTGAAAGCTCTCTCGCCACCTCCAGTGACGATGTCAAAAATTTCCAGCGCTTACTCAGAAGTACCCCTGAAATAATAGGATGCTTGAGACCCACTCTGAATCCACTCGTCACACCCGTGCTCACCTTGGGATTTGTCAGGAGTCGTTCATCGCACGTGAACCGTAGGTTGCTTCAGTCGGAAGGGCCTCGAAGACAAATGCACTGTCCCGAGACATCGGGTACCCAGCTTTCCGAACGCATTCCAGAACATATCGCTTTGCTTCCAGGAGTTCCCGAAGATGTCGTTTCAGGTCCTTTCACTTCCTGTCTGGGGTGTGGTTTTGGAGAGCCGTGAGTTTCTCACACGGGGGAAACATGGTGACACAAAACGGTTCGTATTTCCCGATCCGTTCCCAGAGATTTTGCGTGTCCTCGGGCATGTTGCATGCCATATTGTACTGCCACGGGATATACTCGGGGAGGCGAGAAGATTCCATCACGCCTGGCACCGTATCCATCACACTGAGTATTGGCACATCTGCATTGACCTCCGGGCGCCGACCCGGCTCTACTGAATAGTCGGCTCCAGGTCCTCGATCCTCAGCCTCGTGTCGTCCACGGTCGTGTCCGGCTCGGAACTCTTCACGAATTCGTGCCAGAGCAGGTCAACCTCGTAGTGGCCATTCTGACCATTCCCCTCAGCTTCTCGAACTGGTATCGATACTCTGAGCCGTCCTAGCCACAGCTGGTTGTCGCTCATGTTCAGGTTCGCCTGGAGCATCTTCATCACCTGCTTGCTGATCAGCAGGCCCGCCCTGCCTTCGATCACGTAGACCAGGATCTTCATTCGCTTTTTGACCGCGGGATGAGCCACTGGATCCACCACGCCTTCTGCGCTAAATCTGATGATTGGGACGTCCTCTTCCCACTCGGGTGTGAGGCTGGTCTCCTGCTCGTAAGCCGGGAGTGCCTTCGATTCTATGAGGTCCAGCCACAGCCCGAGTCCACAGCACCACATCCCGGGGCGTGACACGCACATGCCTCCGCCTCTATGATGCCATCCTCGCCCTCGGCCTCATCGATGTCGTCAGCGTCGACGCCCTGCTCCACTTCGCGCCTCTAGTTCGCCATACGTCGGAACCTATCCTCGTTGGTCAACTTCACTATCAAACTAGCCTTGCCGTCTTTCGACCACGATGCCAGGAGTACATCCATCTCCGACCACGGGCCGTCGTTCTCCATCGTCTTCTGGGTCATCAGGACCTGGGCAATGACTTGCTGGTACGGAGGGTTCATGGAGCTATGCTGCTTGAGGCCATTCGGTGGTTCGCGGTCCCAGACTTTCCGCGGTTGGGGGAGTCCCGGCTGAAGTGGCCCATGTCGTCCCGGCACAGGAAGCATCGCACCTTGTCCTTCCGCCGCCTGATGTTCGCAGAGTCCTTGTTTGGTAAGCCTCTCCGTCTCTTTGGTTATCCCTCTTCTCCTTCCACGTAGCCAACACGTCGATCGCGTCCTCCTCATCGATCGGGTCCTCCTCCAGCAGCTCGTTGATCTCAACCTCAAGCCCCTGGTCCAAGGATTGCTCTTCCTCTGCTGCTGGTGTCCAGGATGACACAGTCGACTTCGCATCACAGGAGGTGACCTCATGTACTTGTGGCGTCGGCATCTGCTTCGGGTATGCCGTCCGGACTTGCGGCCGACATCTCGTTGAAGCCCCATGGTCGTTGACTCGCAGCCAACACGACCGCTCGCCTCTCACGCCAAGTCGCGCTCCCCTCAGGATACAAAGGCCTTGCGCCACCGTTGGGAGCTTCCCTCCTTCCTCCTGGGCCTTCGCAAAGACCGTGCGAGCTCGCCCAGTGTACGCTGAAGAGGTCTCTCCACGCTCGATGGCAAGTCCGAACACACTCTCCAGCGAGTCGCCAATCCTGTCGCTGGCCTCCTTATCTGGGAATCTCTCGTCCAGAGCCTGGAAGATACGTTATGCACCTCCCTCTTGCTCCAGATCGGTCAGCTCCAGGTGTTCGCAGGCCCTCTCCGCCTCATCGTCGAGAAGCGTCAGCACCATCAGGCCGAGCGCCTCCAGGGGAAGCCCACGTCGAACCTCTACGGCCGGCTTCGCCCTGATCCGTCGTTGCCATCTTCTGTACTCCGACGCTGCATCATTCCCCTTGTCCGAGAGGCGCCTCCATTGTCCAGCCTGTCCACCTTGAGCATTCCTGCCATCCATGTCCTCGCTGGAGAACTCGACGCTGGTTCAAGACCAATGCAAATCCCAAACTCTCGTGGCACATCCTGGTGCCACGGGCACACCCTGCTGCCCGTCTACTCGATGACCTGTCTATCCCCGCAGCTATCCCCTTTCACGAGCGTGCCCCTACGCGCTGATTCCTGATAGTCAACAAGATTGGTCTGAGCCAGCACGGAAAGGCGACGCGGCAATATGCATACACACGTGCACGCATGAGGCATCAGGCAAAACGGCAAAACATTGTAATCCACACCTCCTCCTCCTCCTCCTTCGACTCATCCTCCTCCTCCTCCTCGTCCTCCTCCTCCTCCTCCTGTTCCTCCTCCCCACGCGCGGCGAACATATCCTTATCCGCGCCCTCGCGATCTGGATTCTGGGGCGCGGTCTCATGGATACACGGTCGCACGGACACGTCCCGCGCGGGGAATCTGCGAAGATAGGCCCCGTATCAGCGGGGTCGCGGTCATGGGCCCGGCCCGCGCCGCCGCGGATACGGATATGTTTTTCACCCCCGACTTCCGGTGGAAGTCTCAGTGTGCTGTCCCACATGCCATCGATTGTAAGTTTGCCCGTGTTCCTTCTGTGGGGCGGCCCCATACCGCTGAGGGGGGTCGGTACACAGCACGCACAGTATGATACGGGAGCGGTCCCTGCGAGTTCGGTTTTGCGTATATGGGGCCTTCGGGGATCGGCAACTGCGAACCGCAGGAATTCGTAAGTTCCATGTGATAAGTGTGAGAAGCCACCCCGTCGAGAATATCTGAACAGGTTGGGATCTGGACTGTGGCCGAAGCAGCTCAGCAAGGCTGAGCAGCAATTCTTCCATCAACGGCTTTGTCGCATAGGTCGATGCTCGATACTGGTCCTCCTCCCCCGTCCTCCGCGTCCTCCTCAAGAAGAGGGAAGAAGCCTCTCCTGCCCGCAGAGCCCTCCCTCGCGACGGACGGGTGCGCGCGCGGCCTCTACGGCTCACGCGCCCACGCGAGCAGCGCGCGGCCCGCTGCGCGCCCTCTCTCGCACGGTCAAAGCCCGCAGATGGCGTCAGGGCGGCCACGTCGGGGGCGCCCAATAGTGTTAAGTTGGCGCTTAGAGGGGCCTTGTTTGCGCGTGAGGCTGAAGTGAAAGGACGACTCGCAACGCATCGTTATGCAATAACGGTCATATGTCGGCGCGTTGGCGACCCACCAGAAAGGAAAGCACACCATACCGTGTCGGGCAAGAAGCAGGAAGAGCGGGAAGAGCGCCGCAATGAGCATATTGAGTGCCGTACACAGAGAGGGCACCAAATGATCGACCAGCAAAGTTTCCAATTCAGTCGTGCTGGCGACTACACGGACGTCGGGACGCTCTGGTTGGTTCTTGCAGGTTTCTGCACCTCGGGATGCTTTCCAGCAGCTGCGCCTTGTCGAGAGCTTTCTGGGGGGTGCCCGAAGAGGCCCGACGTTTGACCCGAAAGCCACCAGGCGTCGCAGAGGAGGGTGAGGACCAGGGGTGTGTGGACGTCACGCCTGGGGCCATGGACCCTCCTGGTTCTTTCAAAACGCTCCCCGGCCATTCCTCGCCCGCGCACGTGCCTCTGGCCATGATGTGGTAGCCCCCGCTCTTCCTGGCGCCCCTCTTCGGCGCACCCTTCTACGGCAGCGTCACGTTCGTGTCGCGCTGACGCGGCGGCGACCCCAGCGCGGACGTTCAAGTTTGACCACCGCCAGTGGCCCAGAATCGCCCGATATCGAACGATCTTGCGCGATGGGTCAAGGTTGAACAATCCACGCGGAGTCACAAACCAACGAGCAGGTTGTCTCGACACGAACCCGTCGTACACAGGTCACCCCCCAGGGCGCGAAGATAGTCCGCTTCGCGCGTGGCGGCCTGGGCCAGAGGGCTGCACTTTCTGAGCTGGCCTCGCGAGGGCGCGAAGATGGCCGCGCATCGCGGGGCGCCGCGCACGAAGTTAGGTGACCTGCAGTACTTTGACAAGGGTACCCTTGCATCCTCGAATCGACGGCCCATCCTTCTGCTCCGAGGGCCCCCAGACGCTCCCAAGAGGCCCCAGGGCTCCCAAGAGGCTCCAGGAGGCCGCCAGTAGGATCCACGACGCCTATACTTCTCAGCGCTCCGAACGCACACCCCGCGAAGCCATCCTCGAATCGCTGGCCCGTCCTCCGTCAACTCCGGAGTTCCACGGGTCTCGCACGGGCGTCGCGACGGCGGCCTCGCCATCGTCACCCTTGCGCGCTCAGAATTTGGGTTTCAAGTGACAAGGACCAGGGTAACACAGAGCCCGTAAAGTCAAGGAAAGCAGGAACAAGGCCACCCTCTGTTACGATTTTGTGGTGACCCGCTCAGGGTATGCAGGCTCGCTTCGCCACCAAACATCTTAATTCTGCTCAAAAGCGCCCTGGGCGTTTTTCTTTGCTAGCGCTTTAAGATGTTTTAAGCGTTTACAGGCCCATCGCTATTGATCACGATTTGAAAATAATGTATTACTTTCTGGTCGAGGGCTGTTCCTTGTCTTCCCTGCTGTCTTCGTTCCCGTTTTTTCGTTTCTGCCGCCGTTCTCTTTTTCAGAGTCAAAAGCGCAAAACAAGAAAAGAGAGACGCTTTAACACAGGTCTAACACTGGCCCGAAACATGCCCAGAGGCCCGATGGTTCCAGGAGGGGCAACCGGCCATCGGGCCCAGAGGCCTGACTCCCCAGAAGAGGCCCTGAGAACGGCGAGCAGTCGGACTGAGAGGGCCAGAGGGCGCGTCCGGCGACCAGGGGAAGGGAAGGTTTTGGCAGCAAAAGGGGGGCGCGGATTTCCGCGACCAGCCAGCCACGAGGAGAAGAGAAGAGCAATAATAACAATAATAATGACAATGGAAGTATAAAGGGTGATTGCGCGCCAGGAGAAGAAACTCAGGACGTCGTAGACGGCACTGCTAAACAGTGCAGCCCACTGATTTGAAAACGCTTCCAGAAACGTAGTTACAAACGCAAAACCATGGCACGGTGTTAAGCGCGCTAGCAAAACATGGTTCCCAACGCTCCGAGCAAAACGCGGCAAAACAATTCCCTGGGCATATTTAAGAAGAAGCAATCCAAACATGCTAGCCAGCGTGCAGGCCCTAACACAAAGTTATTGCAGCGTGGGTGTGGAAGCTACGTGGTGCAAGCTGTGTGGTGTGAGGTTATGTGGTGCAGTTGTTGTTTTAGAAACCAGTTGACACATCCCATTCTCTTGCAAGCACCCCCACCCACCCACCCGCAACTTGGTTTGCAAAACCCATGCGGTGGCGATTGCGATGAGTGCTTGGCGTTGGCTGGTGCATATTTGCGGCCGCGCCAACCCAAGCACGCGCGCGCAGCGGCCAGTTAGCTTGGCGCCACCGACGCGGCCGCGGTGGCGCTGACCGCTGGGCACATCCCAACGGGAACTTCACTGCGAGTCGGTGACTTGGGCGGGCGCGGTATCATGGCAACGTCGACAATGCCAGACACGATGATGATAGTAGCGATGCTGGTGACAACGTTGACGACGACGGCGCGGCCAGTGATGGCGACGATGCTGCCGACGACGATGACGGCGTCCTCGCGTCGGTGATAAAGGTGTTGGAAAGAATTCGGCATGCGCGCGCGGCCGACGCACGAGAGCGGCCCGCAAGGTATTGTTTTACATTGATCGTACCCCCCCCCTGCACGCGCGCAAGGGCGTGCGAATGATTTCGGCATGCGGCGCGAGAGGCCCGCTTGGCAGAATGCCATGCGCGTATGGAAAAAAACAACAACACGATGGGTACCTCAGTGATTCGCCAGGCGCGAGCGCATTTTTTGTTTGAAAACTGATGTTGCGAAACCATGTGTGTTGTATTTATGGTTTTGACAGTATGTTGTGAAATAGTTTCGATTACGAAATGTTGTTCGACAGATTTCGGCATGCGCGCGGCGACGCGCGCGCAGTGCGTTTCATTTGTTGCAAAGGGTTCTCGCGACAGGGCGCGCGCAAGGGCGTTCGAACGATTTCGACATGCGCGCGCGCGAAGCCTTTTTTCGGTAGCACTGTATGGAGCAATGAAAAACCTTTAGTACCCTTAAGATTAATACTTCGCAGGAGCGCGCGGGATCATCTTCTGAAAACTTGCATGTGGAAAACCCATTCGATTTCTAATGTTTTTATGTTGCAACCGCTACGAAAACAACAGTTTTGAACAAGGGTTTCGTTTGGCGCGCGCTGCGGACGCGCGCAAGTGGCCCGCATGATATTATTCGATCGGGATCCGCACCACACGCTCATCTTAGATCAACGCATGTGCGCCGCATGCTGTTATTCGACAGGCATGAGGGGGGGATGCCGGTTCGCCTGGGATGGTATGAACCCATCGGAGAAAATGAGCAAGGCAACGTCATCATACGTAAACTGCAACACGCGAGGCCGAGTTGATGACCCCGGGGGGGGGGAATCATCTTTTGTTTTTTGTTTGTTTTTCGTTGTAAAAAATAGAACATACGTGGTGCAAGCTAGAGGCGGCAACGGGCGGCAACGTGGCGAAACCCCGTGGCGAAACCCCGCAGATCCGCCCAGCACACGAAGCGGCCACGGGCGGCAACGTGGCGAAACTTGGCCCGACCCTTCCAAATTCCTTCGGCGCGCTTTAAAACCCTGAAGCGCGGGTTCCCAAAAGGGCTTGGCCGTCGATCATCGAAGAAGTTGTCGTATCTTTCTCGGCGGAAGGGCGTCGGACGGAAGTGTAACAAGGGTTGCTCCGCTGGCGGAAGGCCGGCTGAAGCCAACGGAAGGAAAGGTCGGCCTCCGAAGGGATGCCGAGGTTTTTGGTTTCAGAGTTTCTGGAATCGGCAAAATCGGTTAGGCTTTGAATGTGTAGCGGTGTAGCTCCGCCTGTTCTGGCCCACCACGCTTTGGCACGAAACGCTGCCCGCGGTGATGTCCATGGCCCACCCATGATTGGAGATCCACGGGCTTCCGGACCCTGGCTTCCTTATCCGATGGTTTCTGATCCAATGCCCTCACCGCTTTGCTTGGGGACACGCAAGCTGGCCTTGACTGTGCAGCGGTGGTCCGCCACTTCACGCTACTTCACGCGGCTCCGCCGCCGCCGGCTCCCGTCGCCATGCTGCGGCGGCTGGCGGCCGCCGTGCTCACCGCCCTGGCACTCGGGCCGGCGGTGGCCCGCGGCATCGGAGTGCGGTCCGGCAGGCCCGCGCAGGAGGAGGGCGGCAGGCCCGAGAGAAGGAGGCGGGGCAGGAGGGGCGGGAGGGGCGGGAGGAGCACGACGAGCGGGAGGAGCGGGGGTGCAGAGGGCCCGAGTGGCTGCTCCTCCTTCAACTCGGGGGATGTCAGCCGACCACCTCGCCGATTTCTGCGGGGCGGGCCCTGGGCCCAGGATCGGTCTTGCCGCCTCCCTGGCCAGGCCGCGTCGGCCTGGGCACCGAGCCTGGGCCCAGGATGGGCCAGGTCAGGCTCGGCGAGGGGGTCCGTCCCAGAACTCGGCCACGCGCAGAGGGTCGTTCCGTGCCCTCCGCGGCCTGGCCGGCGCACCGCGCGCCCACTTGCACCAGGCAGCCCTGCGACGCTCAGTCAAGCAGTGGCGAAGCGTCCTGGCGTGCCTGTAGTCCTACCAAACGCTGTTCTAAGAACCTCTTGTGGTTTCCAACAAGTGTTCTCATAACATTTCTGGCGGAGTCTGTCTTGTTTTCTCACATGGGGTTAATGGTCTAAGAACATTGTTTTGGTTGGTCGAACATTTCTGGGTTCTACGAGCATTTCGTGGTAGGACTATAGGAATGCCGGGACAGTAGTTCCCTGGTCAACCCAGGTGCCCCCAGGGGGAAGGGGGAAGGGGGAAGGCTTCTTAGAAGGAGGGTGCTTCTTAGAAGGCGAGGGCCTCGCCTTTACATGCAGGGCCAGCGCCTGCTAAGAGGCAGGCCTCGTTCTAAGAAGCCTTCCCCCCTCTACCATACCGCCCTCTGCGCGCCGCGCGACGGACTCTGACGTCGTGCTTTCCTCGCAACGTGGGCCCCAGGAGGTCTGGACCTCTTCCCTGGGACTGGGTTTTCATCCCTAACTTTTTGTTGGCTGTCCGGGAGGCTGCAGGCTGCCAAGCACCACCCGCCGTGATGTATTTGCGCCGAGGGGAGGCAGTCAGCCGGACATGATCGGGTCGGACGAGGGGGGGGGGGATAGAAAAAGGGGGCCCGAACAATCTTATTTTCTCCGCGCGCGCGTGGCTGGATAGGAACTCGGCCTCTGGTGACGACGTTTCGGGGAGACGTTTCGGCGCGACTTATGGGGGCGGCTGGAGGACGGCGGAGCGCACCCTCACTCTTTTCCGCAAGTGCAGGGTGCTGCGTACTACCCGAGGGATTGTCTGGACCGCGTTGTCTTGTCAGGACGTGTACATGTCATGCTCATACTTACCATCTATCGCGCAGCCAGGGAAGCCCAGCTGGAAATGTGGCCTCTCTTTAGCCCACACCGTTCGCAGCCATATAGTCCAGCAGGCGGCCATGGCAACGCACCCCGACGCGCGGGACGCCGAGCTCAGCAGCGGCAGCGACGCGCTGCCCGAGGCGGTGCCCACGTGGAGCACCCGCCGGGCCCTGGGCGGCGCCGCCGTGGCCTGCCTCGCCTGCGCTGGCGGCGGCTTTGTGGCCCGGCGCCTCATCGACGACCCCCTGCCCGAGATGGAGCGCGACCTCAGTCTGCTGCAGGTGCTGGCGAAGCCGCGGCGGGAGGACTGCGCGGCGACGACCGACGACTGCTTTGAGGCCGCGTGCTGCGACGTTGCCGGCTACACCTGCTTCGTGACGGATACGCCTGGCAAGGCCAAGTGCTTGAAGAATTGCTTCAAGAGCGACGGCTACGCGTGCACGGTGCCAGTGCCGAAGGCCCGCGAGCCCATGTATCTGGACGATGCCATGGCGACTGGGAGTGCGATGTATTATTTTTTCGTAAAGATAATGTCGGACACTGGCAGCGATGGCACCGTCCCGCGCCCGGAAGAGCTGGGCTTGCTGAGGGCATCGTACGACAAGGGCATGGTAATCTTCGATTGTGGGAAAAGGGGCATCTTCAGCGACGCGGGTGACGACCTGAAGCCCTGCGTTCCCTTCGTGGCCGTGGACGACGTGGACCGCGATTTCCACATCCTGAAGCGCAAGGAGACGGCCTCTTGGGTCAACACAGGCTTGCACACCCAGGTCTGGAAGGCGATACTGGCAGCCGGAGAGTACAGGAGCGCCGACTGCGTCGTGAAGGCGGACTGCGGCGCAGTGTTCCTGCCCAGCCGCCTGAGGCCCTTCCTCGCCGCCCAGGGCGTGCCCAATCCTCTGCACGGCGTCCCTGGCATCTGCCTCGAGAACTGCAAGCTCGTGAAGTGGGTTTGGTTCGGGAACCTGGACTGGAGATCATGTCGCTGACGGCCGCCGACACGCTCTTTCCGCGACTGGTGCAAGAAGACCCTGGACTGGAAGACGGGGGTAGAGGGTGGGAAGTGCGGGCTGATGGGAGGGACCTCTTCGCACAGGTCTGCCTGGACTCCGTGGGCGTGCGCAGGGGCGTGGCGTTCGAGACCGCTCTGGACGGAGCCTGCGAGGCCGATCGTCCTGCCGACCAGAAGAAATGCTGAACACTACCACAGAGGGAGGGGATATACATGGGATGATTACCTTACGGCGTGCAAGAGGTCGACTCGGTGGATCGACGGGGTTGGCCTTCTGGCCTTCACAGGCACATCTACATCATCTACACATACACACGGGTGGGGGGCATTGGTGACTCCGCGAATGCCCTGAGCTGGATCGGCCGTGTTACTTGGATGCCGACTGGCGCAGACGAGGCCGGAGCAGCTTTATTGAACCCAGCATCGCACATTTGTTTTACAAGGGTTATTGTTATATTTTGTTCCCCAGGGATAGACAAATTCAAAAAGGCTATCAAGAGACCTACTGAACCCAAGCTCGTCGAGAGGATTAAGAAGATGTCCCAGACGGGAGGGCGAAGCTGCGCCTCTAGTGTGGGTTCCTGGTTGGGTGGTTTAGGCCATCCCGCACCCAACAATAAGAAGAGCTCCGTGGCGCCGTCGGTGGACTCCTGGCTGGCCCCGCTGTAGCGCACTGCACGCAGACGCTCGGCCGCCAGCCCTAGATCGAGGACCACAACGGCGAAGGCCAAAGCTGCGGCCAAGGTAAAATCGGTGCCAGTGGTCCCTAGTCCATCGAGTTCTGGCTCGGAGACGCAATCCTGGACGTGCGGACTGTGTAGGGAAGTTGTGACGGTTCCGGTGTGCACACGTACTATCAAACAAATTTGGTTTCGGAAACCCACGAAGTTCAGAAAAAAACGGGGTACGTCACACCAAGCTCCCCAATTCATGCCCACCTGAAGAAGAACCACGCTGGCGAGAACACGAGCGCGGCAGGCCGCCTCAGACAATCCACGCCGGCCCCAACACTATCCTGCGAGCTGCCCGCCGAGCAGGCTGCATGGGAATGCCCGCTATGTTGTATACGCCAGGCATCTTCCACCGTGTGCGCGTAGGCATGCGCAGCCAAGATGGAGCACCACCACACTGCTCACCCGGAGGCCCCTGCGAAGACGATTCGGTACAGGGGATTGCGACGGACAGCGCTCCCAAAAAATGGTGTGGTCCTTAATACGCCGGAAATCCGGAAACGACATCTTCTGGAACAAGCGCCGGCCACCCTCATCAGCAAGCGGATCTGTAAGCCTAAACGCAAGTGAAGGGTTGGCCTCGGCACCGATTCGGCCTGGGAAGGTGGAGGTTTCGGCCTCGACTACGCCCGTGCGGGCATGGACCATTAACATCCGTGAGAGCTTCGCCCCTTGCCGCCAGCCCCCTCTCTCGGATAATGGCCAATGCAAGAGCGAAATCATGAGGCATTGGCGCCGCCGTGAAGCGGCGTCGGGACTTCACGCGAAGACGATACGTAACCGGCAAGACAAATTGATATTCTGATCATATTGCATTCGGTGTTGTATTTCGATTGTTTCTGGCTCCAGATACGCGAATAGCGCATAATTTGCGCAGGTGTATGGCTTCGGGCTCGCACATATAGCGTAATTTACGCAGGTGTATGGCTTCGGAGACGCGAATGTTGTGTAATTTGCCCAGCTTTATGGCTTCGGACACGCCGTTACGGCTTAATTTGCGAAGGTTTCTGGCTTCGGGGTCGCAAATATTGCGTAATTTATATAGGTTTATGGTTTCGAAGACGCGCATATTGAGTAATTCACGTAGGTGTATGGGATGCGAATTTTGCATGATTTGCTAGCGTTCGTTGCCTCGGGGACGCAAGGATCGCGTAATTTGCAAGGGTTGATGGTTTCTGTGGCGCGGACACGAAAATGATGTATTTTGGAAAGGTGTATGGCTTCGGGGGCGCGAATATGGTGTAATTCGTGAGGGTCGATGGCTTCGGGGACGCGAGTATTGTGTAATGTGCGAGGGTTTCATGGCTTCGGGGGCGCGAGTGTCATACATTTGTACCTGTCCCACGCCCCCCCCCCCGGAATTCAGAGCACGCGACTCGGGCGTGGTAGCAAGGTTCCTTCTCTGCTCCCCCCCCTCGCGCGGTCCATCAACAAGGAACAATAAACAGCACATGACAGAATTGTAACAGTGGAAGCTGGAAATTGGAACTGGTTCAGGGAACTGCAAACCCTGGGCCTACAGCCTGGTGGCCCCACAAGGGGGCCGGCGGATAGTCAGTTCGCGGAAACATGGGAAGACATGATTGGGACATGCCAGCGCAGAGAACATCGAATTCTTCCGATGCAGATGCCTCAAGATGCGGATGCGATGAAGATCCACAGAGCCCACTTGGTGCGGAAGATGTCTTAAGATTTTGCCCAGATCTTGTGGTGAGGGGTACTCCCGCTCCGAGGGCTGACATGAATTCGACCGCTTGGAGGTGCGCCGAACCCGGCGACGATTCCTACACCAAACACGAAAAACATTACGGCAACCTTTACAGCAGCTATGACAGCCTCCGGCACGCCGGGTGAGAGGGTCTGCGACAGCAGTAGCCATGCACAGTCGACATTTGCGACGCCTATGGAGGGTCATGGGCGGAGAGCTGCCTCGCGACCGTGGTGGTGCAGCAGTGGCCGTGCAGACTGCCTTGGGCAGGACCATCGATAAGAGCCGTTGTGAGCGCATTGCGTCGGTGCGGACTGTTTGGGCAAGAGCATGGCTGCGTGGGTCCGCGACGGCGTCGGGTACTACAACAATGTAGCGGTATGAACTAATAAAACTGTATCTTTTGACCAAGGCGCAGTGGACAACGTACGGGAACAGTATGGCGACGGGCATTGTTAATGACATAGATGGGTATTGGGCGTTCTACGGGGACTATATAGAACAGGCCCAGTGCGACGCGCGGGCGCAGCAGGATTCACAGGACCATCTATGACGGGATGTGGTTACTACAGTGGGTTCCTGGATCGATCCGCTGGCCCCGGGCACGGTCGAGTTCCGAGGGATGGTCCGGGCGATGGTTGGGAGTTCCCTATCCCCGACCAGTGGTCCCCATGCGAACCATGTTTGTTGCCGGTTTATACACTCGACGAGTTGATCAATCTCTATTCGTGTGTCGAACGATCGGAATGCCCCCCGGCCTTACTGCAGCAGCGACAGGTACATCTTGCCAAAGACGAGGCCGCGGACGTGGCTCGGATCGACCGTTTGCGTCCGATTGCTGTGGCGTGCGCCGTGGTCAGGGCTTGGCACAGATATCGCACTCGCCAGTTGGTGGATAATATCTTGCCAGATTCCCCACACAACCAACCAAAAGGGTGGCATGAGGGGCCGCAGTCTGAAGGCTCTCTCGAAAGCAATCCTTTCTGCAGCGGGGGAAACTGTGGCAGCCAACCGCCTGTCACCTGAACGGCGCTCTGGTTACGCTGCCGCAGAGCAGGCGTGGTGCGACGATGCCGCCAGCCACCTGTGCGTCAAGAGCTGGGGTTACCCTTCCGCCTTTGACCGGGTGGATCCCGCCCTCGTCGCGGCGATTTGGTCTGAGTTGGGTGTCCCAGCTACGGTCAGTAGCAGAATTCTGCATGTGTGGAAGCACCAGACCCGCTCGGTGGAAATGGTCCTTTCGTATCTCCGGGGCCGATCTCCGCGGGGCCCTCCCTCCCTCAGGGGGGCTCCGCCTCGGCGCTGGGAGTGGCCGCGGCGCGCATGCCAGCTTTGAGGCGCATTTGGGACAGGTGCCCGCGAACGGTCCTCTGCACGCATGCTCGGGGACGGAAAAGAGGGGGGTGATGACTAGGGGGGGGTGGATATCATGGCGGGGGCCATGATATTTCCCCTGATCTCATGCCGCCTCTTCTTATTTCATTACGTCCCTGGCCTCCCCGCTGGGCCCCGCACGTGCCGCCAGTCATGATTTGCACCCCCCCCTCCTGGACACCCCCCTCTTGGCCGCTCCCGACATGCGGATGACTGCGCCATTGTGGCGAGGACGCGTGCAGACTTGGCCGCAGTGGAACTTGAATGTGCGCCGCTGGAGACAGTGACCGCCTCGCGTACCAATGTTGCCAAGACGCAGTCCTTTCACGTGCGACCAGATTCCACCGATCACGACCTGGCCAACACGCACATGAAGGCATTAGGTGCCGACAACACATGAAGGCCTTAGGTGCCGACTTCGGCACGCAGAGGAAATACTTCACATAACGCGAGCGGAAGAAGATTCATACAGCCCCCGGCAGATTACAGCGCATTGCGCATTCGCCATTGTTAAAGGAGATACGGCGACTGGCTGTTTTGGCACTTGCCATGCTGGTGGCCACTTCGGCCCTGGTCGTCGCTCCGCTTCCTGGATATCTGGTACAGAGCATGACTCAGGGCGCCAAGCGCGCGGTGGTTGGCAGACGCTGTCCCAGTATGCGCCGGAGCTACTTCAGCTTTTTGCATCAGGGCACGCACCCGATATCCGTTGCCACCTGCGCCGGCGGACGGTGTTCTTACCACGTGTAAGGCTGGCCCGGACCGGGCGTGAGAAGCTAGATGTTTTGGTGCGCGTTGCAGCTGCCGCCGCTACGACAGGGCCCCCGAGCACCTTCCAACACTACTGCCTGATATCCACGGGGGCCTCCCGCGACGCGGCCGCGCCTTTCGGCCGGCGGGCGCGAGGAGACGCCTCAACCGTGCTGGGCAACCCGTTGCAGCGCATGTGCCACGAAATATATACCATATGGCGCACGGCACTGCGGGGCCAGTACAAAAGCCGCGCCACGCGGACGGGCAGCGCCATCGCCCGCGATCGCGACGCTCAGCTCTGCCCGCTGACATTGGGCGCCGCGCGGGGCATAATCAAATTGTGCGGCGTGATGTCTGCGCACGTCATAGCCGTCCTGGCTGAGAGCGCTTGGTCGGACACCAAGCTGAACAATACTGCAACAGGGGATGCGGGCACATGCTCTCGCTGCCCTCCTGGCAGCGCGCCCAACCTGTAGCGCCACTATTGGGAGCGCGACGCCCGCGACAACGACCAGCACCGCGCCGACGGGCCGCCCCGCGACACTCGCTGACCCGGCGGATCGGCTGGCCAGGGGAGCCGCTCGCCAAGCGGGCCGCGGCTGCCTGGCAGCGCATGGTGTCTCACATCGCATCAGTCTGACGAAAAGTCCTGGATTGGCGTCGCCACCCTTGCGACGAAGGACATGACCGCGACGGGGACAATGACGGCGACTGGCTGATGCCAGCAGCACCTGACGACTCACGCCCGCCCACCGCGAGTCCAGCAGGAGGCGCGGGGGTACCAGCGCCCACTTGCAGCGGCACTGCCCCAGTGCGTCTTCCTTCTTGCAGCGATACTGTCCCAGTTGGCGGTTTTGTTACTTATCCATTCAGTGGTGGCAATATTAGGCATATGATGTCAACATCGTAGTTGTTACAGTACCAGATTCATTCTAGATGTCACGGTGCCATATACGCCAATATTACTCATCGCTGTGACGACAATTATGTATATCATCGTCATCATCGCCACCATCTCGACATGTCAGACAATGGGTGAGTAGCGTGGCGCCGCCTGTGTGCGCATCGGGCTTTGTGGCACCGCTCAACAACGGTCGCGCGCCCGCCGGGTGCGTCCTGGCAGTTCTCCTTCCGACCAGAAGAATAACAAGAAGTGGAGGCCCGAGTGCACGGAGAAGGGCACGGCGGCGCACCATCCGCTGATGAAGGTGGGCGCGTGACCTGGTATGACCAGACGGTGCAGGCCTTCGGAGATTGAATTCTGTGGTTCAGGTTTGATCAGCGCGGCACGATGCCGATGGAAATTCACATATACAAACACGCGGACATTGCGAGTCATTCTACAGACGGCATTGCCGCTAGAATCGCCGTAGGTTCAGTTCCAGGGCGCCGTGCCATTGGTGAGCGGCGCTTTGGCACACCTGCAATAGCCAGGTGGCGTACAGCGCTGGACGGGGGCGCGCAATTCATTTTGCAGTCGATTGCGCGATTGCGCGGACTTTGGCTTGAGTAAGCAGCTGTCCCCCCTGGCGCGCGGGCCCGCCTTGCGCCCCCACTCCACGGGTGCGGGGCCGGGACACATGGGCCAGCTCGCCTTCACCTCTGACGCGTTCGCAGCGTGGGCAATCCCCCTGGTGCGCGTAGTCCGCCCGATGCTTCCACTCCGCGGCCGCGGGGCCGCGCGGGGCCGCGCCACTCGGGCCAGTTCGCCTCCCTGGTGTAGCCCATTGCACGTAGTTTATTACGCCTTTGTTGCATGCCCTTTTTTCGCGTCGGACCTCGCGCCGGCCGATCCTCCGCGCCTGCGTCGATGGCGTGGCGCCGGCGCGTTGTGCCTTCCATTTGCGGTCCGTTGCGCGCTGGATCTTTTCCATTCCCTCCCTCTTTCCCCCTTCCTCCCCCTTCTTTCGTGTCTCCTGTATTCTTAGTTACATTGATATCTTCTGTTCAGAAACTCCCTCCCGCCAAGCTGGGTCTCAACACTCCTGAAATTTCGGCAGCGACTTCCCGAAAGGTGGCCCAATTTCTAAACGCTGGCATTTTTTCCTGATCTTCACCCGGATCTTGTGGATCTTCTCCCAGATCTTCTTCGAGACCTTACTTTTGATCTCCCCCTAGATGTCCCCCCCCGATCTTCCTCCAGATCTTTCCTAGATCTGTGGAAATTCCTTGGATATTCCTCCAGATCTTCCCCGGATTTGCTTATATCTTCCCCAGATATTCTTCCAGATCTTCTTTCAGATTTTCTCCCGACCTTCTTAGGTCTCCACCAGATATTCACCCAGATCTTCACCCAGATCTGCACCCAGACCTTCACCGAGATCTCTCCTCCTGATCGTTTCCCAGGTTATCTCCAGATGTTCCTACAGATCTTGCCCATCATCTTCTCCAGATCTTGCCCCAGATCTTCTCCAGACCTTGCCCCAGATTTTTCTCCAGATCTCCCTCCAGATCTTCCCCGGATCGTCGTAGATCATCCCCAGATCTTTCTCCAGATCTTCTCCCAGATCTCCCCAAGATCTTCCCCCAGATCTTCACCCTGATCTTCCCCTAGATCTTCACCGAGATCTCTCCTCCAGATCGCCCCCCAGATCTTTCTCCAGATCTTCCCCCAGATCTTGCCCCAGATCTTCCTCCAGATCTTCCTCTGGATCTTCCTAGTTCACCTGCCTGGATCCTCCCCAGGTCTTCTCCCGGATCTTCACCCAGATTTTTACTCAGAACTACACCCTGATCTTCACCCAGATCCCCCTTCATATATTCTGAAAGATACTACCTCGGATCTTCTCACAGATCTTTACCCAGATCTTCACCGAGATCTCTCCTCCTGATCTTGCCCCTGATCTTCTCCGGATCTTCCTCCAGATATTCATCCATATCTTTCTTTAGATCTTCCTAGTTAATCTGCCTCGATCTTCCCCTGATCTCCTCCCACCTAGATCTTCGCCCAAATCTTCGCGCAGATCTTCATTCAGATGTTCCTTCGTAGATTATTTCAGGTATGACCCCAGCTCTTAGCCAAGACCTTCACCAAGATCTCTCCTCCATATCTTCTCCCACATCTTTCTCCAGAGTTTCCTCCAGATGGTGCCCCGGATCTTCTCCTGACCTTCCCCCATATCTTCCTCCATGTTTGTCTCTAGATCTTCTTAGTTCATCTGCCTCGATCTCCCCCATATTTTCACCCAGATTTTCACCCAGCTCTTCACCCAGAGATTCCTTCATATACGCTTTCAGATATTTACCCCAGATCTTCACCAAGATCTTCACCGAGATCTCTTCTCCAGATCTTGCCCAGGATCTTTCTCCAGATCTTCCTTTAGATCTTGCCCCAGGTCTTATCCAGAACTTCCCCTAGATCTTCCTCCAGATCTTCGTATAGATCTACCTAGTTCATCTGCCTAGATCTTCACCCAGATCTTCACCCAGCGATTGCTTCATATATTATTTCTGATCTGTTCCCAGATCTTCAACCATATCTTCACCGAGACCCTTCATTCAGATCTGTTTTGCAGAATTTCCCTTCAGATCTTCCCCCAGATCTTTCCCAGATCTTCTCCCAGATCTTCCTCTAGATCTTCTTAGTTAGTTCATCGGCCTCGATCTTCCCCGGATCTTCGTCCAGGTTTCTACCCTGATCTTGCCCCAGATCTTCCTTTATATAATATTTCAGATATTCCCCCAAATCTTCACCCAGAGCTTCCCGTAGATCTTCACCGAGATCTCTCCTCCAGATCATCCACCGGATCTTTCTCCAGATATTCCTCCAGATCTTGCCCCAGCTCTTCTCCAGATGGTGCTCAAGATCTTCCTCTAGATCCTCCTACTTCATATTCCTAGATCTTCCCCAGATCTTCACCCAGATCTTCGCCCAGATCCTCATTCAGAACTCCACCCAGATCTTCACCCAGATCTCCCTTCATATATTCTGAAAGATGCTACCTCGGATCTTCTCACAGATCTTTACCCAGATCTTCACCGAGATCTCTCCTCCTGATCTTGCCCCTGATCTTCTCCAGATCTTCCTCCAGATATTCCTCCATATCTTTCTTTAGATCTTCCTAGTTCATCTGTCTCGATCTTGCCCTGATCTTCTCCCACCTAGATCTTTGCCAAAATCTTCGCGCAGATCTTCATGCAGATGTTCCTTCGTAGATTCTTTCAGATATGACCCCAGCTCTTCACCAAGACCTTCACCAAGATCTCCCCTCCATATCTTCTCCCACATCCTTCTCCAGAGTTTCCTCCAGATGTTGCCCCGGATCTTCTCCTGACCTTCCCCCAGATGCTCCTCCATGTCTGTCTCTAGATCTTCTTAGTTCATCTGCCTCGATCTCCCCTATATTTTCACTCAGATTTCCACCCATCTCTTCACCCAGACTTTCCTTCATATACGCTTTGAGATATTATCCCAGATCTTCACCAAGATCTTCACCGAGATCTCTTCTCCAGATCTTCCCCTGGATCTTTCTCCATATCTTCATTTAGATCTTGCCCCAGGTCTTATCCAGAACTTCCCCTAGATCTTCCTCCAGATCTTCGTATAGATCTACCTAGTTCATCTGCCTAGATATTAACCCAGATCTTCACCCGGCGATTGCTTCATATATTATTTCTGATCTGTTCCCAGATCTTCAACCATATCTTCACCGAGATCCCTCATTCAGATCTGTTTTGCATATTTTCCTCCAGATTTTCCCAGGTCTTCAGCGAGATCTCACCTTCAGATGTTTTTTTTTCCCCAGGTGTTTCTCCTGATCTGCCTCCATCTCTTGCCCCAGATCTTTCTTCGATATTCCCCCAAATCTTCACCCTGATCTTTTTCTATATGTTGCTAGTTCATCTGTGCAGATAATACCCCAGATCTTCACTCATATCTTCACCCAGGTCTTCATCGAGAGTTCTCCTCCATTTCTTCATGCAGATCTTTCTCAAGATCTTCTTCCAGATCTTGCCCCAGATCTTCTCCAGATGTTCCCACACATCTTCCTAGTTCATCTGCCTAGATCTTCCCCAGATTTCCCCCCAGATCTTCACCCAGATCTTACCCAACATCTTCCTTCATACATTATTTGTGATACCACCCCAGAACGTCACCCAGATCTTTACCCAGATCTTCACCGAAATCTCTCCTCCATATATCTCCCCAGATTGTTCTCCAGATTTTGCGCCAGATCTTCTCCAGATCTTCCCCCAGACCTTCACCCAAACTTTCCCCGAGATCTATCCTCCAAATCTCCCATCAGATCTCTCCTTCAGATGTTCCTCCAGATCTGCCCCCAGGTCTTCGTCCACATCTCCTCCAAGATCTTCACCCAGATCTTCGTCCAGATCTTTCCCAAGATCTCTTCTCCAGATCCCCCACCGGATGTTTCTCCAGATCGTGCCCCAGATCTTCCCCCACATTTTCTCCAGATCTTCCTCCAGATATTCAACCAGATATTCACCCAGATCTTCCTCGAGCTATTTCCTCCAGATGTGTCTCCAGATCTTCCTCCAGATCTTTCTCCAGATGTTTCCCAGATCTTCCTCCAGATCTTCATCCACAGTTTCCCCGAAATCTTTCCTCCAGATATTCCATTTTAGATTTTCTCTCAACCTTCCATCGGAATTCCCCCCAGATCTTCCCCAGACCTTCCCCCAGACCTTCTCCGATCTCTCTCCTCTAGATCTTCCTCCAGATCTTTCTCCAGATCTTCCTTCAGATATCACATCGGCTCTTCGCCCAGATCTTCCCCTAGATCTTCACCCAGATCCTCACGCGTATTTTCACCCGGGCATTCATTGAGATCTCTCGAGACCTTCCTCTTGATCTCACCCTAGATCTGCCCCCCGAGCTTCCGCCATACCTTCCCCAGATCTCTAGATCATCCCCAGATCTTCATCCGTATTTGTTTTCGAGATCTCCCCCAGATCTTCCTCCAGATTTTCCCCGGATCTTCCTAGATCTTCCTACAGATCTGATCCCAGATATTCTCCAGATCTCCCTAGATCTTCCCCACATATTCACCCAGATCTGCACCCTGATCTCCACCCAGATCTTCACCGAGAGTTGTCCCCAAGATCGTTCCCCAGATCTTTCTCCAGATTGTCCTACAGATCTCGCCCCAGATCTTCTCCTGATTTTGCCGCAGATCTTCCCCGGATCTTGCCACGGATCTTTCTCCAGATCTTCCTCCAGATCTTCGCCAGATATTCCTCCAGATCTTCCCCAGGTCTTCCTAGATCGCCCCTAGATCTTCCTTCAAATCTTCCCCCAGATCTCCCCCACATCACCCCCCCCAGATCTTCACCCGGATCTTGCCCCAGATCTTTCTCCAGATATTCCTCCAGATCTTCCCCAGATCTTCCTCCAGATCTTCCCTGGATGTTCCTAGAGCTTCCCCGGATTTTCTTCCAGATCTTCCTCCAGATTTGCCCCGGCTCTTCCCTTAGATGTTCCCCGGATCTTCTTCGGATCATCCTCCAGATCTTCTAGCAGATCTTCTTCCGATCCTCCTAGATCTTCCCCGGATCTCCCCCCAGCTCTCCTTCTAGATTTTCTTGGTTTATCTGCCTAGATATTCCCCAGATCTTCTCCGGGATTGTCCTCCAGATCTACGGTCAGATCTTCACCCATATGTCCTCCCCCAGATCTTCCCGCGGCCCCCTATTCCTCATCCTCCTCCTCTTCCTCCTCTCCTGCTCCTCCCCTCCTTCCTTTCTCCTCATCCTTCCCTCCTGCTTGTTTTCTTCCTCTCCTGTTCCTGCTGATTTTGCCATGGTCTTTCCTTCATGTATTATTTCAGATATCCCCCCCCCAGATCTTCACCCAGATCTTCCCCGAGATCTCTCCTCCAGATCTTCTTTCAGATGTTGTTCCACATCTTCCACCATAGTTCCCCCCAGATATTCTCTAGATCTTCCCCCATATATCCACCCAGGTCCTCCCCGAGATCTCTCTAGTAGATCTTCCTCCAGATCTTTCTCCAGATTTTCCTTCGACTGATCAGAGATGACCCCAGATCTTTACCCAGATCTTCACCCAGATCTTCCTCGAGATCTTTCCTCTAACTATGACCAAGATCTTCACCAGATGCTTCTCCAGATCTTCCTCCAGATCTCCCCCGAGATCTTCTCCAAATCTTCGCCCAGATTTTCACCCAGATCTTCGCCGGGGTCTTCCTCGAGATCTTCCCTCTACAGTAGATATTCCCCAGATCGCCCTTCAAATGTTCATCTGCTCTTCCCCCAAATCTTCCCCGGATCTTCTTAGATGTTCTTCCAGATCTTCTCCCATATTTTTCTCCAGATCTTCCGTTTAGGTCTTCCCCCAGACCCCCCTGTAGATGTTCCTAGCTCATCTGCCCAGATCTTCCCCAGACCTTCTCCCAGATCGTCCTCCAGATCTTCCCCCCCCCCCTCGATCTCCACTCAGATCTTTCCCGAGATCTCTCCTGTAGATCTTGCTCCAGATCTTTCTCCAGATCTACCTCCAGGTATTGCCCCAGATCTTCCCATAGATCTTCAGTCAGATCTTCACCCAGATCTTCATCCAGGTCTTCCTCGAGATCTCTCCTCTAAATACCCCAGATATTCCACCAGATGTTTCTCCGGATCTTCCTCCAGACCTTCCCCCAGATGTGCTCCCAATCTTCGTCGAGATCTCTTCCAAATCTTCGCCGGGGTCTTCCTCGATATCTCTCTTCTGCTGTAGATATTCCCCCGATGTGTCTCCTGCTCTTCTTTCATCTCTTCCCTTGATGTTCTACCAAATCGTCCCCGGAACTTCCTCGATCCCCCCAGATCTCCCTCCAGATCTTCTCCCAGATCTTCCCAAACGTTTCATCGATCTTCCTTGGATTTTCCTTCAGATCATCCTGTAGATCTTCCTAGTTCATCTGCCTAGATATTCTCACAGATCTTCCTCCAGATCTCCCCGCAGATATCAACCCAGATGTTCCCCGAGATCTGTCCTTTAGATCTTCCTTAAGGTATTTCACCTGATCTTCCTCCAGATATGACCCCAGATCTTCGCCCACATCTTCCCGTAGATCTTCACCCAGATCTTCACCCGGGTATTCCTCAAGGTCTCTTCTCTAGATGCCCCCGACATCTTCCACCATATATTTCTCCAGACCTTCCCCCAGATCTTCCCCAACATCTTCTCCAGATCTTCCTCCAGATTTTCGCCCAGATCTTCACCCAGATCTTCTTCGCGTTTACTCCTCCAGATGTGTTTCCAGATCTTCCCCCAGATCTTCCTCCAGGTCTTTCCCAGATCATCCCCCCAATCTCTCACCCAGATTTTCCCCGAGATCTCTCCTCCAGATATTCGTTCAGATTTTTCTCAAAACGTTCCACCAGAATTCCCCCCAGATCTTTTCCAGAGCCCCCCCCCCCCCAGATAACCACCCAGATCTTTCCCGAGAGCTCTCTTGTAGATCTTCCTCCAGATGTTTCCCAGATCTACCTCCAGATATTGCCCCAGATCTTCACCCGGGTGTTTCTCGAGATCTCTCCTCTGGATATCGCCCAGATCTTCCACTGGATGTTTCTCCAGATCTTCCTCTAGATCTCCCCCCAGATCTTCTCCAAATATCCGTCCAGATTTTCACCCAGACCTTTACCGGGGTCTTCCTCGAGATCTTTCCTCTACCGTAGATATTCCCAAGATCTTTCTTCAGATCGTCCTTCGGATTTTCCTCTGGTCTTCGTTCAGATCCCCCGCCACATCTTTCTCCACATGTTCCTGCTTGTTGTGTTTCATACATTGCTGCAGAGCCCCCCGGCCCCGCGCAATCGGCATCATCACCGGCGCAATCTTTTTCAAAACCACCAACATTGGCGCCGCGCTGCGCTAAGAAACTGCATGTTTCAAAGCTGGCTCTCGCAAGAGGGCGAAGAAATTCAGCGAAGCTGGATCTCAATTTCTTAATGGAGGGTTTCTTAGCATAAGTTTTGAGTGCATGTCATTGTTACTCACCGCCGCCGCGGTCGTGCACATTCAGTCTCGCGGCGTTCGAGTTTCGAGCTTCTTTGATGGCGCGCGCCGTTGTTTTTCATATATAGTTGTTTGTTGGTCTGTCGTTGGTCCTCAGCTCTTCTCCAGATCACACGCTACGCCCTACCGAGTGGGCGTGGTGCGTGGCCGTAGCGAGCCTCGGTTTTCGCCCGCCGCGCCCGCCCTGCCAATTGCCTCCCTTCTCTCCTTCTCGCTTGTCCTTTCTTCACGCATGCTGCGCGTCCGTTCCTCTTTCAGGCCACGACCCATTGCATGATTTTGCCTAGTGTTGGTCTTCTCTTGTTGTGTTCCCGGTTTGCTTGGCGAACTTTCGATTCGCATGGCGGTCGAGGCTTCGTCACGTGACGTTATTCGGTCGCGTTTTATGTATAATACAAGACATCTGGGGATACCTTGGCCCAATATACTTTATCCGCCTTCCTACTGCATGCGTCCATCCACTTCCTTCCGACCGACGTGTAGGAATGCCGGGACGGTCGGTCCCTGCTCAGGTCACGCAGTTTGGTTCATGATTATGTTTACGTGCTTACGTTTGTGATTGAGCCATTCCATCTTTCTCCAGCTACCCGCTCTTCGCCGCCACGAATATAGCTTCGCCTCTCGACATCTAGTCGGAGCGGCGCCATGGGAGCGGGCCTGGGGGTGGCGGTATCGGCATCGTCTGCTTGTTCTCCTGGTCGGGGCCTGCCCATTCCCCCCCTGAAATCCGACGGCGCGAAAAAATACAATTCCGTCGAAAGTCAAAAGAACTTGACGCCTGGACCGCAGGGATTTCGTCCGACTTGACGTTGGCCCTCCACCGCAGCCGCCGCCTGCCAGGGTGGATGGCCTGCCGGGCGGCGCCATCGCCTTGCTCTCGCCCGACCCCTCGCCGCGGGCGGAGTCCGGCGAGGATGTGCCGGGCCGCCCCTCGGAGGGGAATCCCACGGGCGGGAACCAGGGGGGCAGCGCCGAGCCGGCATGGAAGCAAACGGGTCTTGCGGGAAATTCTACAGTCAACCCGTGTGATGAGGACGCATGGTAAGGTAAGGATGCAAGGACCCTGGAAGGCCCTGTCGACACTTTGCGGGCGGGGCGCGGCCAGCGAAGGCGGCCAAGGATGGGCCGAAAGGGAAGGATGCAAGAGTACCGTAAATGGGGTCGGAGGATCGCGCCGCATCCGATGCACCGGCGATGCGGCTCGGTGCGGAAGCCGACCGCCAACGTCGCCGATTCATTGCCGATGTGGCGCGTTACTGCGACCCCGTCTGCTCGGACACAACTTAAGAATGGGCTCCGTCCAACCGTTTTCGGGCCTCCCTGAGCCTTCCACAGGTCCCTAGGACTGTCCAAGACCGGCTCGCGACGAAAAGCTGGTCCCGTGGAGAAGCAGGTTTACGGGGTGTTTCGTATCGGCAGGCCCGCATTGTCTCTCCTGTCCTCGTCTCCTCCTCCTTCCTCCTCGTGCCGACTTCGTCTCACAGTGTCGTGGCATTGCGATCGGCCTCGCAGTGCGAGCCGCTGGGTGTGATGTGCGTGGCTTGCTGAAGGGTGTGTCCATCCTCAGCCAAGGGCGTCCTCGAGGACGCGAAGTTGTTCGCGCTTCGCGCTTCGCGGCTCGGCTCCGATCCCTCGTCCTCTTCTTCTCCCCTGGAGGGCGGCGCGAGAGCGCGAAGCAGTGTTCCCGCTTCACGAAGCGCGAAGCGCGAAGCGCGAAAGCACGAGGCAGGGCCTTCCCAAACCGAACAGGCCTTCCAATATTACATGTTGCGACCAGGTCTTCCCAAACCAAACCCGGGGCCTTCCCAAACCTACCGCCGGGGTCTTCCCAAACCAACCGGGTCTTCCAAAGCCAACCCCCCGGGTCTTGTCAAACGAACCGGGTCTTCAAAACATGCCCCCAGATCTTCCTCAACCAATCCCCGTGTCTTCCCAAACCAATCATGTCTTCGTCTCGCCCTCGTTCCTGCCTTCGTTTTTCCCTTCGTGCTCGCATTCGTTCCCGCCCTCGTTTCCGCCTTCGTTCTTGTCTTCGTTCTCGCCTTCGTTCTTGCGATTGTTCCCGCTTTCGTTTCCGCTGTTGTCGCCTTTGTTTCCGCCTTCGTTCTCACCTTCGTTCTCGCCTTCGTTCTCGCCTGCGTTCCTGCCGTCGGTGTCGCCTTCGTCCTCGCCTTTGTTCCCGCCTTCGTGCTTGCCCTCGTTTACGCTTTCTTGTCATGATGTCTTAGCCTTCGTTCCCGCCTTCGTCTCCGCCTTCGTTCTGGCCTTCGTTCTCGCCTGCATTCCCACCTTCGTTCTCGCCTTTGTTCTCGCCTTCTTTCTGGCCTACGTTCTCGCCTTCGTTCTCGCATTCGTTCTGGATCGTTCTCCCATGCGTTCTCGCTCTCGTTCTCGCCTTCGTTCTCGCATCCGCCCTCGTTCCCGCCCCCGTTCGCGCCTTCGTTCTCGCATTTGTTCTCGCCTTTGTTTTCGCCTTCGTTCCCGCCTTCGTTCTCGCCTTTGTTCTCGCCTTTGTTTTCGCATCTGTTTTTGCCTCCGTTCCCGCATTCGTTTCTTACATTTTTTCGCTCTGGTTTAAGCTCTCGTTCCCGTTATCATTTTCGCCCTCGTTCCCGCCCTCGTATCCACCCTCCTGCTCGACTTCGTTCCCGACTTCGTTCCCGCCTTTTTCCCCTTCTCGTTTCCGCCCTCGTTCCCGCTTTCGTGCCCATCTTCGTTCTCACTTTCGTTGGCAGGGACCCCCGCCATCAGAGCGGGAAAGAAACCGCTCTGATGGCGGGGGTCCCTGCCAACCGCCTGCCCCGCCCGGGAGTTGAGGTGCGTCGACGCGGCAGTGACCGCAACGCAGGCGCTCAAGGTTCACAACTGCCAGTGGTTCCGAGTTTCCCGACGTTGAACGATCTGGCAGTCAGTGTTGACAGAACCACGCGTTGTCAGAAGCCAACACCGACGTTGACGCGACTGGTGTCATATTCGCATTCAGTCGGCGCTTCGATGATCGCGTCACCCATCAACTCATTGCTCGTGCTCGTCTGTTTTTTTTTTGCCTGCGCGCTCGTGGCGAGGCATTTCTGACGAGGGCTCCGAGGGAAATCGAAAAATGTGTGACCTGTCATCATTTGCTCCTCTCCTTGGGCTTTCAAGGCGAGGATAATCTTGTCTCATCAAGTGCTCCTCGCCGTTACTGCAACGATGATTTTTCTTGTCAGCATGCTCTTTTCCTTCTTGCGTATCGTGCCTCGCCGGTTCTTTCAATGCTCCGCCGCAGAAGGGGCGCGACAACGAGAACCGATGCGGGTGTTCTCACCGCCGTTCCCGTTTTTGTTTCGTCTTCGTTCGCGCCCTCGTTTCCGCTCTCGTTTTTGCATTCGGTGCCGCCTTCGTTCTCGCCGACGTTTTTGTCTTCGTTTCCGCCTTCGTTCTCGCGTTCATTACCGCATTCGTTCCCGCCTTCGTTTCCGCCTTCCTCCTCGCCTTCGTTCTCGCCTTCGTTCTCCGCTTTCGTTCTCTCCATCGTTTTCGTCTCGTTTCCGCGTTCGTTCTCGCCTGCGTTCTCGCCTTCGTTTTTTGCGTCTTTCCCGCCGTCCTTGTCGCCTTCGTTATCATTGTTTGTTCCCGCCTTCCTTGCCGCCGTCGTTTTCGCCTTCCTTCCCGCTTTCCTGTCGCCTTCGTTTTCGATTTCGTTCCCGCCTGCGTTCTCGCCTTTGTTCCCGCCTTCGTTATCGCCTTCGTTCTCGCCGTCGCTTCCGCCCTCCTTTTCGCCTTCGCTCTTCCATGTGACCCCGGTCTGGGGAGAGCCACGTTTCAATCATATGCGGCTCATGCCGTACTTATGGTATACGTATGTACCCCTTCACGTTTACCATTACCCACCATGTGCCCTACACATGTATTTATGCGTGTCGGATGTATGTTCTAATTATGCTTTCGTTATGGCTGATGTGTGTTTGAAGTCAGTCCCATTTGTATCCAACTTGTGGGTTTAAGTCATACTTATGGCTTGAGTGTGTACCGATTCACGCTTACCATGGCCTGGCGTATGTCCTAAACCTATCAATATGTGTCTGGAACGTGCCATACTCATATCTTAAGTACCTCGAAGTCATGTCTAAATCATGTGGGGCCCATGCCGCGCTTATGGCGTGAGTAAGGATCAAGGCGCGCTGACCATTGCCTTATGTGCCTGAAGTATGTGTAATGTATGTATCAAGTATGTGGGACGACTGCCGTTCTTATGGTTTACATATGTATCAAGTCCCGCTTACCATTGCGCGTTTTTTGCGACCTCTTGGGGGCCTCCTGCGGGCACCCCCTCTGGGGACCCTCTTGGGGCGTGCCCGGGGCCTTTTGAGGCCGTCTTCGACGCCTCTTGGGCCGTCTTGGGGGCGTCTTGGGCCGTCTGGGCGCTCTCTTTCTCTTGGGGGGCTCTTAGGCAGTTTCGGGGCGATCTTTGGGGCCTCTTGGGCCGTCTTGGACCGAGGGGAAGCTGAAAATGCGGAAACGCGAGAAACCTTGAAAACCTCAGGGCTACCGATGAATGTTTACACTTCGGGCTCTCTTGGGGGCCTCTCGGACGCCATCTTGGACGATCTGGACCGATCAGTCGGCGACTCGTGGTTTTCGTGGACCATCTCGCGGACCATTTTGGTGCCGCCCGTGCCGCTCGGAAGTGCGTCGTCCAAACCGCGGCCGTTTTCTGCCGGACTTCCGCCAGGTTCTGCTGGCATTCCGCCCATGTCCAGTGTTATGTCCCGGGGGGACCCAGGTTGGTTTGGGAACGAGGGCTGGACGAAGACCCGATCGGTTTGGGAAGACCCAGGGATTGGTTCGGGAAGACCAGGTGGAGTTGTTTGGGAAGACCAGCTCCTGTTGAGAAGACCCGGGAAGTTGGTTTGGGAAAACATGATTGGTTTGGGAAGATCCAGGCGGTTGGTTTTCGAAGTCCTGCTTGGTTTGGGAAGACCCGGTTGGTTTGGGAAGACCGAGGCGGTTGGTTTGGGAAGACCGGGATGATTTGGGAAGACCCGTCGCTTGGTTTGGGAAGACCCAGTTGTTTGTCCCGCAACATCTGGGTTTGGGAAGACCCGTTTGGTTTGGGAAAACCCCGCCTCGCCTGGAGCCCCTTTGTTCTCGTCGGCGTCGAGGGCAAGCGGGGGCTGGTTGCAGAATGGGCTTGCTTTCGTCTGGCGACTGCGGCGCGGGAGCGCCTCTGGATGCCACGGGCGGCCGCGCAAAAGGACCACTGGCGCATCGCATCGAGCGCGCGAGCTGCTCTATCCAAACAGACCCTCTTCCAGCTTCGCCATTCGGGGGCGGGCACCTCTAGGGGCACCTCGTGCTGACTAGAATTTTGTTGCCCCCGAGTTTGTTTGCCGCAGCTTTTTACAACCAGAGGGCAAGTCAGCTACTAGACGGCGAAGCAGTCGACGCGCAAAATGCGCGCCAACCGCGAGCCGCGCCAAACGCGCGTGGAGCATGCAAACGCAAGTATAGTGGAGACGTCTGTTACGCTCTATGGGCGCGCGCCAAACGCGCGCCAGTTAACTTATGATGGACATAAGATTTCCCCGTGCAAATGGAGCCGGTATGACTATTTCTCTTCTCGCCGGACAAGATCACAATGCTCGGCGATATTCGGTATACAGGAAAGTCAAACCATGAACCTTTCATTGCTGAGCACTGAAGGGGAAACCTCCATAACGGCATCGTCGTGGTGTCTTCCCATGTAGCCAGGACACATATGTGCGCGAGATTGCTCGAAGTGGGGTACCAATCGTGAGGAAACTGTGCCAACGCATCGCAGCGGATCGAGAATGTGCCCTGGCCGTCAGTCTCATGTAAGATTGGGGCCGCCCTTGCCTGTTGAAAAGCGGCCAGTTCAAATCGCAATCATCCTGTTGAGCTCTAGCAGGGTGAACTACCAGATAGCCAGGCAATTCCTTCGCTTCTGTGCTGCCGCCGACGAAATTGCCATGACGGAATTCAGGAAACAATGCATGGTTCTCCTACGCTCTTTCGCGCAACACTGTCAGGTAACGGCGTGTAATCATCCATGGGTGGGGGATGAAGCCATAGGAACAATCTTGACTGGCATCCACCATGGACCTTCTCATACCGGGAGATACTGCGTTCGTCTTGGTCAAAAACTTGGTATCGGGGAAGGTGTCGTATATGCGCGCGAGGTGTTTTTTTTCGCAAGCGTGTTCGTTCCTTCCGATATTTGCGATCGCCACTTTCTCGAAACCTTGTCTACGCTCGAGGGCGACCTCTTCGTCTCTGCCCACCCCGTGCGTCATCGCAGAAACGGCCAACGACAATCCGCTCCACCAGGATCCGTTGACGATGCCGTGGGCCCAGGCAGGGAGATCGGCACCTTCTGTCAGGCTGAAGGCGATGTCGATGCTCTTGGGGGGGGGGGGCTGTGGGGGGGGCGCCCGTGCTGAGATCCAGCTTGGCATGTTGTAACTGCTGCGTGCCGCTTTGTCATGCAGTTTGACGCAGATGTCGGGTGACTTCGCCTGGTGGGCAGGACGGGGATGAGGCTGCGCATTCGCAGGCCTCTAGCTACTGGGATCCTCCGTTGGATCGCCCCCGCCCAAATCGCCCACCCACAACTCGGAAACAAGCCGCCGCCCCACGGATACAGCAGGCCGGAGGCGACGCATGCGTTCCGAACATGAAGTACCAGCGCAGCAGCTCCCATGCGTGGACAGATCATGAGCGAAAAACGATGGAAATGGCTCAGGTACACAGAACAGAGTTGGCCCCCCAATTTTTCGAGGCAACCCTGAGCCGTCTTGAGCCAAAATGGCTGCGGAGGTTGTCCCCGAGCTTTTCTGTGGATGCTCTCTCTCTCTCTCTCTCTCCCATATATATGTGTATATATATATGTTTGGGTACCAGTATCTCGATTGATTTATTTAATCTCTCTCTCTCTCTCTCCCTCCCTCTCCATCCCTCTCGTTCTCCTTCCATTTCATTTGTTCTCTCTCTCTCTCTCTCTCTCTTTCCCTCTCTCTCTCTCTTTCTCTGTCTCTCTCTCTTTCTCTTTCTCTCTCTCTCTCTCTCTCTCTCTCTCCCTCTCCCTCTCTCTCTCTCTCTCTTTCTCTTTTCTTCTTGTTTTCCTTTCTCTCTCGCTCTCTCTCTCTCTCTCTCTCTCTCTCTCTCTCTCTTCTCTTTCGATTCCTCTCTCTCTTTGCGGCCCTTGCCGAGCCCCGCGAGTCTCCGCGCCGCCGCGGAGCGCGGGCGGGCAAGCCCAGATTGTCGGCCACTTTCGGCATCCAGCCCGCTCGCGCCCGCGACGCGCTCAGCGCGTCTGGCCAACGATGGGGCGACCTTCGACGTCGCCATCGGCCGAGGTGCCCCATCGACAGACAGCGCAGACAAGCGCGACTTCATCTGGCGCCCAAGCCCTGGGCCAGACCTCGCCACGGCTCGCGCCGACTCAGTCGAGCTGGAGGCCATCGGGGCGCGCCGCAGGCCAGGTCAATAGGGCCCTCGCATCGGCTTGCGAGCCCCCGCGCAGTGCAAAGTTGCCAAAGCTGCCGCGCTGGCCCTTCGCGGCGCCACCGCCGCGCCGGCAGCTGCCAGGCGCCGCGTGGCGAGCATAAGCACGACAGTGGCCGCGCGCGGCCGAATCCTCATTATCCTGAAGACCACCAACTGGGTCACCGAGGTTCACCGCGTGGGCTGGGACGAAGCAACCGCCAGTAATTTCGCGTTCCTGACGCGACCCCGCCCGCGACCGCGCTGACTGTCCAAGGCCGCGCTCAACCTTGGGCCATCGCTCCGATGCCCGAGAAAGCAGCCCCCTCCAAGCCGGCGCTTGAGGCGACCGCGCCAGCCTCGCAGGAGCTCTCGGCACTGGGGAATCTAGCCGCGGCCCCCGACCATCCAGCGCGCGGCGCCCGCCGCGGCGAACCGCCAAGAATGGATGATCGCTTTCGCCGAGCACCGTCGAGGAGCATGCGGGCCCCCTGTCGACCGCGGGGCGCCCCCCGCGCCCCCCCCCCCCGGCAAGGCCCCGAAGCTCGAGCCCGCCACCCCCGCGCCGCACCCGCTGACGCGGGCCCGCCACCCGACCATCAAGCCATGGTCGTCGACCACATCGAGGGGGGATGCGACGGGGGCGCAGCGGAGTTCGGCGCGCCCGCCGCTGAACCCACTCTCGCCGCCCTGTCCCTTGCCCCCGCGCGCGGCTCCAGCGCGCTCGCGGGCCTCGCCGACGCGCGAGATCAGCGCGCCCCGCAGCCTGGGAGCAGAAGTCGCCGCGGTTACAGAGTCGACAGAGCACCTCGTGACCACTCAAGCGGACACGCTCGACTCGATCTACGGGCTCAGGGCCCCGTCCGCGGATCTCAGCAAGGCCCGGGCCAGCGCTTCCATCAGGCTGGGCGACCTGTCGTTCAACGTTGTAACAAGCTCGTGGTCTGCCATGCCCCGCCCGCGGCCGCCTGGGGCGCGCCCGTGGGAGGCGCCGACGCAGCGGCCAGCGCCTGGCGCGCACGGGGGCCAGAGGCCGCAGCCGACGTCCCCGTCGACCCCTCGGGGGAGGAAGCCACCGAGCCTCCCCCCGACGGCGCTGGCCACGGGTCGAACAGCCATGATCGCGCCGGCACCAGGCCCGCCGAGTCGGGCGCGCGGCCTTGCGCGCCCAAGTCCGCAGCGAAGGTGCCTCAGTTGGTTCCACTCGGCCGACAGAGCTGCGCCCGCGGAAGGTCTCCTCCTTCTCGCCCAGTTTTGCGCGGCCTCCGCTGCGACCCCGGGCGAGGGTGCGCGCGTCAATTCAGGGGGTCCAGATACGGGGCGTGTATATTGCATGATGGGTTTGATTCCCTTGCTTGGCTTCGTCGCCACGTGCAGCGGGGTTGCGCGTGCTCTGCGTGCAAGGGGGTCTGCGTGACATCGGGGGCGGCTGGCCATTTGCGCCCCCCCTCGAGCACTCGCGCCTCGCAGCCATTCCAGGCAAATCTCGCGTCGCTGGGCTGCGCAGCATGGCGCGCCTCGCGCTTGTTCTGCTCGCCCTCATAACGCCCGCCCGCGGGCGCGACGCGCTCCGCTCGCCGCGCAGCGCAACGCCGACTGCCCCACCCACGGCAGCAAAGCTCAGCGGTGCACCTGCCCATCCCGCGGGGAGCGCCGCAGCGCCCCCGCGGCCCCTCAAACCTGCCACGGGCCCCGGGCGGGTCGCCGCGGGCGCCGGGCCAGCCGACGGACTGCGCCGCCCGAGGCCGTCGCGCAGCGACCGCTGCCCGCAGGCCCGGAGCCGCGCGCCATCCGCCGGCCCGAGCAGCTCACTGGCGCCCATCCAGGGTGGTTCCTCAGAGGCACCCTACTCCTCTCAGCGCTTGCCGTCGGGGCGCGCGCTGCTCTTGCTGCCGCAGGACGGACGACCGAGTGCTGCCACAACCCCGCCGCCCCTGTGGGGCGGCGCTGCCTCCGCATGTGCCCGCGGCGTCTCGCGCGGACCGTCGCCCGAGATGCGACGGCCGCCGATCTTCTGATCGCCGCTGGCCCGCCCCCGCCCGGGGCCCGAATCCACGGCGCCGACGCCCCTCCGATGGCAGATGCCGGCTCTGCCCGCGGCGGGGCTGCGCGCGGGGGCGCCGCCCTGCAGCTCGTCCGCGAAGTGGTGCGTTTTCTCCACCCTCCCTGCGCTAACCGCCGAGGCCTGCTGCGCCTCCGCGGGGGAGGCCGCCGCGCGGGCGCTAGGCCACCGACGCCTTCCCGCGCCCCGCCGAGACGCCCTGCCCCGCCGCCGCGAACGGCGCCCCTCGCTGGCGACAGCGACGCACAGGAGGGCCACCACCTGGCCCAGTACCAGGGCGCCGCTCACCGCGCGCCCAGTCGGACCAGCTCGCGGGGCGCACCGAGGGGGCAACTGGCTTTCAATGCCGCGTCCAGAGCCGGCTTCCCCGAGCGGGGCGGCACCATGAGGCGCATTCCCATTAATGCACCGCTGATCACGCCCATCAGCTCAGCCGCGCCAGCGCGTTCCCGCGCGCCGCCGAGGTCGCCCAGGGGCCACTCGCAGCCAAGCCCCCGCGCGGGGGCGCGCCCCCGCCCCCCCGCCTCTGGGCCAGGCTCGGCCACGCACCCCTCCCATCTCGAGGGCAGTGGCGGCGCCGCCGAGCCGCGCTGTCGGCCCAGCGCACCGCGCCCGGCGGCGAGCTCCATGGCGCCACCAGCCCGCCCCCGCGCGGGCCCGGCCGCGCGCGCCATCTCCGAGCCGAGGGCCAGGAGCCACGTCGGAGGCTGAAACCACGCCTTCACGCCCCCGCCCCCGCGCACCAAGGACCCGCCTGACCTCTCTCTCTGCCTCTCAATATCATTGTCGATCCCGTGGCTGAGCGGTCGATGTCCCTGTCGAATTCGGCCATCGATGTCAACTTCCTGATCTCATTTGACCGATGTCATGTTCGGTTTCGTTCCATCGATCTCACTACGACCCCGTGTCGGGTGGTGGTGGGCCGTTTGGCGTCTCCGGTTCCCTTCGAGCTCACCCCCCAAATCTGATTATCAATCTCATTCGCGATCCTGGAAACCACCTCGATACGATCGGGGCACCATCGGGGCACCGCCATACGATCGGGACACCATCGGGACACCGTCTGGGACACGTCGGGACACCATCGGAGCACCAATCGGGGCACTTATCGGGACACCAAAGGGACACCATCGAACCACCAATCGAAACGTCACTGGGGACTGGGGAACCTAAAGGACACCAATCGGGACACCAATCGGGACACCGACGGGGCACCGTTCGGAGACCGACGGGACACCGACGGCGGGACACCGACGGCGGGACACCGACGGGACACCGACGGGACACCGACGGGACACCGACGGAACACCGGCGGGGCACCGACGGGGCACCGACGGGACACCGACGTGACACCGACGGGACACCACGTCGGGACACCCCCGGCCACCGCCCGCGGACACCGAAGGGACACCGACGGGACACCACGGCGGGACACCACGGCGGGACACCACGGCGGGACACCCCCAGCCGCGCCGTAGTTATGACCAAGTGGGTTTTCCCAAACCGCGCCCCGGGCTTTCCCAAACCAGCCGGGCCTTCCCATACCAACCAACCAGGTATTCCCAATCCAAGCCCCCGGTCACCTTTACTGGAGCTTTGGTTTGGGAAGACCAGTTTGGTTTGGGAAAGATGCCCCCCCCTGCGCGAAGGCAGGCAGGCGCCCTTCTTGACTCACGAGCAGGCCATGTAAGCAATGGAGCTTGAGTGCTTCCCCTGAGGCTTTTGCCGATCAGCGGGCTTGGGCCGCCGTCCCTCGGGGCGGGGGAGATTTCGAAGCGTAGGTACCTGGGTGGCTCGTGTCTGAGATTTGAACTCGGCGGCCAGCGACGGGGAGGGAAGTGAGAAGGCAGGCGCCCTTGAGCAGTGGGGGTGCCCACTCGAGGGCCGAGGCCCCCCGGGGCCTGCAGAGAGGCGGCACGCGGCCAGGGCGACGATGACGTGCTCTCGAGGCGACGGGGTCGGGGCGCGCGGGCTCGAGGCGCTCGAAAACCCGCGGCTGTTTCCACGGCCGCGGCTTGCACAGAGCGAGCCCTTTGGGAACGCCCGCCGGCATATTTTCTCGGCGGCGAGGGGGGAGTGGGGGGGGAAGTGAGGAGGAGAAAAAGAAGGAGAAGGCGAAGGAGAAGGAGAAAGATAACCGAAAAGGAGAAAGGAGGACGAGGGGGAAAGGAGGAGGGGCAGGAGAAGGATAAATGTGAGGGAGGGAGGAAGTGAGAGGGAGGAGGCCTTCTCAGAAGGCGGCGGGGCTTCTCGGAAGCCCTCGCGTCTTCTGAGAAGTTTTCGGTGTTTTCGGGGGAGGCTCAGAAAACTTCTCAGGAGGCTGGGGGACTTCCGAGCCTTTTGAGAAGGCCCGCCCCTTCTCACCTCCCCCCTCGCTCGCCGCTGGATTCTCTTGTGATCATTCATCTGGTCTTCGAAGAGGGCATAAGGCATAAACACAAATCTTGGGTGCTCCGCGCGGATTTCTTGGATCGGCGCCGGGTTCCCCTGGCGGCGCCTTCGGCGCCGCCCCTGGCGCGCTTCGCGCGCCGGGGAGGAGGTCCATCGCAGATCCAAGAAATCTGGGCTGCCGTCGACAGCTTATGTTGTTATGCACTTGTTCCTGGTACATTTCACGAATGAGTCACGGGCTGGCGTGCGAAACAACGGCGGGCCATGATGCGTTGTTGGTCGGTCTTCGGCCGAACCCTCGCGTCTTGAATGGGACACCGTCCCCCCTGTCCCTGGCTCCTGCGTCTCAGTGAAGGTACAAGGGTATTACACTCTTCGCCGCCTAGGTGCAGTATGTGGACGAGGGACGGGCGGATGAGGTCGGGAGGGGATGTGGGGGATGAAAAGGGAAGGGCTCGAAGAAGAAAAACTGCACAAGCATAAACTGTCGGCGCTCCGCGCGGATCTCTTGGATCTGTGCTGGGCCCCCCGCGGCGGCGCCTCCGGTGCCGCCCCTGGCGCTCTAGCGCAGATCCAAGAGATCCGCGCGGCCGTCGAAAGTTTATGTTTCTGCAGTTTGTTTTTCCTTTCGATGTGGGGGATGAAGGGGATGAAGGGGGGATGAAGGGGAATGTGGGAGATGAAAGGGGAAAGACTCGAAGAAACATGACATAATCATAAACTGCTCGTATGCGACCGTTGTCTTATTCATTGTTTTGCCGATCGGCGTGGGCCCTCGCACCCCCCCTTTCCTCCCCCATGGAGTAATCTCTTGGCTGTTTTTGGCACCTGACTCAAGCAGGTGGAGTCGCCACCATGGGACGCACTGTTGTACACAGTCGCCTTAAGCAGAGTCCGGAGCCAGACCCCCGACCCCCCCCCCTCCCTCCCGCCCAATGTCGAAACGCCGAATAGGACAACGTCCACCATCTTGAGTCGAGCATGCCTGTCAGGAGGCCGAGCAGGCACTGGCCGAGATGCTGCCGGAGGCACGGGGCCCCCAGCCTCCGCCCATTTCCCCCCGCCGGGCGGCCTGCGCCTCTCTCTCTCTCGCTGCTTGCGGCAGGGCCCGCGACCTGTCGACGCGGCGGCGGCCCAGCCGCGGGAATGCGGCGGCGACGGCGGCGGCGGCGACGACGGCGACGACGACGACGACGACGACGACGACGACGACGACGACGACGGCGGCGGCGACGACGACGACAACCACGGCGCCCGAGGCGCGCAAACCGGTTGAACGCCGCTGGCGACCCAGAATTGGTCGGTCTTGATCCGAGGCGGAGATTTATCCGTAACCACCGCCTAGGGGATCGAATTTCGCGCACTTTCACAGGCGGGTATCTACATATTCCTCTTCCTATTTTTTTTTGCAAGCCCGGGCGGAGGGAAAACCCGTCACCCCCCCCAAAACCGGTCTCCCGGGACTTGGGACTTCGGGACCCTTCGGACGGGCCTCGAAGCGGCCCCCAGGGCCTCGCAGGGCGTTATGCGAAGCCTTCGCAGCACACCTAGGGCGATCAGGGGGGTCATCGGAGACGTCCCAGAGAACCCAAAGACAGCACAAGAGCGCTCCAAGAAGCCGTCATACCCCGAAAGATCGCTCCAAAACGTACCAAGAGGCTTTCAAGAGCCCCCCCAAGAAGGCCCCAAGAGGGACAAATAATTGATTTAATGTAGGTTTTTGGTGAATTTGGGGTTCTTTTCTTTTCGGTTTTTGATGTTTTAAGATAGCGGTCTTCTGGGCGTCCGAAGTCGCCTGGGAGGCTCCAAAATCGCCGCATAACCATCCGAAAGGGTTTCCAGGCAGTCCAAGAGAACCCCGAAACGGCTCAACAGGGGTCCAAAATGGCCCTAAGAGAGCCCCATGGCGGCCCAAGATGGCCCTAAGACACCCTCCGAAGCATTCCAAATCGTGACTGGGGCGTTCAGGAAGACCGCGGTTTGAGGCAGGTTGTCCGTAGGAAGCTCCAGAGGCCCCCAGAACACGCTCAGGAGGCCTCCAGAAGACTCTAAGAAAGCTTGAGAACTTTGGTGAAGCCCCCCGAGGCTCTCCAAGGAGGAGCCTCCGCAAAAAGAGCTGAGGAGGATGAGGAGAATGCCCAGGGTATGGCGAGAAGGAGGAACAGCAAGCATGGAGGAAGGATAACGAACAGCATTATTATAATGGCGATGCCAGGAAAGGCAGCAGGGAGTTGTCGCTAAGTTGTCCGCTTGAGCTTCCTGCCACTTCCGCTGGCATACCAATCTTCAAGGACCAAGGTGTATGGCGCGAAGCGCCACTGCAGTCTTGTATATATGCATATATCTATATATGCATATATAGATATGTGTGTGTGTGAGAGAGAGAGTGTGTGTATGCGCACCCCCGCCACAGCACCCATTGATTTTCATTGCGATTCGCGCTGCTCGCACTCGCGTGTTCTTTACTGTCCGATCCCGTTCTCGCCCTACGACGGCGGCATTGAATAAAGAACGTCATCTGGAGGGCCAGACCTCGGCGGATTCATTCGTTGCGAGGCGACGTGGGCGATGTAGCTCACAACAGGCCGCCGATTGGTGGCGAGACGCTGGGTTCCTTATCGAACGTCTCCTGAGCTAAAACTCCACCTCTTCTTACTATCCCTCTGCTCGTCCATTCTGTCACTTCGCCCCCTGTCTGTCTACCTCCTCCTGCTTCTCGTCAATCTTCTCCTCCCCCCTCCTCCCCTTCCTCCTCCTCCTCCTCCTTCCTCTTCCTCCTTCTCTTATTCCTCCTCCTCCTCCTCCTCCTCCTCCTCCTCCTCTCTTCCTCCTCTTCCAGGGTTCGCGACGTCGGTGATGCGCAAACCCTGTAATTTCATTGGGATTATTCTGATTTCTGGGATGCTAATCAACGAAACCCTGTGATTGTTTTGAGGTTCCTGGGGTTCCTGGGATTTCCAGCCCCTGGAGTAAAACCAACTTTGGGATCCCCAGGAGGTCCAGAGCTCAGAATACCAGAAATCCCAGTGAAGTCACAGGGTTCGCGACGTCGGTGATGCGCAAACCTTATGATTTCATTTGGATTCCTTTCATTTCTGGGATGCGAATCCACAAAACCTTGCGATTTCAGTGGGATTCCTAAGTTTTCCTGGGATGTCATACCCTGGAGCAAAACCGACCTGGGGATCACCAGGAGGTCCAGGGTTCAGAATCCCAGGAATCCCAGTGCAATCACAAGGTTCGCGAAGGCGGTGGTGCGCAAACCTTGCGATCTCACTGGGGTTCCTTTCATTTCTGGGATGCTAGTCAACGATACCCTGCGATTTCATTGGGATTCCTGGGATTCCTCGGATCTCCAGGCCCTGGAGCAAAACCAACCTTGGGACCCCCAGGAGGTCCAGGGCTCAGAATTCCAGGAATCCCAGTGAAATCACCGGGTTCGCGACGCCGGTGATGCGCAACCCCGATGATTTCATTTGGTCCTTGGGATTTCTGGAATGCAAATCCACGAAACCTTATGATTTCAGCGGGATTCATGGGATTGCTCTGATTTTCAGCCCTTGCAGCAAAGCCAACCTTGGGCTCCCGAGGAGGTCCAGGGCTCAGAATCCCAGGAGTCCCAATGAAATCGCAGTGTTTGCGACGTCGGTGATGCGCAAACCTTGTGATTTCATTTGGACTCTTTGTAATTCTGGGATGCTAACCAACGAAATCCTTTTGATTTCATTTGGATTCCTGGGATTCCTCGGATTTCCAGACCCTGAGAATGCCAGCAATCAGAATGAAATCACAGGGTTCGCGACGTCGGTGATGCGCAAACCTTTTTTGATTTCAATTGTATTCCTAGGATGTCTGGGATGCAAATCAACGGAACCTTTTATTTCATGTGGATTCCTCGGATTCCTGGTATTTCCAGCCCCAGAGCAAAAAACAAAGTACGAACCGTGGGGTCACTGAGTGTCAGGGCTGAAACTCTAAGAAATCCAATGCATCCCAATGAGCACATAGGGTTTGCGCATCACCCGCGTCGCGAACCCTGCGATTTCATAGGAGTTCCGTGGATTCTGAGCCTTGGAGTTCCTGGGGATCCCAAGGTTGGTTTTGCTCCAGGGTACGAAACCCCAGGAATCTCAATGAAATCGCAGTGTTTCGTGGATTCGCATCCCAGGAATACTAGGGATTCAAATTAAACAGTAGGGTTTGCGTACCACCGACGTCGCGAACCCTGCGATTTCATTTGGATTCCTTGGATTCTGAGCCCTGGACCTCCTGGGGAACCCAAGGCTGGTTTTGCTTCAGTGGCTGGAAATCCCAGGAATCCAAATGAAATCGTAAGGTTTCATTGATTAGCGTCCCAGAAATGAGAGGAACCCCAGTGAAATCGCAAGGTTTGCGCATCACCGACTTCGCGAACCTTAATGATTTCAGTTGGATCTCTCCGATTCTGAGCCTTGGACATCCTGGTGATCCCAAGGTTGGTTCTGCTCCAGAGTATGAAATCCCAGGGCTACAGGAATCCATGTGAAATCACATGGTTTCGTGGATTCGCATCCCAGGAATCATCACAGGAATCCGAGTGGACTCATAAGGTTTGCGTATCACCGTCGTCGCGAACACTGCGATTTCATTGGGGGCCCGGGAATTCTGAGCCTCGAACCTCCTGGGGGTCCCAAGGTTGGTTTTGCTCCAGGGTGTAAAATCCCAGGAACCCAAGGAATCCCATTCAAATCGCAGGGCTTCGTGGATTTGCATCCCAGGAATCCCAGGAATCTAGATTCAATCAGAAGGTTTTCGCATCACCGACATCGCGAACCTTATGATTTTGTTGGGATTCCTAGGGTTCTGAGCATTGAGCTTCCTGGGGATTCCAATGGTGGCTTTGCTCCAGGGTATGAAATCCCAGGAATCCCAGGAACCCAACTGAAAAACCGATGTGTCGTGGATTTGTATCCCCGAAATCCTAGGAGTCCCGGTGACATTACGCGGTTTGCTGATTTCTCGTCTATAGGATGGCTCACGCGCTTGTTTCCCCTCTATGTAGAGGAAGCAGACGCTTGCATCTGTCACGTTGGCGCTTGTTGAAAATGTGCTGCTGGCAGATGCGGGGGAACAGCGACGAAGAAGAGGATCAGAGAGGGAAGGGAAACATGAGGGGAACGGCACGACTCCAGCTTCGTGGAAAAGGAGGAAGGCGTAGGAGGAAGGCGTAGAATGGGTGCTGGGGGGGGGGGCTGACCGTGTATGTGTATACATATATCAACATCTGTATAGATATATTCCAGCTTGCGAGGGGCAAAATGTATACATATCCACCGCCCGCTGGGGCACCGGGGCGTCGGTTCCCAGGTGGTGGATATGGATAAATCCCAGCCTCGCAGTTGATCGCCGTGGGTAAATGGGACCCAGAATCGGTCGACGTCGATCAGCGTCGATTCATGGTCGACGGTAATCGATCAGCGTCGGTTCGCCAGAGCCAAGAATATTGGTTGTGTTGGGACGGCTTGGTGGGTAGTCATGTGTACCCTTTTTATTTATTCTTTCAAACAAAGAATTTGGATCCCCCCTGGGCTTAATGGTGTATTTCTTCGTGCCGAAATTTACATATGATTCTGCCCCATCGTCCATCCTAAATGTGAATTCGTACATCCCAGCCCAGCCGGTACCGACTCCCCCAGCCGTCCTTTGCAACAAACATTGTGCGCACACTCGTTTACCACAAATCATCCGTATTCATGAACCCCTTGCAACAAATGAGGCGAAGTGCACACGCGCGCGTCGTCGCGCGCGCGTGCCGTCCTTCAAAACCTTCGGTTTCGGAAGGAATTCAAAATCGAGTGTACGAAACACATACAACAACACATGATTTCGCAACACGGGTGTTCAAAAAAAAACGTGCGCGCGCTCGTCCGAATTCTTACGACAGTCATCGGTTTTTCAACATGTTCAGAACATTATACCAAACGGGCTTCGCCCGCGCGCATGTCGAAATCGTTCGAGCGCCCTTGCGCGCGTGTCGCGAGAACCCTTTGCAGACAATAGGACGAAATGCACACGCGCGCGTCGTCGCGCGCGCATGCCGAACTCCCGCAATAAGTACATTCAGTTTCGAAGCGATGTCAAAACCGAGTGTTTAAATACCATCTGAAAACAACTGGCTTCACAACATCAGTTTTCAAAAAAGCGTGCGTTCGCGATCTTGCGAATCCTTAAGAAAGCCATCGGCTTCTCAACATGTTCAATGGATTCTGCCAAACGGGCCTCTGGCGCCGCATGCCGACATCATGCGCACGCCATGGCGCGCGTGCTGGGGGGGGGGACGATCCGTGCCAAATAATGCGGGCCACTCTCGCGAGTCGGCCACGCGCGCATGTCGAACTCTTTCCAAAACCTTCGTCACCGACGCGAAGACGCCGTCATCGTCGTCGGTGTGATCAGCATCGGCGCCCGCACTGGCCGCGCCTCGTCGGTGCGAACATCGTCAACAGCATCGCCACTATCATCATCGTGTCTACCGTTGTCGGTGTTGCCATGATACCGCTCCCGCCCAAGTCGCCGATTCGCAGTGAAGTGCCCGCTGGCATGCGCCCAGCGGTCAGCGCCACCGCGGCCGCGTCGGTGGCACCAAACTAGCTGGCCGCTGCGCGCGCGTGCTGGGGATGGCGCGGCCGCAGAGATGCACCAGCCAACGCCAAGCATGCATCGCAATCGCCACCGCATTGGTTTTGCAAACCAAATTGCGGGTAGGTGGGTGGGTGGGATGTTTGCAAGAGCATGGGATATGTCAACTCGTTTGTTGAAATCAATTCCGCCCTTCGACTGCAATAGCGCCGGTAAGCGTTGGGTAGTTGATGAATAAGGTCCGATCCAAAATCGGTTGAGCGTCGATTCAGCGTCGATGATAGTCGACCAGCGTCGGCTCGCGAGAGCTAACAAGATGGCGCTGGAGGCTCCCATGAGCCGCCACAACGTGTTTGGGAGCCACGTGGGGCCGAGTCCCCCCCCTTTCGGCCCTCCGTTGCCCCGGTTTTGGGAGTTACCCACCAGCCGACCGGCGACCCAGAATCGGTCGAAGCTTGGGCGTCGCGTGCAATGGGGGGCGATGCACGGGAGGGCAGCGAAGACTGCAGAAAAAGGGCCTTCTGGGGCCCTTAGGGGGCCCTTAAGGGCCAAAGCGGGGGCCTCGAGGGCCCGACAAATGCACTTTTCTCCCCCCCCCCCCCGTGTATCGCCCCCTCGTTCAACGACGCCCAGGATGTTGCTCGCCGTGGGGGCAACGGGTCCTGAGGGAAACTGGTCCTGAGGTTGTTTCGCTGTTTTCGGGCTCTCTGGGCCCTCCACGGGCCCTGGGACTGTCAGAAAACGACTCGGGATGAAAAGCTCGTGCTGTTGGAAGGCCCTGGGGTTCAGGACCCGTTTCCCTCAGGACCCGTTTCCCCAATGTTGATTGTCAGTTGGGGACGGCCGATCGTTCAAGGTTGAGCGGTCCCCGCGGTGTCAGAAGCCAGCGCCGAAGTCGGCACGACACGAGCTGCCGTATCGGTGTGCAGTTCTTTGTTGCACTAGCTCCTGCCGAATTTGGTCAGTGTTGTACCCATGGCGGAGGACACCTTGGCCCCCCACCCGAGGGCAGGGCTCGGATACTGATGCGTGTGTGACTTGGGCATCAGGGGAGGAGAAGCTCTGGACTACGATTCACATGTCAAACTTGAGGAGGGCTGGAACCATGGCTAGTCATCCTTATCCTCCTCTTCCTGCATGTGCTTGGAGTCGTAGAGGGAATTCAGTAGAGGGCCACGGGAAAGTAGATTAGTCTAGAGGGTCACCTGTTGAACGTTTATCTACGTAGGAAGCATACCACGTCCATACATGCGTGCGCATGGGCGACGCAAACCATCGGGGTCGTCTGCGCCGACGTTGGCGCGTATGCTGCCCGCGTAAGGTGTCGCGTAAGCGCCCGCGTCTCCAATGTGGCGTGCCGCGCGGGCGGCCCGTGTAAGCCGCCGCGTAAGGTGGCTATGCCATCTCGCGTAGACCCGTTTGTTTTTGTCGCTCACACGACATGCTTGACCTGCCTCCGAGCTATCTCAAGATGAGCCCGAGACAGGCCAGAGCCCAGAAAATGAAGGGCCCCGCCCCTCGGGGTTTGTCGAGGCAGACGACTTCGACGTCCCGATGAGGCACAAGCTCAACCTGGAGCAGCTTTCGAGCAAGGTGGCTCGACGCTGCGTGATGGTGTGAATCGGGGCTCAAGAAACAGGGGTCAATGCAATCCAGTGTCAGTCAGAGCGCTGGATATTGCAGGATCCTGCGGAGCCAGGGTTGCATTGACCCGGGCTTGGGTGCAGGATCCTGCAGGATCTTGCAAGGCCTGACTGACACGGGCTTGCATTGACCCGGGTCAGTGCGTCCCCGAGTGCAGCCTAGGTCCCGCTTCTGGGGCGAGATGGTAACCGCGCTTCGCGCGGCCTGGGCCAGAGAAGTGGCCTCGGGAGGGCGCGAAGACAACAGCGTGTCGCTCATCGCGTGACGCGCTGTCAGAAGATGGGCGATGTAGTGAGCGGACTGCGATTCATGTGGATGTTTGGGCCAGGGTAATCAGAGGTCAGCTGTGGCAGAAATGGCCTGCGTGCTGCATGTTTTCTCCCGGCGCGCCTGGATACATCTGCGTGTCCCTCCTCTCGGCCAATCTGATATGTTCAAAATGTGCCTAGCATGCCAAGCTTCCATGCGCCTGTAGATTGGAAAGTGTTTCGCTGCTGCCTTGTTTCCCCCCCACGAGATATCAGAGAGAAATCGCCCGCTATTCAAGGAATTGCATCGTTTTCCAAGTTGCTCAGAACGTGACTGGTGCTGGCCAGATCTTTTGGCAGACAGGTACGCTTGTCTGATTCCGATCTAGATCGAATTGGCGGATCATCAGCTATCGGCTGGATACTTGTTTTGTTCGGCCGCCAGGGAGGTGGGTAGGCGGTATGTTCGAGTGCATCCTGTCACGGTTTTACCGCGGCCGCCTGGCTCTGAAACAGGTCATGGGTAAGTCACCGGGATATTGTCCGCATAAGGATCGTGCCGCTCCCACCGTAGCGCTGGATTCTTTCCGCGGAATGGGACGCCGCGCGGGGTTGTCCGCGCCCCGAGTTCACCCCGGCTGCCGTGAAGGCCTGAACAGAACACATCCTTGACAAACACGCCACCTTTCCGTTCGTTCCTGTCCATTCTGCGCCAGGGAAGGTCAACAAGCGGGCGCGGCTTCATGATCTCCTGGCGACGGCCCCGCGCGAGTTTCGCACGCAGTGGCGACAGTTCGGCAAGGGCAGCGTCGGCATGGGGCTGGTTGACGCCGCTGAAGCGTATCAGCCGCACTTTGAGCCGACTTTGAAACTCTATCTACGCGGCTTGGCGCCGCGCGCCGTGGACGAGGTGTCGGCTGTACTTCTGGGCCGATTCAAGAGAACTTGACGCCGTCGGCTGGGCCCCTGGGAGACGAGCTCTTTCTGGCATGCGAGCTCAAGGACGTCGGCGGTCGACGTTCTCTGCACTCCCCGCGCCGCTGCCTCTCACGTAGGAGGCCACGAGGGTAGGGCGCGGATCTTGCAGACTCGGCCTCCCGAGCTAGATTTCGATCTGTGCCCCGCACGTGGGTGTGGGGCTTGAGCAGGGGTATCGTTTATCCGTAGATCGCCGAGCGCGGGGGTGACCGTTCTGGTTTTCGTCGTCTGGGGGCTGCTGAGGCGCGCGGCCTACTGCGCCCACTTTTCGCGGGTGACGAGCCAGTCTGCCCTCTTCATCCGCGCGCGCCTCGAGGACTTGCTGGACCGGCTCCCGAGCGACGCCAGCAGGGACTCCAAGGCCGTGGCGCTGCCGAGCGACTGGGGCCGCCTCGAGGAACGCCAGCTCCCTGGCTGGGCGGCGGTGTTGCAAGATCCCCGGGAAGCAATGCCGCACTGCCCAGCTGCGAATGGCGCCTGAAGGCGAGTGGGCGGCCCGAGATCTGCGCCGCCGTAGACAAAAGGGCCAGCTTCGCCGCCGGCGGATTGGCGCGTGGCCCCCTCGGTGCCGCGCTGGCCGAGCCAGCGGGGGACGCGCGCCAATCTCGGGCCTGCCGCGGGGCCCCTCCACACGTGGCCCGGCGGGTCCCAGAGTGCCCGCGCGGGCTTTCGAGCTCAGTGCAGGTTCCTTCCGCCCACGACTGGTGATAGGGCAGGCCGAAGCACGAGGCTCTCGGTGTCTTTCTCAGCTCTCGGCCTCGTGGCCTTCTCTGGTTCGTCTTGCTGTCTGAGATGCGGGGGTTCATGGGGGCGCGGCGTGTCTGCGGGGTGCCTTGCATGGGGTGCCCGGGGTCGTGCCGCTTCGGCGGGCAGGTGGTGGTGCGGGAATGATGCAGTTGTCTCCTCTGCGTCTTCCACTTGGTTGGTTGGCATGGGTTCCTAAGTGCATCTTGGTTTTCCTTCAGGTTCGATGCCGACTCGGCCTGGGTGCCCTAACTCCAACTGGTGCAACATCGATTCCGATTCGATTCGGTCCAGCGCCTGGGTGTTCCGACGCCCACCCGACACATGCCGACTCGAATCGGTTCCCGATTTGATTATGTCCCTTGATTCGATGCAGCCCTTGGTTGTCTTCCATGTTCCTGAGCTTCGGGCACCATGCGTTTTGCAATATTCGGGTAATGTGCTGTGCGCCCTGCGCCCTCTCTGCTGTTTGTGTCCCCCGTGCTCTAGTTTATCTCTCTGTCTCTCTCTCTCTCTCTCTATCTCTGTCTGTCTTTGCTTCTCTTTATATAATACCTGCTTCTCTTTGCCTCTTTGCTGTCCACGTTCTCTGCCCCGTGGATGCTTTACGCGTCCTGTGTTGGTTCTAAATTCTGAACGCTCGACGCTCGATGCATCCTGTGCGCAGTCGACATCCTCAACGCTTTACACGCGCAGTCTACACTCGCTGCGCCATGCGCCCACGCATCCGCCCAGCACCCTCTGCATGGTATGACTCGTGAAGCTTATTCGTTTTAGGCTGTCTATGATCTCTCCACGCTTGCGCTGTTCTGCGCCTGCGCGTCTGTTCTTGTATTCCTCTCGCTTCGCGGGGTGCACGTCCGGAGCACGTACAGTCACGTCGTCGCGGAGCTTCTTGACGGCCTCTTGGGGGCCTCCTGGAGGCCTCCTGGGAGCTTCCTTGGGCCTCTTGGGGACTTCTTTGGGGCCTCTCCCCCCTCCCTCCTTTTCATGCTCCCTCCCCATATTTCCTTCCAGCGCCGGCTCTAATCATGGGCGCCGCTGTGACCAACTTCCACCTGGCTGGCGCTGCGCCGCAGTTCGCCCAGGTTGGAAAAATGGCATTGCACTCCAGTCGCTGTGTGGCCTTTGGGGGGCTTCTTTGGAGCCTTCGGGAGGCTTCTTGAAGACATCTTGGAGGCCTCTTGGGGGCTTTTTGGGGCCCCTTGGGGGCCCCTTAGGGGCCCCTTGGGGGCCCCTTAGGGGCCCCTTGGGGGCCTCTTGGGGCCTCTTGGGGGCGTCATTGGCCGTATTGGGGCGCTTTTGCGCCGTTTCGCCCCTTCGGAGGCCGTCTTGGGGGCCTCTCGCGGCCGCCTTGGGGCCGTCTTGGGGTCCTCTTGGGCCGTCATAGGGGCCTCATGGACCGTCTTGGGGGCCTCCTTGGGCCGTCTTGGGGTTTTGTTGGGCCGTATTTGGGCCCTCTTGGGGGCTTCTTGGGTTGTTCTGGAGCGATTTGGGGAGCTGCTTGGGCCGCAAAGGCGAGAACGCTAAAATATTACCAAACCAATGGGGAATCAATGGTCTTGGCTTTTGAAGGCGCAGTTGTGGGCACTCTTGGGGCCCTCTTGAGCCGTCATTGGGGCTTTTTGGGCCCTCTTGGGGCAGTTTTGGACCGTGTCGGGGCCGTCTTGGCCCGCACAAAGCCCATTTTGACCCGTCTTGGCGCCCACTTGGCCCCCCAAGAGGCCCAAGAGGTCGAAATCATAGATTTTCTATAGGTGTTGGTAAGTTTTTGAGCCCCGGGAGGGGGAGGGGGCACTTTTGTCCGTTCCTGTGGCGCAGCTCCCACGGGGGGGTTAGGGGGGAGACATAATAATGTAACACGGTGCAGCGTGTGGGAATTATGAAAGCATTGGACACATTGGATCCACTGCACTACAGCATCCGCGGAGAACGCTGCCGCTCAGCACGCCACTTCCATGTCCACAAGCGAGCCTTTCTCTGGGGGCTTCTTTCGGGCCTATTGGGGGCCGCTTCGGGTCTTTTTGGGCGCCTGTTGGCGGCCTCGGGGGTCCTCAATGGGGGGAGGGCTCGGAATGTCAGTTCTTGGGTTTTTTCCTAGCTGGTGCACCTTGTTCTTTCTTTGCATTCTCTCTGCTCCCCATACTCTCTGCACTCCTGTGGGGGTCTGAGAACCCGACGCCGGTAAAACCAGGACTCCCGGAGACCTGGCCGCGCGCAGGAATCAACGGTATGCTTCCACCCAGCACGGACATGGGAACCAGGGACACCCTCGGGCTTTGCGCGATTGGGGGTGATACACAGACCCCTTCGAGTCATGAAAACGTCACGACGCGATGTTCTTCGCTATTTTCAGCTTTGGGGGGCCCTTACCAGACTTCGGGGTCGTCAAACAACCAAATCAAGATGAACAACTGGACACGGGAAATGGGTCGAGACATATGACGGAACGTTACCCACGGCACAACATGCTGGGGGGCCGAAAAGGGGGAACCCCCTGGGGCGGGCAAAAGGGTGCACCCCCCCCCCTCCCCCCCCCTCTACCCTCTCTTCTTTTCCCGGCACGGGCAAGGGGGAGTACCCCCTTTCCCTTTGCACACGAAAGGGGGGGGAGGGCCAAGGAGGTGCACGCCCCCTCGCCCTCCCTCCATCCCTCTCCTTTCTTCCCGGCACGGGAAAGGAAGAGCCCCCCCTCCTCCGTCGCACGCGAAAGGAGAGGGGGGTGTAAGGGGGTTTCTTCTCCCTCCTCTCCTTCTCCCTCCCTCTCTCCTCTCTTCCCCGGCACGGGAGCCCCCCCCCTTCCCCCGCACACGAAAGGTGGAGGGGGTGAAGGGGGTGCCCTTCCCCCCTTTCTCCCCTCCCCTCCCTTTTCTTTTTTCCGGCATGGGAAAGGGGAAAGCAAACCTCCCTCTTCTCTTCCTGTGTGCACGAAGCGGGGGGGGGGCTAGGTGGTGCATCCTCTCCTTCCTTCCCCGCCTCTCCTCTCTCCTCGGCGCGGGAAAGGGGTTGGCGACAGGGTGTGTTTCTCTCCTCTTCTGGGGGGGGGGTCCTCCGTGGCAACAAACGGACCCGTGGACCCATCAAGTAAAAGAGGAGCAGGAGGAGCAGATGGGGGACGCGGACGACGACGACGACCACCACCACCACGACCACGACGACGACGACGACGACGACGACGACGACGACGACGGCGAGGTGGAGCAGGAAGAGACGGATGAAGAGAGGGAGGCTTGTCAAATTGCGTTCGCGTGTCTACGGTGGATGCGTATGAACCCGGGGAGGTGTCTTCTCGCCTGCTCGAGGTTTGCAGCCTTTTCGCAATCGGGGACTCTCCTCGTCGCCACGGCTGGGCGCGGCTCGACGGATTGGTGCGTCTGGACCCTGGGAGACGTCTCCTCGCATGTTCCAGGTGTGAGTGTTTCTTGGGCTTCGGAGTTTCCCTTTCGTGTGCGGGGTGGGGGGGCTGGGGGGGGGGGGGTGCTGTTCCTCTCCCGTGCCAGGGTGCCAGGGAGACAGGGGCGGGGAGAGGGGGGTGGCCAGAGGGTGCACCTCCTCCTCCCCCACGCTCCCTCGACTCTTCTTTCTCCTCGGAGCGGGGAAGGGGGGGGCGACAGGGTGTGATTCTCTTCTCTTCTCGAGGAAAGGGCCCGTGGACGCACCAGGTAGATGCGTCTGGACCCCGAGAAGTGTCTCCTCACCTGTTCGAGGTTTGCAGTTTCTTCGCCTTCGGGGGCCTTTCCCGTCGCCATGGTTTGACGCGGGTCGACAGATTGGTGCGTTTGGACCTTGGGAGACATCTCCTCGCTTGTTACAGGTGTGAGTTTCTGGCTTCGGAGTCCCCTGGCCTCGCCACGGCTGAACGTGGCTGGTGCGTTTGGACCGCGGGAGGGGTCTCGTCGGCTATTCAAAGTACGACGCTTCTATGCGTTCGGGGGTTCCCCTCAACGCCGCGCCAGGACGTGGCTCGAAAGACTTGTGCCTCTCGGCCCCGGGAGGGGTCATCTCGCTTTTTCGAGGCACGGCGCATCTTAGCTTCGGGCGGTCTCCCTCGTCGCCACGGGTGGGCGCGGCTCGAAAGCCTCGTGCTTTTGGACCCCTGGATGGGCCTCCTCGCCTGTTCGAGGTCCGAAGCTTGGAAGCTGTCGGATGCCCCCGTCCTCGCCACGGTTGGACGCCGCTCGAAACGCTGGTGCGTCTGGACCCCGGGAGGGGCCTCCTCGTTTGCTTGAAGTCCTCATTCCAAATTTCGCGGCTTCCTGGGGATCAGCGCCTTGCGGCATTGTCCCTGTCGCCACGTTCGTGCGTTCCTGCGGTGACCAGCGGAGTCGTGTTCCACGCAGACCCAGACTATGCCCCACGGTTTCATGGGACTGCTGCATGCGTATAGATCGCCCTTGTTGTGGGATCCCGGGAGTCCTTCTCGGTACTTGGTGTGTTCTGACGTGTCTTATTTTTTTTGGGGGGGGGGCGGCATGCAATCCTGCTGCCTGCGGCAAGTCCCGCCACCGTGCCAGTCCAGCATGCTCGGCAGCCTTTCTTTTGGGGGAGCAGCCGAGGCCGTACCCGCGAGGGGTGAACAACATGATACCGATGATGATGTTGGTGATGCTGATGCTGCTGATGTTGATGATGATGATGTTGATGGTGATGAGGATGATAAGGATGATAAGGATGATGATGATGGTGATGATGATGATGATGATGATGATGCTGATGATGATGATGCTGATTGTGATGATGACGACGACCACGACGATTACGACCAGGATGATGACGATGATGACGATGATGATGGTGGTGGTGATGATGAAAGTGGTGATGGTGATGATGGTTGCGATGGTGAAGATGGTGGCGGAGGTGATGATGGTCATGGTGATACGTCGGTAGACGAGGGCGATGATGGCGGTGGTGATGTTGATGACGGCGACGACGACGAGGATGATGATGATGGTGATGATGGTGATGGTGATGATGATGGCGATGATGATAAATATGATGATACATCTGATGATACATTTGATGATGATGATGGTGGTGGTGATGATGATGATGATGATGATGATGATGGTGGTGATGATGATGATGATGATGATGATGTTGATGCTGATGCCGATGCTGATGATGATGAGGATTAGAAGGAGGAGGATGATGATTATGATGATGGTGATGAGGAGGAGGAGGAGGAGGACGACGAAAAGGAACACCGTCAAATGTGGTACCTTTCGTATTCATTTCCGCAAGGGCCACATGGACTTCATTTCGTCCGTCTTTCGGCTGTTCTGCGCTCCTGCGGAGCACTCTTGGGAGTCCCTTGGAGCCCTCGTGAGTTGTCATGAGGCCCTCTTCGGTCGTCTGTGGGCTGTCTTGGGGCTGTCGTGACCGTCTGGGGGTTCGATGGACACCGTCATGGGGCCGTCTGGTTTTGTCCAGGTGTGTACTACGACCGTTTTGGGTTCTTCCGGAGGTTTTCAGGGGGGTCCTCTCGAATTTGTCCCGGGTTGTCCAAGCGCCCTCTTGGGCTGCGTTGAGGCCGTCTTGGAAACCTCTTCGGCTATCTTGAGGTCTTGTCTTGGGCCGTCGAGGGGTTATCTTGGAGGCTTCCTGGGTCGTTTTGAGCGGACGGGAGCTCGGGAAGGTGAGAATGCGAACATGTTTCGAAAACCTGACGGACATATCTAATTTTCCGTCCTCCTCGGACTTTGATGGGCGCTCCCTTGGAGCCCTCCTGGGCCGTCCTGGAGGCTTCTCGGGCGGTCTTTAAGCCATCTTGCGCCAGAGAAAAGAAATCCAGGTTCCGGGTGGAGGCGGGGTGCCCCCCCTCTCTCCCTGCGCGGCAGGGGGGAGAGGAACAAAAATCCGAGTTCCTGGAGTGGGCGGTGCTCCCTCTGCGGCGAGCGGAGGGGGACAAAGAACAAATTCGAGTTCAGGGGGAAGGGTTTTCTTTTCCATGCGCGGAAGAGGCAAGATGCAACAGATCCGAGTTCTAGGGAGGGGTGCGGGGGCTCACCCTCTGGCGCGCGAGAGGGGAAGAAGACTACTCAGGGGGGAGGTGCTCCTCCTCTCCCCGCGCGGACAGGGGGAAGAGACAAGAAATCCGAGTTTGGGTGGGTAGGGGGGGGGCCTCATCCTCTGCCAGCGCGGAAGATGAAGAGAATACATCGGGGTTCCAGCGGGGGGGGCTTCTTCTCTCCCTGTGCGGAAAGGGAGAAGAGAAAATAAATCCGAATCCCGGGAGGGTGGTGGTGCTCCCTCTCTGGCGCGCGGAAAGGGGGGGGGAGAGAAAAGAACTCCGAGATCTTGGGAGGGGGGACTTTCCCGCCCCCCGCGCGGAAGAGAGAAGATGCAACAAATCCGAGTTCTGGGAGGGAGGGGGGGGTGCTCCCCCTCCAGCGCGCAAGAGGGGAAGAGAAATAATATTTGGGGGGGGGGCTCCTCCTCTCCCCGTGCGGAAGGGGGAAGGGAAACAAAAACCGAGTCTGGCGCAGAGGTGGGGGGAGGGGGGGGGCTTCTCTTCTCCTCGCGCGGAAGGGAAGGGCAAAATCATAGTTCTGGAGGGGGGGCTTTCTTTTCCGTGAGCGGAAGAGAGAAGATGCAACAAATCCGAGTTCTAGGGGGGCGTACTCACTCTCCGGCGCGCGAGAGGGGAAGCACCCCCTCCTTCCGAGTTTTGGGGGGGGGAGGGGGTGCTTTCCTTCTCTCCGCGCGGAAGAGAGCAGATACAGCAAATCCGAGTTCTAGGGGAAGGGGGAGGGATGGGGGGCTTCTGCCTTCGGCGCGCGAGAGGGGAAGACAACGACTAGGAGGGGGTGGTCCTCCTCCCCCCGCGCGGAAGGGGGAAGAGAAACGAACTCCGAGTCCGGGGAGGGGGGGGCTCCTCCTCTGCCCGCACGGAAGGGGGAAGAGCAGAGATCCCCCTCTCCGCGCGGAAGGGGAGGAGACAAAATCCGAGTTATGAGGAGTGGGGGGGGGCTTGCCTTCTCCTCGCGCGGAAGACAGAAGATTGAACAAATCCGCGTTGTAGGCGAGGGGTGGGGGCTTCTCTTCCGGCGCGCGAGAGGGAAAGAGAAAGATCAGGGAAGGGGGGGGAGGCCTCCTCTTCCCGCGCGGAAGGGGGAAGAGAAGAGAAGTCCGAGTCGGGGGGGTGAGCTCCTCCTCTTCCCGCGCGGAACGGGGAAGAGAAACAAACAAATCGGAGTCCGGGGGGGGGTGCTCCTCCTCTGCCCTCGTGGAAGGGGGAAGAGGACAAAAAAATCCGAGTTCTTGGGGGGGGGTCCTTTTCTGCCCGCGCGGAAGGGGCAAGATAAAAGAAATCCGAGTTCTGGGGAGAGGGGGAGTGCTCCTCTGCCCGCGCGGAAAAGGGGGAAGAGGACAAGAGACCAGAGTTCTGGCGGGGGGGCTGCTCCTCCTCTCTCCGCGCGGAAGAGGAAGAGAACAAGAAATCCGAGTTCTCGGGAGGGGACGGTGCTCCTCCTTGCCCCCCCATTCCTCTTTCGTGGGGCGGGGGGTCCTCCTTGTCGGCTTACCACCCCTCGGTAGCTGAGTGGTTGTCCCTTGGGTATCGCTCCCTCGTTGACATATGGGGGTCAAAGTGATTCATGAAAACGTGACGTCGGGGGTTCGGGAAGGGGGGGTCAATCAATGAGCATATGTTGTACCGTGAAGGGGCCGTGAAGGGCCCCCTGGGGCCCAAAAGGGGCACGAAAGGTACAGGTTTCCCCCCTATTGATCGCCCCCCATGATGCAACGCCCGACACCCGCCGCCCACCAACCCAGCACGCGGCGAATCTTGCCGACCTTCGCGAGGACTTGTTCCGTACGGAAGGAAGGTATGAATACCAGCGTGGATGCGTTGATGCGATTCTGAACATATTGGTCAGTGGTGGCAGCAACCCTTATGTTTCATCAACAATGCGATTGCGAGCCACAGGCCAGGCACGGGTAGAATAGCAAGGCATGATATGACGAGGAGGAGGAGGAGGAAGAGGAGCAGGAGCAGGAGGAGCAGGAGGAGGAAGAGGAGGAAGAGGAGGGTAATGAGGAGGAGGATGAAGAGGAGAAGGAACGTTCTAAGCAGGTGGCGTCCATCGCGTCGGCCCAGACGGAGATGACGACGGCGCGGAGGGAGCGGGCCGAGGCTCTCCCGGCCGGCGCTTCATGGCGCCTGCGCATCACCCGGCTGCTTGCGGTTCGTGCATTCTGGGGGAGGGTCAGCGGAGGATCAGAGGAGGAGGAGTGAGGAGGCGCTCCTGCGCCTCGGCCATGGAGGAGTCTCCGCAGGGCGGCCAGGGGCTTTCGGGCCCGATCGGTCGCGTCGGCGATACTCTAGGATCCATCACCCGCGAGGCCCGGGCGGGGGCGGAACCGCGGGGGTACTCACGCGGCCGCCAAACGGGTAATGGGTAAGTGGAGGAGGGAGGGAGGATGAAGGGGATGCGGGGAGACCGGTGAAGGGGCAAGGTAGCTGCACTCGTGCAGTATCTGGCATCCGACCTCTCTCACGCATTCCTTCCCAGCTGTTTTTCTCTATCCGAGAACGCGTGTGCGTGTCCTAGGATAGCTCGACTTCAAGACGGACCCCATCGTTTCATACATGAGGAGGGGCGGAGGGAGGCATATACGGAGCAGGAAATTCGATCATGAGTAAAACGAGGAGGATGGGGTCCAGGATGATGAAAAGGAAATCGAGGAGGGGATCGGGTAAGTAGGGGGCAAGGCGGAAACGGCAAGCTAACCGCACTCGCGCCACATCCGACAGCCTACCCCTCCAACCCACCCCATCCCATCCCATCCCATTGCGTTGGATCCTTGTTCATCCGCCGACTGAGGTGTCCTAGGGGAGCTCGATCCGCCAATGACAGTTTCAGATGTTTGCCCATCGTTTACGGTGTGGAACATAACACTCTCAAAGAAAAGGAGGGAGTAGTATTCATATCGTGAAATTGAAGGTGAAGGGGAGGCGAAGAAGCAATGGGTAGGAGGAGGAGGAGGAGTAGGCGAAGGGGGATCAGGAGGAGGGCGAGGAGGCGGAGGAGCATCATCAGCTGGAGGAGGACTGGAGGAGAGGGTGTGTGGGATGAGGGCGGCGGGGAATAAAAAGCGGAGGAGGGGAGGACTGGGGGAGGTTTTGGAAAGAAAATGCGGGGGTGGAGTACGAGGCCGCACCCACAGGGGCCCCAGCCTCACCCTCGCGGGCAGGAGGCGGCGGGGAGAAGCGAGGAAGCTCGGGAAGGCCGGGGTCTGTGCGAGAAGGAGGGGGGGGGGTCGACGATCGCGCGGCTGTGAGTGGTGCGTGCGGGGCGGGGGTGAGCGAGCTGCTCAGCACCGCAGGGACGTTGACACGTTCGGGACGGAGAAGGAGGAGGGAGGATGAGCAGGAGGATGGGGTCGGAGGAGGAGGAGGAGGAGCAGGAGGAGCAGGAGGAGCAGGAGGAGGAGGAGGATAACCACGGCACGCTATAAGCTTAAAGGGTACTTAAACCTGTCTGTAATGATCAGGTGGCTATCGACGAAATGCCGGAGACTGTGCGACTGCGAGAAGTACATAATCTAATAGTTGGCCGACCGCACGCACATCCTCAAAGTCGGAGGTATTGCAGAAAGATGTCGGCCACCTGCTGATACCAGCGTGGGTCCATGTATCCGTTTTTCTTGCAAGCCGTTGTGAAGGATCTTTCCACTCCACTTATAGCTTTCGGCCATACCTCGGGATCGGATGCCAAATCCTTCGACGGGGATTTGGAGCATCCCCCCCGCTCTGATCGAGCTGTTTGGGGCTCAACTGTCGAGGACTACCCCCTCGGGCGCGGCACCGAAATTTGTGACATTTACGTTGCGTCGCGACTTTGGGTGCTATCTGGTCCATCGCCCTGTTGATAAGCCGACCTCGGATTTTGGCATTGCTGGCCTATCTGCTGTGGGGGCGTGTCTGCCCACTTGCTATCCCACGGCAGTTGGAGTAAGAAACCCTTTGCACACGCAAGACGGCCAACCGCAGCACGAATGTCAAACACATCACCTTGTTGAGAGGCATACCTCGGATGCTCCTTCCTCTGGCGGCAACTGCCCGCCCTCACCCTCAGCCCTCACAACGCAATCTGCTGCATATAGGACGGGCAGAAGGGAAGATTTCCGGACCAGAGGGTGTCTAGGATCAGTCCCACAGTGGGTGCGGTTCGAGGGCCGCCCCAGTTCCATGGGACAGAAGCCGCTCCAAGACACAGGGACAAATCAAATACCGATGCTCCCGCGCTCTGAGGGGGACGCAGCCAGGGGAAGCCACAGGCTGGCTCAGAACGAAGTCCTGGGGCCAGCACAACGGCCAAGTCGGCTGGCCTCTCTGGAGCATCATTTCGTGCGAGACGTCCAGGGTGGTATCTTTTTGCGCACAGGTACTCCGGAATGCTCTCGGCGAGGCGCAGCCGACGCAAGGGCGCGATAGGGCGTCCCCTGGAAAGCAATGCCGAGTCGCGGCCGATGGGAAATCCCACCCGGCTCCATGGCGGACCGTGGATTTTTGCACTCGGTCGCATGGGTTTCGACTTTTGTTGTGCACCAATCCATCCGTGCACGTTGACACCTCGCCCCCCAATGATATCGGCCACGCAGCCGGGACAGACGCAATACTACAAAAAGTAGGAAGACAGAGTAGGGAATGTCTTGGGTAGGCCAGGGCGTTAACAAATCGCCCCCTCCACCCCCTCGCGCCACTTGAGCCGCAAGGGTGGGACCGCACAAAAGGTTCAAGGAGGCTTGGGGTAAGACCAGGCAGCGCGTGCCCACGATAACGTCTGACTCTTCTGCCACCGCCAACTCTCCCAGCCGCATCCTCTGCCCAATCCTGAGAGTATCACTGTGAGTTAGAGCGGCATGAGGAGAAGGCCCATGTGACCCTGTCGTCCAGAGACCGGTCACGAGCACGCGCGCGCAACCGCGTGCGCGGTGTCCCGTTTCCAGTGGCGCGCGCTCGGCAGAAACATCACGTGCGAATGAACATGTAGATTGTGGCCACGGGGATGTGGATGTGTGCAGTCGTGCGCTTCTGCGCTCGGTGTACTGGCCGTGGTCGGGGCTTGTGGGTGCGGCTTCATATTCCGCGCGTGCGTTCGCCGAAACGCGCGATCACACCAGCACACGTCCCCGAGCATGTGTGTAGTTTCTCAGTCAGTGCCTTCACTGGAGGGGTCCAAGCGGAGACCGAAGCGAAAGTTCCCTCCCGAAGAAGACAACCGCCCGCTGGTGTCGGCGTGTCTCTGGTATAGACAGAGTGCTGAGCGCGGATGCCGAGCAGACGGGCCACGCGCCGAGCACAACGCACCCCCCTCCAAAAAATGGTATTGCACGTTCGAAACCTACACGCGTGCTTGGAGCACAGTCTCGGCTCAGACTCTGAGCACATAATGGGCAAGCATCGGGAGCACACGGGCAGAGCACGTATACAGAACGTCAGGGCCGGGCACGCGTGCACATCGGGCGAACACACATGCCGAACACACGCAGTGAGCAACCACGCCGAGCACAGAGCTCGCGTACCGTGACGCAACCCCGCAGCATGGGGAGAACGTAGACCCTGAAGATTTGGAGGGGTTCTTTGGGCCAAGCAAACAGCCCGAGGAGCACCCCTGGCCGCGGGGTAGGAAGGCCCCGTTTGAGGGGGGGGGTCCTACGGGCCAACCCCGAATAACCCCCCCCCTTGCTCCGGCGCCCTGGTGGCTAAGGGGAGCTTCTTCGGGCCATGGGGAAAGTCCGAATAGCCCCGCGGGGCGGCAAAGCCCCGTTCGGGGGGCTCCTTCGGGCCAAGCCTAGACAACCCCCCCTTGCTTCGGTGCCATGGCAGCGAACCACAACACCAGAAAGATGATAGGGGAGCTTCTTCGGGCCAGGGGGAAAGCCCGAACAGCCCTGCGGGGCGGCGAGGCCCCGCTTGGGGAGGGCCCTTCGGGCCAAGCCCGAACCCCCCCGCTCCTCCTGCTTTGCTTTGGCGCCCTGGTGGCGCACCGCAGCACCAGCAAGGAGGTTTAGGGGAGCTTCTTCAGGCCAAGGGGAAAGCCCGAACAGCCCCGCGGGGCAGCGAGGCCCCGCATGGGGGTGTCCTTCGGGCCAGCCCTGCTTTGGCGCCCTGGTGGCGCACCGCAGCACCAGAAAGGAGGTAAAGAGAGCTTCTTCGGGCCAAGGGGAAAGCCCGAACAGCCCCGCGGGGCGGTAAAGCTCCGTTTGGGGGGGTCCTTCAGGCCAAGCCCGAACGACCCCCCTTTGCTTTGGCGCCCTGGTGGCGCACCACAGCACCAGAAAGGAGGTTAGGGGGGCTCCTTCCGGCTAAGGGAACAGCCCGAACAGCCCCCTTGGCTTGTGTCGCCCCGGTGGCGGAACCCCAGCGAGCTCAAGTGAGGTGCTCATCGGAGACTGCGTGTCTCCTTACAGGTCGCCCCGTGCGTCCTACTCAATTCTGGGGCCGTGCTCACCTATGGCACGGGGGAGAGGAGGAGGAGGAGGAGGAGGAGGAGGAGGAGGAGGAGGAGGCGGAGGAGGAGGAGGAGGAGGATGCGGCAGACGATAGCCATGAGGATTATGATCGCGATGGTTATGTTGATGATGCTGGTGATGCTGAGCTGGAGGATGGTGATGGTGATGCTGCCAATGATGATGATGATGATGATGATGATGATGATGTTTGATGATGATGATGATGATGATGATGATGATGATGATGATGATGATGTTGTTGCGGACGGTGACGATGATGAGGATGATGGTGATGATGCTGCTGATGACGATGATGCTGGATGATGATGATGATGATGATGATGATGATGATGATAATGATGGTGGTGGTGGTGGTGGCGGCGGTGGTGATGCTATTGATGATGGTGGTGGTGTGAATGACGATGGTGATGATGATTATGATGATTATGATGATTATGATGATGATGATGATGATGATGATGATGACGACCACGATGATGACGATGTATGGTTTGCTGATAGTGACAACAATGGTGCTGACGTTGATGTCGGCAACGCTCATGATTGTTTCCATGCCAATTGCGACTCTGTACCTGATGGTCGAAATGATGATGACTCTGCTGATGCTGGCGACGGTGCTGGCGACGGTGATGATGGCGGCGGATGTGATGGCGGTGGCAATGATGATCATGTTGCTGGTGCTCATGCTGAATGTGGTGGCGATGCCGATCCATGTTCTGTTCCTGCGACGGTGATGAGGTTATGGAGCATGATGGTGCTGCTGATGCTGCCGATGATGAGTTATTCACGCCTGGCGTATCCCCGCCATCCCGTTCAAAGCCACTACCCGTGAGAGTTGACGGGGAACGGGCAACGATACGCACGTAGTCAAGCAGAGCGGGCAGCCATGTTGACCTGAGACATCCCTTGGAGCAAGGGGGGGGCCTTGGAGGGCCTCTGCGGGGGCCCGCGCAGGGGCGAGGGAAGGAGGAGGAGGAAGAAGACGACGACGACGACGACGACGACGACCACGACGACCACGATGACGAGGAAGAGGATGAACAGGAAACGGAAGACGATGAGGGCAAGGACGAGGATGAGGACGAGGAGGAGGAGGAGGAGGACAACGAGGACGAGGACAGAGCCCTCACCATCGCCTCTTGGAGCCCTCTTAGGGGCTCCGTTGGGGGATCGTGGGGCCCTCTTGCGGGTCCTTTTGAGGGGTCTTGGGGCCCGCTTGAGGCCCTTTGGGGGCCCTGTTGAAGCTTTGAGAGTCCTGGGGGGCATCGTGGGGCCACTTTCGGGGCCGTCGATCCAGAAAGGGGGGGGGATCCCGATTTCCCCTACCCCCCCCACGAGTAGTCAACATCGCATCTTGGAGCCCACTTGTGCCCTTGTTGGGCCTCAACGGCGCATCGGACGCGAAACAGCGAGAAGGCAAGCCACAGTGATTGCACTTAGGTGTTTGGAGGATGTTGGCCTCTTAGGGGGTCTTGAGGGGGCTCCGAGAGCACTTGGAACCGTCTTGTGGCCCTCGTCGGGCATCTTGGAGGTATGCCGGAAGCTACATTGAACCATCGCTTGCTATCATGAGTCATGTTGGAGGCCATCTCGGAGCAGCGGAGGCCCTCTTGGAGTCATCTTGGACAATATTGGGCGCCGTGGCACCCCGCGAAACACCCAAACAGCACGCAGGAAGGGGGGGAGGTACACCTCCTCAGCGGGAATATGGTTTTAGGCGAGGAACACACGAACT
>CAUYUJ010000003.1:722449-817449 GCA_963575745.1 Prorocentrum cordatum | reverse complement strand
GCGAGGAAGTCTCGGGCGGGAGCGGGGGTCCTGGCTAACTTGTGAGGCGGTCTCAAGCGGGAGCCATTGTTGTTGTAACCCAGGGGCCAACAACGCATATTGAGGAGGAAAGCTTTCCCTGATAAACAAAACAGGGTGCGAGCGCCGGGAGGGGCATTTCAATTAAACAATGCAATGTGCACCGGAGGGGGGATCAACAATAGTTATTCCTCAGTAGTGGGAGTTCAACAACAACAACAACAACGCAACAAGCATAATCCTCACCACGGATCCCCACTTCAGCCACGCACGCAATGACAATGAATGACCTCGAAACCGGAGTTCATTGTCGCGCGTGCAACGGGTTTGTTGGGTTTGCCCAACGTCTGCCAGCGACGCTGCTCTCCGATGATTCCGTTGATCCAGAGCGCCTGTCTACTGATCCGGTCTATGATTTCCAGACCTCCCCGCCTGTTGCGCCGGAGGGGGCTTCCAGCGCGACGACGCGAAGTTCGGGCATGCTCTGGCTCGCTAGTGCGGCAGCCTGCCTGCCACCTCAGCGCCGACCACCGCCGCGCCTGCAGCGGCCCTCTCTGCGGATGCTGCAGCGGCCCTGCCTGCGGATGAGCTTGTTAAATCGTGCGTCTACAGCGACCGCAATGTTCAGGTGGGGCGATTTGTTAGGGGCGCTCGAGACTCCCGAATTTGACATGTATACTGCTCGTCGGTCCGAGGCTGCTGTCATGGACTTTCCGAGATCATTGTTCATCGAGAAGAAGCGTGCCGAGGAGGAGATCAACATCAACCCGCTGCCTGGGCATTTGAGAGAGCGCGTCGCTGGCCCCAAAGGCAGCCGACGGAAATAATGGTCAGAGGTGCACGCTGCTGGCCCAGACGGCCCTAGCGCCGCCCGCATTCATCGAGGAGCTTCTGCTGCAGAAATCCACCGCAAATATCCACAACGCGCCATCCCATCTCGCCGGCATGACAAGTGGAAAGACAAGGGGGCTGACCGCGATAACAGGCTGAACGGCCCGTCGGTGCCCAAGAGTTACGGTGCGATGTGCAGGTGGATCATCCAAGGGTTTCGCGGTCCTGACATCGCTGTATCGAACCGTGCTGTGCGCGCGCCATCGACATCGACCTCGAGTGTTCCTCTTGCTCTGCAACTTTTGCCCTCTATCAAGGCGAAGACCTGGGGCGGCGATGTCAATCCGTTTCTACGCAGGGCCTGCGGAGTCAGCGAGAATTTCTTTTTTGCATCACCCCCTGCGGGTGGTATTCCTGGAGAAGACCCGACATCTCTTTATATACATATATATGATCGTGAATGAGTTGCGGACATAATGTCGCTGCTCGGTTACCGGCCCTCCAGGCTGGCGGAGAAGCCTCCTGGCAGTTTTCAAGGCATGCGGTTTTACTCGACGCCCTCTTGCATCGCGCGTTATTCGATATAATAGTGTAAGAGACAAATAGCGGGTGCAGAGTGTAATTTTCTGGGCTCGTTGCCCTCGAAACAGAAGGTTTGTTGGGGGTTTAATTTGAGACAAGGTCTTCGATGCCATGTCGCGCCTCCGCAAGCGCTTCAAGTTCGGAAAGCGACAGAATCCATGGATGATGCCATCGAGTGCGGCGGACGCACTCTGCGACAACATAAGAACTTCGATTTTACGATTGGGATGATTCGGTACCTTGCAGAAGGCGCGCGACCTATTCACTTGCCGCGCGGGCGCTGCAGGGGCCCTGAACTCCCAGCAACGCGTGAATAAATCGTTGTTGTGCGCGGAGTGCGTGCGTGCGCATGCGCGCGGGGAGTTCAAGTGGGCGCGCAGGGAAGGAATGCCCATTGGCAATGGAGACGCATCTCTACTGAGCAGCACCTGGCCCAAATCCAAAGTGTCCGATTGAGGCCAGTGCGGCTCTGCGGCGCCTCACGGATGCCAATGAGACGATCGCCGTCAAGTCCATGCCCTGTTCTCGACTTCGTTTGGTCGCCCTCTGCGACTCTGGGCTGGATATCAATGGCGCGGGACAGGGGCGTTCGCAGACAGGCGACATGATCTGCGCTGCAGAGCAGGACGTGCGCGTTGGCCAGGGGGCGGACGTTAGCATTCTCACGCGGCATTCTCACAAGACTGATCGCGCTGGAAGTTCCACTGTCGCAGTGGAGCCCAATTCTACGTCGGGAGGATTGGCCGAGGCAGAACGCGCGACCTCCTGGATTCCCGCGGCGAAAACTTCCCGGCATGAGCTCCGGGGTCGCCATGCTACGACGCGAGAACTCCGAGCGACGACGATCATGGGGCGGAACCCTGACTTGGACATCATCACCATGGCCGACGCCAAGTCATTGTGCGATTGCCTCAACCGGGAACAGTTTCCTTCTACGGGGAAGATAGCAGCCTTGGATATTGCGGTTATTCAGGACTCCTTGGAGAATCTCGGCGGGCAGTGCCGCTGGTTCCCACGTGAACTTATTCCCGCGGGTGGTTTGTCTAAGGGCAGCGTGCGGCCTTTATTTTAACATATGGTGACGGCTAAGTTACGCATTGCCGGAGAAGCGGCGCAGATGGGACGGAGGTAAGTTGTTCGGCCGGTTACCGGGGAACACAATCCGATACCAAATGTTTCGATGCTTACAACCTCATCGTCTCGCGCGTCGCCTCCCATACCTCCGAAACGTTCCACTTCCTTGTCTCCGCCTGTCACCGCATCGCATCCGCTGTCTACGTGGCATTATCTTTACGGCCCTCCTTGCGAAGAAGTTGTTGGGTCCATGTCGTAACGTTGCGTTGCGCCGCCGCCTCTGGCTCGCGACCTTGGCCCCGCGGCCGGGGCCTCCCGGCCTGCGGGGCCATGCCGCCCAAAGAACCAGGATTGCATCTCGGTCTGCTGCAGCCCCCCGCTTCGGGGGACCAACAGGTGGACTTCGACTGCGACGAGGTGTTCTACGACGCAGACGAAGACGAGGAAATCTACGACACGGCATGCGAAAATGAGGCCAGCCCCGGTGGATGTTCGGCAGGAGCGGCCGATGGCCCCCTTGCTGGTCCTAAAAGCTGCGCAAGACAGGCTTTCGCCTCGTCCTCCACCGAGGGCTCGGCGCCAGCTGGGCCTGACTCCGATCGCCCTTGCCAGGTTCTCCTTCAACAGCTCCGAGATGAGAAGAAGGCGACCTCAGAGCACGAGGGCCTTCGTGACTTCCTCCAGAGGACTCTGGAACAGACGCGCCCAGATGATGCCTGCATGGCTTCTGGGGTCATGGCGCTGAAGGGGGCTTCTGACGTGGGCGAGAAGCTGCGCGGCCAGCAGCGCGATTCGACGGCCGCGCGCAATCCTCACGCCCAGTCTCGTCTCGAGAGTTCGAGGGGTCGTGGTTCGATCGCCGGGGGGGGGATCTGAGAGCGAAGACGTGAACTTCGAGCCGATGCAGGACGTTGGCTCTGGTACTCCTCCGGCCCGACATGAGCGCGCCGCGGACATCATGGGTCTGGGGGCCCAGATGCGCCAGGTCGAGAACGGCAATCGGGCTCGGGAGATCGAGGAGCACAGCAAGCCCCTTGACAAGCGCGTGGGCAAAGGGGCGCTTCCCGAGCCCATCCCCCGTGAGTGGACGCCTTCGGGGTCTCCTCCGAAACTCCATCACCTTCGTGGCCACGCAACGCTCCTGATGGCCAACTGTCAGAATCTAGAGGCCGAGATTCGCGTCCGAGGGTTGCCACCGAGTTCGCGGGGCACCATGAGGGAGGGACACTTTCCCGCGTGCGAATGATCGCTGATCTACGCCGAGAGGGAGACGACCAAACGCTGCTGCCCAGCAGATCAAGCTCGATCGCTACCCGGAGATGACTGAGTCAGACCACGGCGGCCCTCGCTCAGCAGCGTCGCGAAGCGGAGCTTTGCTCACTCGAGCGAGGAGGCAGTTGGATGTGCTGTAGACCAATGTCAGAGATATCGTGGAACCAGAGGTGGCTGAAGGCTCCAAGGAGGGACGCGCCCAAGGATTCCCGAACTTTCTTCATCGCTACGCGGCGGGATCGGAGACGCAGCGGATCCAGAGACCCAGGATGAATCGTGCCGCGCAGTCTGCGTGCTTGCTTTACACTTGGACTGCGTGGAATCGCTACTTCAGGGAAATGCTGCGGGCGCGGATCCACCGGATCAAGTGCGCCAACATTTATAAGAGGTCGAACTTCTGCGCGCTGGCCGACCCGGGGGGCGACGCGGGGGGGCCCTAGGGGCCGCGAGAGCCGACGAAGCAGAGGCTCTGACGGGTGCCCTTCAGCAAGCGCGCGCGACCTCTGACCAAGACGGCAGTCGAGGCGCAACGAGAGAAAACCAGGATACGCCGTATAAACAGGAAGAACAAGGACAAATCCGGCCAAGCTGCTGAAGGAAGTCATGGAGGACGGCTCCAGCGGGGGCGATGAGGAGCACGACGGGGATCCCAGCGGTGGATTGCCGGGCGGAGCGTCTGATTATCCAGACGATGACCAGTCGCAGCAGCCCGAGACGCCGGTCGAGGCGATGTTCGAGGCAAGGTTCATGGCCCAAGTAAAGGCCACTGGGTAGGCTGCATCGTCCTCGCTCGCTGCGCCACCAGCGCAGGAGTTTGCCGCGCGAGAAGCGACCGCCGACCTTGTCGCGCCGACCCAGCAGCCACCAGGCCGAGCCCCCCCAGACCGAAGTACATGGACCTGTCGGGGTGTACGTCGTGGTCGCCAACGACGAGGGCAGCGTGTCCATCTTGGACCACCGTCGGAGCACGAAGGTTGGATCGTCGCTCCAGATCGGCGCTCCAGGCGGGATGATCGATCGGAGGGCCTTGGACGCCGCCTGTAAGCACGATGGTGACTTCGACTGCGCCGCCAGGCTTGCAGCCTGCATTGGGCTTACGAAGGAATCTGGAGTGGAGGCGATCCTGGACACCCTGGTAGACATGCCAGCTTCCCCAGAGCAGAAGGCGTTCAAACCGAATCACATGAACTACGGGATCTTCCATGCGGAGCATCCGATGGTTCGAGGTCCACAGAAACGGCTCCGCCGCGAGATGGCCTACCAGGGCTGCGCAGGCATTCGAGGAGTTCCAGCAGGAGACGACTACCGCGCCTGGGTGTACATCGGGAAATTCCTTCACTTGGAGGAGTATCTTCAGCGGCGCCGCCCGCCGCTGATGTATATTCACGATGTGAAGAAGCCCCGCGTGCAGAGGATGCAGCGGGAAGTGTCGGAGCTCGAGATTCAGCGGGCTCTGGGTGAGAGCATGCGCATCCCGCGGCAGGAGCTGTCACCTGCGGAACCAGAACAGGACGAATGCTGGCCGACGGACGATCTGAAATACTACTTGGCCCTGAAGAGCCGACTTCAGGAGGCGCTGGGCCGGAAGGAGCACGAGGGCGCCACTGCCGTGGACAAGCGCCTGGCAAATACATTGGCGGTTTGCCGTCAACATGAGAAGTGTAATGCGGTCAGCGCGCGGACGACTTTAATGGTGACGAAGCCGATCGCCGAGTCCGTTCAGATCGCTAACTCGCGCGACACCTTCGATACCAGCGCCGTGAGCGACATCCTCGCGCCATGCGAGGCGGAGAGCGACTACTCGTCGCCCGCGGCCCACTGCGACGGAGGCACCGCGCGCGAAGACGAATCCGCGAGGGGCCCACCGTTCGACATCAAGGGCCCCGCCAGGTCGCACCCAGCGGGCCGGTTCTCCTGGCGAGATCTCAAGAACCCACCAGCCTGGACCCCGGCAGCGTTGGCGCTTGTCAGTGCAATGAACGACGACGACCACCAACATGTTGGCACCAATTACTTGCACGAGCGCAAAGAGGAGAACGTCCTGATCAATGCCAGCTGGGGGGAACTGGTGAAAGACGGTGAGCTGGTCACCCAGGAACTTGGGTCACAATGACGAAACGAACTTCCGGTGACAGCACGAGGAGGCGCAGCGCCTCTTCGCCACTTTCCAGGAGGTATCAAAAGCAGCGCGCGCGCTGCAGAGATGCGAACGATCTTCCCCCCAGGAGGGAAAGCGACCACGGAGGCCGTGATTGCCATTGTGGGCCTCGAACAGTACCTCTCCTATCCGTTGCTGGAAGAGTCACTGGATGAGCAGGGCCAGATCGCTTTCGGACCTGCCGACCTGCACATCCGTGCGCACGGGAAGAATAACTACAAGCTCGTCAAGTGAATCAGGTACGTCCTCGAGAAGATGATGGGTCCTGCTTCGGGGACCTGTGTCAAGTTTGACGTGGCGAACGGTGCTGTGGTCGATGCTCAGCATCGCTACGACTGTTTTGGACGCCGTGGCGCTAGCAGCTCGATTTGGGATGCAAGACGCAAGGGCGGCTCCAGTTCTGCCAGGGGGCAGTCACAGGACAAAGATGAGGGGCCTTTCGAGCTTGGTCCGATCAAGTACCCGACAGGACAGCGGTGGTCCATCGATTTGAAGATGACGGGCGACAGGGAGATGATGCATGACATGGCTCTCGCCAGTGACAAGGAGCCAGAGCTCAAGACGGCGCGCCACGGCGCCAACCGGGCAGATCTCGCTTCCATCTGGAGCGAGCGTGGCATGTACATGCTGGGGCCAGGGCCTTCCAGTGCCGAGAAGGTTTGGAGCTAGCTGAGAGAGAGAACGCCGCCGTGGCAACTGCGATCGCTACGTGCTTCACATGCCCTCCGACGCCGGCCCCGAGTTGCATTTGTACTCATGCTTCTTCGAGATGGAGGTCGTTCGCAAGCGTCGAGCGAACTGCCCTGGGCAGCAAATCCATCGGCAGCGGTGGCAGACTGAAGGTAGCGCTTGCATTGCCGACCTCTGGGTCCATACTGCGACGGTGAGAGAGGTCTATGACAAGGTCCAGAAGAAGGAACCTTTCTTCGGATGGTACAAACTATGGAATCGCACGGTCAGGATGTACCTCAGTGCGAAGGCATTCGCATTTGCATTTCCGAGTGCACATGCGTACTCGGCCGACCCGGTCGAGGACGCTGATTTGAAGATGTCTGAGCTCGGATTTTTTCACCCCGCAATCATATCCAAGGACGAACGTTGTGTTCCGCACTGGGCAATCGAGCTTAGTGCTGCTGCCCGCTTCCTGGAGCGGACGGGTATCCCCCATTGGCCGACCAACTCTGTGCCGAGGAGGTTCATGATGGAAATGGGGGAGTCTGCGGGCGAGTCTGTGTCCGATCATGGTCAGAGGAGTGACGATCCTTGTGGGGGTCTTTCCTAGAGGTGTTCCTACAGGCATGTGTGTTCGTGTGGCTGGAGCGGCCACCTGTCACGGGTGACCTGGGGATGAAGTGACGTCATTGGTATCTTGAATGGCTACGATCAGAGTGGCTACGACCAGACGAAGAAGCTGTTGATGAGCTGATGCCCTGGCTAAGGTTTCGGCCGAAACAAGAAAGGTAGGAACTGTGGTTGTTATGCTCATTTCAGCCTCTCCTCCTCCTGCGCCTCGCTCTCACCTCCGTTGCCCCGCGGCCGTCTCGGATGCGGGCCGGCAGCGGGCGCGCGCGAGCCCCCGTAAAAGGACAAAAAAACATGCTCTCTCGCTCTCTCTCTCTCTCTCTCTCTCTCTAAGCACGGGCCCCCCCCATTTGCGCATCGCGTCTCTCTCTGTATCCCATTCAATTACTACAGCGCAGTCTAGAAGCGCAGAGGGGATGGGTCTTCGCGGACCTCCACGCGCGATGGACATGGATAGGTTTGGGCCCCCGAGGCCCAGAATGTGCATCCATATCCGGCGCCCGTTCGGGCACCAAGACCAAGGCGTCGGATCCCAGGCGGTGGATTTGGATAAGTTCTCGCATCCAGTTGCAGCCTCACGGCCACGGCGGAGCGCCATGGTTCCAGGTCCTTGGGCGTGTTTTTTGGCTTCCGGTGCGTCCCGGCAGGGCTTCTGGTCGCCGCGGCCAGATTCCCTCCGCAGTTTTGGTCGAGACGCAACCCTGGAGAAGGCCGTGGGCAGATTTTCGAAAGGATGGAGGAAGGAAGAGAAGTTAAATGAGGTGGAGTAGTTGAACGAGGAGGAGGAGGAGGAGCAGCAGCAGGAGGAGGGTTTGTGGAAGAGGAGGAGGAGGTTGAGGAGGAGGAGGAGGAGGAAGAAGAAGAAGAAGAGGAAGCAAAGGAGCATGAGGAGGAGGAGGAGAAAGCGGCAAAGGAGGACGAGGAGGATGAGGAAGAGGAAAGGAGGAGGAGGCAATGAAGAAGGAGGGGGAGGTCAATTGCAAACCCAAGATCCACCAACGATGTTGGGATAAACCCTCTCTCCAAGCTCCCTCTTCGTAGGCCTTTTACAAGGGCTCATTTCAGTGAGGGAAGTGCCCCGTTGGGAGACAATTGTTTGAAGATCCCGAAGCATGCCAAAATCCCGTTCTCGGAACTTCAACGCTACGTGTCGACCTGACTGCGTCTTGACATCTTGAATCGTGATGAATAATTATTCTGGTGACTTCAACACCGCGCGAATCAACGGAACTGCTGCGCCCTGACAGTGCTGGATCGTTACACAACGCCGTTTCTGGTACGTCAACCATGGGATTTTGCGAATATTTTGCACATATAGAAAACGAGAATGTGTGCAGCGCCATGGCGAGAGCCACATTTGGAAAAGGAACCGCCCTCAATCCGTGAAGCTCCTGCATTCGTTGTAACGGTTGTGCGCGGAGGTAGGGCGAGAGCCACATTTAACAAACGATTCACCATCAATCCGTTGAACTCTGGCACATGTTTAAACCGAACGTGCGCGGCGCTATGGCGAGAACCACATTTTGAAAGCCACCCGCCTTCAAGCCGCTGAACTTTTGCAAATTGCCACCTTTTGAAAACTACCCGCCCTCCATCCGCGAAGCTGTTACCAACTATTAAGCTTCAGGATCATACATGGTCAGGAAGTCCCGGCCCAGGCGAAACGCCCACCCGCCCTTTCGACCAGCCCCGAGGTGAGACAGGGAGAGTTTCCAAGAAGGAAAAAGAAGGGTGGATGAGGAGGAGGAGGAAAAGGGGGAGGAGTAGGAGGCAAAGGATGAGGAGGATGAGAAGGAGGAAAAGGAGGAGGAGTTCAGAAGGGAGCAGCAGGAGGAGGCGGAGGGAAAGGTCCGAGAGAGGCCGAGGCGAGGCGGGAGGGCGGTGAAAGGCGGATAAGGAGGGAAGGCGGAGGGAAGGCGGTGAGCGGAGGGAGGCTTCGCGTTCAGCCCGTGACTTCGTAGGGCGGCTGCGCGGTCTCCTCTCTCCTCGAAGCCCCGTCGGGTCTAGGTCAAGGTCTTTCTCCCGCATCTTTCAGGCAAGTATGGACTCTTTCGCTGTCTGCCCTTCCCGCCTTCGCCCCGTCGTGCAAAGTTTCCTCCTCGTCCCTTTGTCAGTCTCGTCACTCGTTTGTTTACCCGATTCCTCAGCCATCGATGTTCGCATCTGCTGCACCGTCTCGACTTTCCCCACGGCACGGCCCTGCAATCGGCCTCGTCAATCTATCCCCGTTAGCAGGTGTCCTCGACGTCTCCCTTGCGCCTCAATCTTTATCGGCACTCACTTCGAGAGTCGTGCGGGACCGGCTGTGTTTCCGAATGCGTTTTTGCAGCGACGTTCATATCTGCCAACCTCAAGGTTGGGAGCAGGAGTCGTGGGAGGAGAGGGATGGAGGATCACGTAGCGTGGTGCTGTCGCCGCGCTCCCTGTATGTTTTCCCCCGCGTGTCCCTTCACATACGCGCCTTCTATGTTCCAGCCCCACCATTTCGCAGTCGCGTGGGCGTCTTTGCGCAGAGAACTCGATTAAATGCCTTCCCACCGAATTCGTCAGCTTCCCTCCTCCCGCCCCCCTCAACACTCCGACCTGCACGCCGCAACGGCCGTTCGCACGGCGGAATGGGCTCCGTCCGGAGACTTGTTGATGCTTTGCGCCGAGGTGCACCGCGGCTGACGTAAAAAGTGCGTTGTGCACGGCGACGGTTGGATTACACTGATTGTGGAATCAGTTCGTTTTTCATTTGAGCCCTTGTTCGCAGTCCGAAGGCCCCAGCAGCGGCGGAGGTAGTGCTGCACCCCTGTACTTATTCCGCGCGTGACTTGCTGTGCCTCTGTGTGTGTGTGCGCGGTGTAAACCCATGACAGTTCAGCTCAGTCCAGCTATGAGTGGAGCCACTTCTCAGGCGAGGAGGGCATGAGCTAAATTCGAGGTCTCACAGGATTGGGACCCTGGGCCTCTGGAGTGGCCTACCAATCAGTGCTTGCTTTCCCGAGTGTTGTTCTCCAGTCCTTCCTTCGAATTGCAGTGGCATGCGCCCGCGCTTCTAGATAAATCGCACTGAAGTCGTATTAGCGTTTGCTATGTTCTCAAGCTCCACCTTCTTGAACCAGGCACATGAAGGCCAGAAACAAGGGGCGACATCCAGCTGCGCTGCTGCGCGATTCCGTTTCCACCATTTGGGTGGGGCATTATTCCTTGGGAGAAAGACCCCCCAACATTATCCAGCCCGCCCAACAATTGTGGGAAAATAATCTCTGCCTCGACGAGGAGGTTCTAGGACCAGTCCCATTCACCGCCGAGAGAAGGGGGGGGGCTCAAAACTAAAGACTTACTGAGGTTAGGGCGCATCATCGAGGTAGCACGCGCGAACCCTAGCGGGCGGATCGGGTCGGGCGGGCGGACCCTAACGGGCGGGGTGGGTCGGGCGGGGGTGCACCCTAACGTCGGCGCGGGTCGGGCGGGCGGGACATTAAAGTAGGGCGCGTCATCGAGTTAACGCGCGCGAGCCCTAACAGGCGAGTCGCGTCGGGCGGGCGGACCCGAGCGGGCGGATTGAGTCGGGCAGACGGACCCTAACGGCCAAGTCGGGTCGGGCGGGCGGAGCCGGGCGAGTCGAGAGTCGGCGAACTGAGCCTAGGCGAATCGAGCCGGGCGAATCGAGCCGGGCGGATGGAGATTCAGGCGGATCGAGCTTGCGCCCCCGATCCGACGCAGGCCGGGACTCGGTCCCATTTCCCGATTCGATTCGATACTGACCGATCTTACAGGGTGGGCGTGAGTGAGGAGCTCGGTCAAACCAGTCACCTGTAAACGCTGAGGTTTTCCGGGTCGGCAATGCGCTTACCCAGTCTCTGGCTCAGTCGGCCCAGGGCTCGCCGCATCAATCTCAGGGCCAGGGGCAGCCAGACGCAGAAGCAGTGAGAAGTGATCGTGGTGAGAGGTGCGCGGTGTGCAGATCTTGCGCCTGCGTCATGGACGGGCCACGGCCTGGACAGCCAGAAGCGAGTACAGTAAAAACGCTGAAACAAACAGGCCCGTAACTACTCTAGCGTTTGTCTTACACCCAGGCGCTGCCTGGGCCCAAAATTGGTTCTCGTTCCTTACGGTTTGGGCACTGGAGGAAGGAACCTTTGGACCAGGAATCCAGGCTCTGGAAGCCGGTGGAGCTCCACTCGTGGATTGGCCATGGGTATCTTTGTCGCCTTCAGGGAATCCCCCAGAGTCTGAAGACTCCTGGACGTTCCTTGACGACCGCCCCCGCCGCATTTAGCGTCCCGTGAATGCGGTAGCTCGACTGTATCCCTGCGGGGCGCAGCAGAGGTGGTACGACCAGGGAGCTCGTCGCGGTGGCCAACGACGAGGACCCCCGAGCGCGCCCCGCCCTGGCGGCAGGAGGGCGTGCGACAGCCCCACGCGATGGGCCTCGCCGTCGAGGGATCGAGAAGTTGGCATCTCGCCCTTGGCGGAAGCTGCTGGAGGGTCGGCAGAAATGGAGCGGGCGGGGGGCTAACGGGCGCCGGCGGGAGCAAGAGGTGCGGTGCTCCCTATTTGGGGATGCCGGCATTTTGGTATGCAGAGTTTCCAGGATGCCTGGGCTGGCCACTTTGTGCCTGTGTATCCTGTGCTTCGGGATCGGTGCTTTTGTCGTCTAGGGGGAGTATGAGGAAGAGGGAGAACTGGAAGAGGGGGAACACGAGGGGGAACACGAGGAGGAGGAGGAGGAGGAGGAGGAGGAGGAGGAGGTGGGGGGGGAGGAGGAGGAGGAGGAGGAGGAGGAGGAGGAGGAGGAGGAGGAGGACGAGGAGGAGGAGGAGCAGGAGGAGGATGAGGAGGAGGGAAAGAGGGGAGAGTAGGAAGAGGGGTAGTGAAGAGCATGAGGCGGAGGAGGAGGAGGAGGAGGAAGAAGGGGGGTGAAGAGCATGAGGAGGAGGAGAAGGACGAGGACCAGTGTAAACCCAAGAGTCATCAACGGTGTTGGAATTAAGCCTCCCTCCAAGCTCCCTCCTACAACGGTTCAGTTCCATTGAGGGAACTGCCTCGTTGGAAGACACCCGTTTCAAGACCTTGAAGCATGCCGAAACCTGGTTCTGTGGATTTCCACGCCACGGATCAACCTGACTGCTGCGTCCTGACGATCTGGAATCGTGCCAGAGCACCAATTCTGGGACTTCAGCACCGCGAGTCAACATAGCTGTTGCGCCCGCGTAATCCTGAATCCTTCCAAAACACAATTTCTGGTACGCCGATCATGGGAATCCGTTAAACATTCGCAATGCTTTGAATCAGTGTGCGCGGCCCTAAGTAAGGCGAGAGCCACATTTTGAAAAAAACGCCCTCACTCAATCCGTGAAGCTCTTGCAAACGTTTAAACCGAATTTGCGCGGCGCCCAAATGAGATCCACATTTTGAAAAGGAACCGTCTTCGATCCGCGAAATTCTGGCAAATTCTTAAACCGAAGGTGCGCGGCGCTGAGGCGAGAGCCACATTTTGAAAAGGAGCCACCCTCAATCCGTGAAGCTCTTGCACATGTTTAGAACGAATGCGCGCGGCGCCAAAACGAGAGCCACTTTTTGAAAACCACTCGCTTTCGATTCGTAAAGCTCTTGCAAATGTTTAACCGAATTTGCGCGGCGCTAAAATGAGAGCCACATTTTGAAACGGAGCCGTTTTCAATCCGTGAAGCTCTGGCAATTTTTTAATCCGAAGGTGCGCGGCGCTGACGCGAGAGCTACGTTTTGAAAACCATCCGCCCTCCATATGTGAATCTGTTGCCTTGGTTTAAGCTTCAGAGTCATAAATGGTGAGGAGGCCTCAAGCGAAACGCTTGGCCCGCCCTAAGAACTTGCCTCGAGGTGCGACAGGGGGAAATGATGTAGAAGGAAAATGAATGGAGGGGGGAGAACAGGAGGATGAGGAGGAGGAGGAAGCGCAGGGAGGAGGAGGAGGAGGAGGAGGAGGAGGGCGCCGACGTTTTATCCCAAGCTGTTTTCACAGTCTGATGGCTGGGCGAGGGCCCCATTGAAGGCCGAAGTCGAGTAACCTCCCGCCGTGCTCTCTCACGCCAGAGGGGCCCTTTGTGCCACGTCTTTGTCCGACCTCCAACGGGGCAGCGGCTACCAGTGCTACGCAGAGAGCGGCTAGCAAATAACTGCGTAAGCCTAAATTTTCGGAGCCTCATCCTCCTCCTCCGCCCTCCTCCCTCCCTCCTCCTCCTCCATCCCTCCGCGGGGATTTTCCTGGATCTGCGCTGGGCTTTTTCGGCGGTCGGCGGCGCGCAGATGGGGTCAGGGGGAGCGGGGCAGGTTCCTCAGGCGGAAAATAAGCACAGACACACATAAGCGTCGATCCCCCGACAACATGCAAAATTTGACAAATGGAGGGGAAGACGACACTCCAAAACATATTGGAAACTATAGGCAATCCTGGGATTGGTATCTACTTGTTTGTGCGTCCCTGGGTGCCTTCAGCTTCTTAGACGGAGGCTGCTCCTTAGAAGGCGCGGGCCTTGTCTGTAGATGTAGGGGCGGCGCCTTCTAAGAAGCAGCCTTCTTCTAAGAAGCGTATCCCCCCCCTCCCCCTACCCCCTAGTGCACGCCGCCAAATAGGGTTCCAGACCCTGACCTCTGACGCCCAGGAAGAAGCCGGGGCGGCCAGTCGTTCATCCTCCCCAGCCCCCCTCGAAGCGTCACGAACAATTTTCGCGGCGGGAGTTTTTTTTTTTTTGATTTTTCGGCCTCCAGGGGCCCTCGCTGGGCCTCGAGATCGACAAAGAACGACTCAGAATGAAAAACCGATCCCGGGGAATGAGTCTAGACCTCAGCGGGTCGACGCCATGGAAAAATCATGACGTCGGGGATCTGGGTCTGGAGAGCGTTTTTGTTTGGTTCTGGGGCGCCACTGTGGAGCTGATCACCCAGTGGAACGAGGCCAGGCGGCAGGGGGGCGCTGATCTCGAGAAGCGACTACATGGCAGAATTAACGTTTCCATCAAGACCGACAGAAGCAATTGGCTCGACAAACAGCTGGAGACCGGTGATTGGGAGCAGGTGCGGAAGCTTCGAAGACCGCGTGGTGCGACTCAAGGGTGGTTGCGCGACGTACGGGGCAGAGCAGTTGATAGTGACGAACGGGCGCAGACATTGGCCGAATACTTCGCCACAGTCCAGTGGGCCTTCCGGCCAGTAACTGCGATGGACAGTTCGGAGCCGCTGGGACTTTCGTTGCCCGTCGCGGATGGCGCGATCACGGAGCCCGAGGTCTGCGCGGCAGCGCGCGCGCTGAGGAGAGGGCGCGCCGCCGGGAAGGACGGCGTACCCGCCGAATTTCGGAAAGCAATTTGCCATACAGGCACACCGGCATGTGAATGGGCTGTGTTGTTTTGCGACAAATGCTGGACAGACATCTGTTCCTGAGGCGTGGCACGAAGTAGTGGTGACGGCCATTTTCAAAAAGTGCGACAGCGCTGACTGCGCAAACTACAGACCAATATGTCTCTTGCCCATCGGTTACAAGCTCTACGCCATGATTTTGCTTTCCCGCTTGAAGCGCGCTGGCGCCGAAGGCCGCATCTGGGGCACGCAGTTTGGATTCCGGTCTGGGCGGCGAACACGGAAACACTATTCGTCGCCAGGCGGCTAATCGAGGACGCCAGGGACATGGCCTCCGGAGGCTTGCTCCTGCTCGCCCCTGATTGGGCCAAGGCCTTCGACAGCGTGTCACCCAAGAGACTTCTTCAGGCATTAAGATGCTCTGGGGTTCCAGCACGCTTCGCCTCTGCCGTGAAAAGGGATCTACGAGAACAGGACTTTCTGCGTCCGTGATTATGGTGAGACTTCTTGCCCGTGGCCCAAGGCCTTCGGCATCTCTCAGGGTTGCCCGTTGTCTCCGTTCTTATTTTCGATCGTGATGAGCGTGCTGATGCACGACGCGACGCGACATTTCCAGACGCTAGGCCTCCATCGACATGACGACATACCTTTCGACGAGTTCATCTACGCGGGCGACGCACTTCTCATTGGCGCCGAGGAAGCATCTGTCTCGCAGTTGATGATGTGCGCGAGGGACGCGGGGGAGCACTACGGCTTATCTTAAAACTGGAGCAAAGTTGAAATTATTCCGCTACGCCTGCCAGCCCCACATCCGACGGCCGGATGGTCAGGCAATACTTCAAAAAGAAAACACGACGGACTTTGGAGGTTTACTCTGCCTTGGCGGAGGAGGTGGGCCTGAGTTGACCAGGACTTTGAAGAATTTTGCCAGGTATCGGAGCACAACAAAGTCCCTTTGAAGAAACATGTTACGTTCTTTGACGCATGCGTAGTGTTCAAATCAATGTATTGCATGCGCACGCTCTGTTTGAAGAAACCAGAGTGTAAAAAGTTGGATTCTTTTCCAGCGCGATGCCTGCGCAAACTGTCGGGCATCCCACATTCATAGTATAGTCACGTTACCAATGCTACCGTGCTTCAGACTCGCAAGAACCAAAAGCTTAGTTCCCATGTGGCTTACCGCCAAGTCGTGCTCATGGGCAAAGTCGCCCAGCTCCCAGAGGACAGCGTTGTGAGACGGTGTGTGCGCACGCGCCGGCGAGTTTCGATCTGCGCTGGCGGAGTGGTCGCCGCAAACGAGGCCGACCGAGGAGCTGTTGGGAACGCAATGTTTATGACCTGGCCAGGAGGGCAGCTGGTAGCCAGGAGGCCTTGCACACGCTTTGGCGTCAGGAAGGTGATGCGCGGCCACGCGTCGCAAAGCAATCTGCTTTCTTATATATATATATATGACGCATTTGTTTCCCCTCCTGTTCCTCCTCCTCCTTGCTAAGCTGTTCGGTTTCAATCGCCTCCCGTTCATGTCGAGAAAAGGCTTACCCAGAATGGCTATTTCGCATGAGACATCCTGACACAATCGGGATGTTGGAGGCCATCGTTCAAGATGCATTATGCTAAGAATGTGCGTTTCCCCTGAGACATCCTCGGGAAACGAGGATGAAGACATCAACGGCGTAGGTGCCGAATCTTCGGCGAAGGCCGTTTCGCCTGATACAGATTCGAACAAGTGGGATGTGCAACGGCTGTTTTATGTATCTTGTCAGAGCGATTTCGGATGACTTCCAAGATGGCCGAGCATGGCGAAATGATTGAAACACCCATGAGCGTTCAACCGATTTGTTAAAATCAGAGCGTTTCGCCTGAGACATCCTCCAAACATTGCCTTCGGACGGGTCCTCGATACCATCAGATTTCCTCCTCGTCCTCGTTTTTCATCTTATGTTCCTCCTCCTATTCCTCGTCATTCTCCTTGTATCTCTTTTCTATTCCTCTTCCTCCTCCTTCTCCCCCTCTTCCTCCTCCTGCTCAGCCTATTCGTCCTCCTCTTGCTCCTCCTGCTACTCCTTCCCACCTCACCTCCTGCAGTTCCTCCTCCTCGCCACGTTTGAGCTCGCGCGGGTAGCGACCGCCACCTGGTACGTTTTTTTGTGGGCGTTCGGGTACGCGGCACGTCTGAACTTGCGCGAGACGCGAACTCCGCTTGGTACTTGTTATTGACGTTCGGGAGGTGTGGCACGGCGGAATTTTTGCGGGTAGTGAACTCCATGTGGTACCCTTTTTTGTGGACGCTCGGGGCAAGCGGCACGTCTGAAATTGCGCGGGAAATGAACGCCATTTGGCACCCCTTGTGGACGCTCGGGAAGAGCGCCTACGCGACGTGCGGCCTTGATGTTGGTGCACTTTCTTGCCAAGCTCTTCGATTTCACGTTCTTCTCCTCCTCTTCCTCCTCCTCTCCCTCCTTCTCCTCCTGCTCATCGTCTTCGTCCTCCTCCTGAACCTCCCCCTCGTCGTTCTCATCCCACCTCCTGCCCTTCCTTCTCCTCGCCACGTCTGATCTCGCGCGGGCAGCGAACTCCATGTGGTATCTTTTTTTTGAACGTTCGGGTCATCGGCACGTCTGAATGTGCGCGGGCAGCGAACTCCATGGGATACCTGTTTTTAAAGGTCGGGTAAACGGCACGTCTGAATTTGCGCGGGTCGCGAATTCCAATTGGCGCCCCCTTTGGACGGTCAGTAAGAGCGCCTACGCGACATGCGACCTTGATGTTGGTGCAAGTTTTTCCCAAGTTCATCGATTCCACGCGCTTCCCGTTCATGTCAAGACAGGTTCCTCAAACTAGCGATTTCGTTTGAGACATCCTCACACAAATGACATCTCCGCGACACCGCCTTTAACAGAAACAAGCGTTTCGCTCGAGACATCCTCGAAACGCTGATCGCCGCGAAATTCATGCATCTGTGAAAATTTGCATTTCGCCTAAGACACCCTAACCCAAATGAGGTGTAGACGGAGGTGCATTACTACCTCTTATGTTGAAAACTACGTTTCCGCGAGGGAGGTCTTCAGAAAATGAGAGGCAGGACGGCGGACCAGAAAAAAGAGCACGGTAGACAATTTGCATTTCGCTGGGGACGTCCTCAAAAAAATGCGATGTTCTCAACATCGTGTCGACACCATTTTTGAAGTGCTTTCACGATGAAGAAATTACAGCCCAACGATGAAGACATGGCAGCGTCACACCTGCGCCTGGCGCCGGTGGCTGTGTCGGCCGCACTGTTATTTCGCTCGCAGACCTGGTCCCTGCAGTTGTCGCTCATGGCCCCGGGGCGAAGTGCTTTCACGATGAAGAAATAACAGCCCAAATATGCTCCCAATATGGCTCCAAGAGTGCCCTGATGACTGCCGAACATGACGATTTCGCGAGGGACATCCTCAAACAAATGAAAGTATACCAAAGCATCGTTTTCAAACCTGCTGTTCTAACATCGTCTTGGGATCGCTCTTGAAAAGGCTTCCAGATGGCCCAAGCCAGGCTTCTAACCATGACGATTTCGCAAGGGACATCCTCAAAAACGAGATGTGTGTAACATCGCATTGACATCGTTTTTGATGGCATCGAAACGGCCCCGAACGAGCCCCAACGAGCCCCAACCGAGCCAAAATATGACTCCAGGAGCGCCCTCGAAATTCCTCAAAATGCGTATTTCGCCCGATGCATCCAAAACACACGAGTTGTTCGCAACACCGCCTTTCACAAACACAAGCATTTTGCCTGAGACATCTACCAGACAATGAAAACAGCGAATGTAACACACGTATGTCCATGGGGATGTCGCCTGAGACATTCTCGAAACAATACGATGTTGAGAAGGCTGATTTAAGACCATGCATGTTCCAACTGAGCTTTTGGCCAGAGACATCTTCAGAACATTGGCAGGATCACGGCAGCCCAACACGCAGAAGCACGGCAGAACCCAAAGAACAACCAGGAGCAAAACATAACAAACAGGAGCACAGCAGAACACAGGAGCACGGCAGAACACACATGAGCACGAGGGGCACGGCAGAACACACAGAAAACATAGTAACACGGCAGAACACACAGGAGCACGGCAGAACACGCAGGTGCACGGCAGAACGCACAGACCACACAGGAACAGGGCAGAACACACACAGGAGCACGGCAGAGCACACAGAAGCACGGCACACCACAGGAGCAGGAGGGGCACGGCAGAACACGGCATAACAAGCAGGAGCGCGGCAGAACACGCAGGAGCATGGCAGAACACACATGAGCACAATCCGTAGCCATTTTGGCTCAAGGCCATGGAGAACCCGACGACCGCGAGTCGTTCGCGGCGCTCTGAGCGCGAGGGTCTCCGCGCTTTGGGCCAGTGCATTTCGTGTTTGTGCTCCCTGCTTTCGCGGCGCGGAGGCGCAGCCCTTCGGCCAGCGCGGCAGTGGCCATGGCGAGGTCCCCGCGCGGCGGTGGCAGCAGCAGGTGCAGCAAGTCCTACTGGATGTGCAGCTGCGGCGGATGGAACTGGGATTGGCGCACCTCGTGCCTTGGCTGCGGGTATGCGGCCCCGCCTTGGGCGATGGGGACGCCCCCAGCCAAGGCGAGGCCCAAGGCGGACAAGGACGGCTGGGTGGATCAGCCACGTGGGCGCCGTGCCCAGAGGCAGGCCCGCGGCGCGGCCTCGCGGGCAGCCTCCACCAAGTCGCAGACCTCGGCGTCGGCAGCGAGTGGGACGCCCAGCGGTGGAGGCGCCACGGCGATCGAGAGGCTCCAGGCGGCAGTCGAGCAGCTCGAGGCGCTGCAGGCCGAGCCGCCCGACGGAGTGGACGGCTGCTTCACCGACGTCGTGGCCAGCCAGCTGGAGGCGAAGCGTGCCGAGTTGGTCAGGGCCCAAAAGGCAGCAGCGGAGCAGAAGGCCTCTCCCCTGCCATGGGCGACGCGGCCCCACAGGGAGGCGAACGCCATCAGCAAGGGTGAGAAGCGGCTCCGGGCAGCCCGCCTGGAGCTCGAGCAGAAGCAGGAGGCGCGCGACCTCGTCGAGGCCCAGCTCCAGAAGGCCCAGGAGGAGCTCGCGGAGCTCGACGCGGAGGTGGAGGAGGCGACCCGTGCGCTCCAGGTGCTAGAGGAGGCAGCCCGTGAGGAGGCTGAGGCGCTGCGCCGCCAGCGCGCAGCCGAGTGGACAGGAGCCAGCCAGGTGCCAGGGTTAGCTGGAAAAGTTGCCAGAGGCATGGGGCTCCAGCAACTTCGAGGTGGCTCGGGCAGCCATTCGCGCCCAGATGGAGGCAGTGCGGGCGCAGCTCGAGGGGGCCCCAGTGGCCCCCAAGCGCGCGCCGTGGGCCGAGTCCTGCCCCATGGAGGAGATCAGCAGCGACGATGGCGATCTCGCGGACGGCGGCGGCCCCTGGCAGCCTCAGCCAGCAGCGGAGCGAGGCCGAGCCGAGCGGCGCGGCAAGGCGCTGGGCGAGTGGCCGACGGTGGCCCAGGCATGCAAGCGGGAGCTGGCTGCAGAGGCAGCGGACTTGGCTCCTCTGGCTTCTCATCCTGCTCGCAGGTCCGCTGGGGGCCGCGTCGGAGGGGCGCAGCCAGGGCCAGCGAGCGCCTAGCGAGGCCTGTGCGGCGGGCCTGCGGCTGCACGAGAGCGGCACCGAGGTCGTCGAGAGCGACTTGGTAGAGCTCCACGACATGGGCGTCCTCGACCCGCCCAGGGGCCAGGAGCGCGCTGCAGGGCCCAGCTGTGTCCTCATCCTCCTGTGCGCCGAGGAGAACGTGGTTGGTGCCCTTGAGTTCGGCACTAGCGAGTGGAGCGACTCCATGGGCAGAGCAGGCGTACCTGGGCATCCCGAGACGATGGCCAGGATTGCGGATCCGCAGCAGCCTACCGAGCAGCCACTCAGGGCGCGAGCTCAGGGACGGGAGGCGACAGCAGCCAGGTGCGCTACAGCCGCCACAGGTGCGCGCCGTGCCTCGCCCGTCGGCGCGGTGGTGCGAACCCAGTGGAGCGTCGTCTGGTGCCTCGAGCCGGAGTGGTGCATGGTCATGGACCTCGGTGACGAGTTCGATCCCATGTCCCTCGAGCCGCGGGCGATGAGCTCGGTGGCAAGCACGTGTGCTCTGCAGGCCTTCTACCGCCATGAGAGGCGGAACCTCTACTGCAGGCCCCTCTTGCTTTGGCAGTTGTTCGGGGGCGCCATCGGGCTGCTGCCCAGGCCAGGAGTCGAGCGGTACGTGAAGGTGCGGCACGCGCGAGGTGCCTCCATTCCCAACGCATTCGTGGCGATGCGTAGCTGGTGGAGTCGACCGCCTGTTGGTGTTGGCAGACACTACGGCAAGCAGTACGTCGATGGCTCGGCCTTGAGCAGCGAAGGGTTCCCTCCTGCTGGCGGGATCGGCCAGGTGCAGTCCGCGGCGGCAGCGGAGCCCCCGCAGGCTGGTGAGGCCCTCGGCGGCGGCGCTCCAGCCACGCGGCCACGCCTGGAGGACAGCCGCTCGACGGGGAGCAGCACGGCCGCCCTCTCGGCCACCGCTGTCGCCTTCAGCATCCTGGGGCACGTGCTCAGCTATGCCTGCGCGGGCGAAGGTGGGGACACCCAGGAGATCGTGGCGTGCGCCAAGTGTGGCGCCTACAGGGTGCTGGGCAGCCACGCAGGAGGCAAGTCTCGCCTGAAGGTGCAGTGCCCAGGGCTCAGCTACCTGACCAACAAGTCGGGCAGGAACCAGCGCAGCCCGTGGGAGCGAGGGCCCCATCCTGGTGGCAGGCCTCGAGCGGACAAGCAGAGAGTGAGAGCAGAGGGCACCCCTGCCTTGCGCTCGCAAGGGCCAGTGCCAGGACGCGCCCAGGAGCGCTACCTGGGGTGGCTCGGCATGGGGGCGGAGCCTGCAGGCGGAGCCTCAGCCGCGGCCAGCAGTTCGGGCAGCGGCCCAGCGGCTCCCGCGGCAGCGCGGGCAGCGGAGGCGGCGGCTGCCAGCCTTCCCCAACAGCGGCCAGGCCCGAGTGCTGGCGCCCTCGGCGCAGGTGAGGCCGCCGAGGGGGAGCGCGCAGCCGCGGGCGCCGCGCCTGGCGGCGGCCTGGTGAGCCGTAGGGTCCGCCGCCGCCTGGCGCGCCGCGGCTCGGAGTCGTCGGGGAGTGAGTGAAGGCCTTCCCGCCTGTCCGCCCGCGCCTGTTGCTCCCGTGTGAGTAGGCGCGCGTGGCTCGCTTGCTTGGGGCTCGGCGTCTCTCGGGAACGTTGGTCCCGCCTGGCCCTGTCCCCGTTTTCCTTTCCCTGTGCCTTGAAGGCCCCGTCTTTAACTTTAATTTCAACTTTAACACGCATGAGCACGGCAGAACATACACACAACACGCATAGGAACACGACAGAACAAGCAGGAGCGCGGCAGAACATGCAGGGGCGCAGCAGTACACACAGGAGCACGGCATAACGCACAGGTGCACGGCGGAATTGACGGCAGAACACGCAGCAGCACGGCAGCGCACATATGAGCACGGCAGAACACGCAGGATTTCGAGGAGCACGGCAGAACACACAGAGTACACAGGAGCACGGCAGACCACACAGGAGCATGGCAAAACACAGGAGCGCGGCAGAACACACAAAACACATAGGAGCACGGCAGAGCAAGCAGCATCACGGCAGAACGCACAGGAACACGGCAGAACACACAGGAACATGACACAACACGTAGGAGCACGGCAGAGCAGGACCATGGCATAATACACAGGGGCACGGCAGAACACACAGGAGCACGGCAGAACACGCAGGAACACGGCAGAACTCACAGAACATCCTATTCGCACAGCCGCACCCACACTCACACGCACATAGGCGCACGCACACAGGCACACGCACACGCACACGCACGCGCACACATAGACGCTTACACACACGCACACACACACACGCACACACAGAGAAAGGCAACATACGTTAACGCAGACCGCAAGAACTCGGCATAGCAGCGCGGCATAACACAGCAGTGCCGCAGACCACCACGCACAGACACACATGCGCAGACTCCACGCACGCACGCGCACGCGCAAAGGCACGCACGCCACGACACATCTGCGCGGTAGACCAACACGCGAGCATATTTCACATACCTAGTGGACACAAGCGACGCTTCCCGTTCTTGTCCGGCCAGGTTATCCAGAATGGTGATTTGGCCTGAGACATCTTTACAACATGGAGATCTCGGAAGATCTATTGTAGGGCTCTTTCTGTTACGACTGATGCTCTCGTTACAGACATCCTCGCGAAGTGGAGATATTGAAATTTCTAGCGAAAGTCGCCGATCTCCAAAACTATGTGTTCCGCCTGAGACATCCTCGAACCCATAGGTGCCGAAAGAGCTGTGATTAGACCTCTTATGTTAAACATGTAGCTCTCTCCCGAGACACCCTCTGAAAATGGAGATGCCCAGGGAGCTTGCGAATTAGTCGTATTCTCAAAAACGAGGCTCCCGCCTGAGACATCCTCAAAACAATGCGATGTGTCATAAGCTGTCTTGCGACATATATTGGAGGCGTTTTTTTGGAGGACCCCCAAGACGGCCCACGAGGCAAACTATTGGAAAACAACCCAACCATTTTGCTAGCACGTATATTGTTTGCTCGATCCATCATCAACCTTGCATCGTCGTCGTTGTTGTTGCCGTTGTCGTTGTCATTATCATCGTCATCGTCGTTGTCGTCGTCCTCCTCCTCGTTATTGTCGTCGTCGTCACTGTCGTCGTCATCGTCATCGTCGTCGTCATCATCGCAGTCGTCGTCGTCGTCGTCATCGTCATCGTCGTCGTCATCGTAGATGCGCCAGCGGGAGGTGCGCCTCGTCTGAACTCGCGAGGAAAGCAAACTCGACCTGACATGGGTGAACGCGAGTGGGGGACGTTGCGGGTCTGGAGACGGATAATGCTGAGATGCGCCAGCGGGAGATGCGCCTCGCCTGAGCTCGTGCGGAAAGAAATCTCGACCTGACATGTGGGAACGTGAGTTGGGAGGTTGAGGGTCCAAAGGCGGATAATGCCGAGATGCGCCAACGGGGGGCGCGCCTCGTCTGAACTCGCGCGGAAAGTAAATTCCACCTCGCATGGGGGGGCGCGAGTGGGGAGGTGGGGGGCCTGGACACAGATAATGCCGAGATGCACCAGCGGGGGGTGTGCCTCGTCTGAACTCGCGCGCGTAGCAAAGCCGACTTGGGGAGCGCGAGTGGGGAGGCTGAGGGTTTGGAGACGGATAATGCCGAGATGTGCCAGCGGGGGGTGCGCTTCGTCTGAACTCGCGCGGAAAGTAAATTCTACCTGACATAGGCGAACGCGAGTGGTGAGATAAGGGGGTCTGGAGATTCATACTGCCAAGGTGCGCCAGTGGAAGGTGCGTTGTTTCTGAATTTGCGCGGAAACTAAACTCGACCTGACATAGGGGATCTTGAGTGGGGTTGTGGGGTCTGGAGGCGGATCGTGTTGAGATGCGATAGCATTTTATAGTGATGATGTTGCACGCTCTTGCAGAGCTCGTCGCTTTCACGCGCTTCCTGTTCATGCCGGTAAAGGTTCTCAGTAATGGGCGTTTCGCGGGTGCTCTTATCGTAAGACGTCTCATACTAACACTGAGCGCTTCGCCCGAGACGGAAACCGGGGGTGTTGAAATCGTTGTTCTAGTTTTCGGACCTTCAAAATGCAGCTTCGCTGGAGACATCCTTGAAACAATGGGATGCGCCACGAGCTTTTTTCAGGCATCCAATCAGAGCGCTTTCGGATTCGCTCCAAGATGGCCCCATAAGCGAAATTATTGAAAAAACACATGGGTTTCAACACTGTCGTTCAAAAATCAGCGTTTCGCTCGAGACATCCCCCTACACATGCCTTCGAACGGGTCCTCGAAACAATCAGGTCATGTTGGACATGCCGATGCAGGTTCGGGTATGTAGGGTTAGGGTCTGTAGGGCTGGGCTTTGAACAGATGGAAGGAACTATTGTGTTATTCAACATTCTGGGGCTTCGCCTGAACTTGCGCGGACGTAAACTCCAACTGATATCACAGTGGATGTTCGGGGAAAGCGCCTGCACTACAGCCACAGCAGGTGAAGTTCATTCCCAGTTCGAGGTCAGCCCTCCCCGATTGACCGCGAGGTGTGCCAGGTTGAGCTTGCTGCCCATGTCAGTTCGCGCGTGTCGCTGAACTCAAGCGGAAAGTGAACTCCACCTGTTCTTGGTCCTGACCACCCGCGGGGATCCGCCCCTCCATCGCCCAGAGCAGGTGGAGTTCACTCCCCGCGCGAGTTCAGCTTTCCCCGGTTGGCCACAAAGGCGCCCGCAACAAAACAGTCACCCGAGGCGTTTGGTGACTGTTTTTGGCGGGCTCGATTTTTTCTTGACTCGGTTGGAGGATGAGGAGGAGAAGGAGGAGGAGGACGACGACGACGACGAAGAGCACCTGGGCTCCAGGACCCCCTTCCCCGAGCATCATGGCCAGGATACGGAGTGTCTCTCATCTGCCTGAATTTGTGCGGGTAGTGAACTCCACCTGATACCCCCTGTGGATGCTCGGGAAGAGCGCCTATGCCAAAGTCGCTCTCGATGCTGTTGCATGTTCTTGCCACGCTTTTCGGTTTCACGCGCTGCCCGTTCATGTCAGGAAAGGTTTCCCACATGAGCATTTCGCCTGAGACATCCTCACACAATTGAGATGTTCGCAACATCGTCTTTCACAACATCGAGCGTTTCGCATGAGACATCCTCCAAACGATAAGGTCGATGATTTTCGATGTGCGTAGATACGAGCGTTTCGCCTGAGACATCCTCGAACAAGGAAGACGTCGACAGGGGTGGCTTAGTTCCCCTTATGGTCAAACAACGTTTTCGCGAAGGGCATCTTAAGAGCATGCTTTGGAGCACGGCAGACCAACACGACCAGCACGGCAGTCTAGGCCCCCTTTCGTTGGGGACGCCCTCAAAAAACGGTATGGCCTCAACATCGTCTTGATATCGTTTTTTGAAATGCTGCAAGCTGACAAACAATCACCCAAAGGACCCCACCATGACTCCAAGAGCACTGCCGAAAATGCTAGGGGCATGTTCAATTAAATGACAAACGCGATATCACCGTTTTGAAATAGGTTGGTCTAACATTGTCTTGTAATCGCTTTCGAAAAGGCTTCAAGACGACCGACATCGGCCTTTAATTGACGATTTCGCTCGGGGCATTCCCAACAAAGATATGTGTCGAGCATCTCATGGGAATCATTGCTTATGGCATAGAGACGGCCCCGAAGAGCCGAATACTAGCCTCGATCTGACCCCAAGAGCGCCTTCAAGGCGACCGGGAACGACAACTTCGCTCAGGAGATCCTCACCACACTACGAATTAACCAGCATTGTCTTTTGCAAAAACAAGCGTTTCGCCTGAGAAATCCTCCCACACCGCGCACGCGGGAGGATCCGCCCTGCGACGATGTTCCCAAAGAGTGCGGCTCTGGCTGCAGATATCCTCAGTAAAATGGTGTGTTGAAGTTGCTCGCGAATTCTTCGTTTTTTTTCAAAACGAGGCTCTCGCTGCAGACATCCTCGAACAAATGCAGCTTCGGATGAGGTGTTTTCGATGCTATCTATGTACGTACGAAGCTCGTGCTGGTCTGCCGTGCTGGTCTGCCGTGTTGGTCTGCTCTGCTGGTGTGCCGTGCTGCCGTGGTTTGCTATGCTCCTGTGGTCTGCCGTGCTGGTCTGCCGTGCTGGTCTTCTGCCGTGCTGCTGTGGTCTGTTATGCTGCTGTGGTCTGCCGTGCTGCGGTGGTCTGCTATATTGCTGTGGTCTGCCCCACTGGGCCACACGCTTGGGGGGCGGAGGGGGCGCGTCAGCGCCTCGCATGACCTTTTGGCTCTGCGGAGGCCCGCTGGAAGTGCTGCTGCCTCGACAGGCAGGCAGCGCAGAGTCCTCGCATGGGCGGCCAACCGCCGCCACACGCTCTCCACCCCTCAGCTCATTCCGGGGGGCCCACGAGGCGTCTCCGCTTGCGCTCCTCCGCCGCCGCGACCTCCTGCGCCCAGTCGGCCAGGCCGCTCTCGTCCAGGCCGACCGCTAGCATGGCCTCTGGGCGGCTGATGGCGGCCTCGGCCGTCCCCATGGGAGCCGCTGCCGCCGCTGGACGGCGCACTGGGGGGGCGGCCGCCCGCAGCCCACCCGCTGGTGACGAGCTCGACGCGCGGGAGGTGGCCGTCCCTCCCCCGTCCCCCTCGCGGCCAGCGGGCGCGTCGGCCGCCGCGGGTCCCGCCTCCTCGGGCAGCGCGCCGAACCAGGCCAGGATGCCGCCCCTCAGCTCACTGGTGACGCCCATCTGGCGCAGCATCCTGACGGCTTTCTTCTTCCCTCTGCGGCCGCTTGGGTGCAGCCCCCGATCCCAAAGGCTGAGCTGGTCGCGACCGCCCTTGCCCTTAGGCCCCTTGGGAGGGCAGCCCAAGCACTCCTCATGCAGCTTGGGCCCTCCGTCGATGCCAGCGTAGGCGCCGCAGCGGCTGCAGCTGATCAGGCGCTCCGCCGTGGGCCCATCGTCCGCGCCGTCGGCCACAGCGTAGCGCAGGCAGTGGCCCAGCACGATGAGCGGCCCCGCACCCAAGCCATGGAGCGCTTACGCTTGGGCGCCAACCCAGGGACGGCCACCTCCGCAGGGTGGAAGCTCGGGTCGCCGTCGAACGTCACCACAGGCCTCCTCCTCTCCAGCCCCTCAGGCAAGCCCTGCGCGTTGCGTAGGCCGCCCTGCTGCACCAGGATGGAGACCTGGGCGATCCGCCGCGCCAGCTCCGCCACGATCGGCGCGAAAGCCTTGAAGTGGACCAGCACCTCCCGCGGGACAGCATGCAGCGAGGGCCCGAGCTTGGCGTAGATGTCCGCAGACCTGTTGCCACCCCACTCCTGCTCTGAGACACGCCCCTTCTGCACCTGCGCCCGCGCCAGGTGAGCTGGTACTCTGCGAACCTCGTAGTCCTCGGGCCCAGAGACAGCGAAGAACCTGCTCCAGAGGTGGGTGCCAGGTCGACCAATGCCAGTGGCGCACCGGCGCCCTCGCCTCAGGCAAGGGACCGTGGATGCGCAATCGACGTGCAGGATGTGCCGCCCAGACCCCGCGACCTCAGTCAGCATCCAGCTGGCGAAGTCCTCGGCGTTCTTGGCCGTCTGCTGCGGGCACAGGTCGGCCCTCACCGTGCCATAGGAGGCAGCCTCCAAGGTGCCGTCCTCGCTGACCTGTCAGATCGCCCATCCAGCTTGGCGCGACCAGCGTGTGTCGGCTCGGGCGCCGACCCGTCCAGGAACAGCCGCCCACGCAGGAATCCATCATCAGGCGTGTGAAACCAGCGACTCTCCATGCCACTGCCCAGACCAGGTAGGCGAAGCATGGGGGCAGGCAGCCAGCAGCCAGCGACGTCCTCCGCGGCCGCCTCCCCAAGCTGCCCCACTCTCTGAGCACAACGCCTCAAACGCACGGAGCAGCTGTCCCTCCCGGCCGCCTCCAGCGCTGGGCACTCGAACAGGCGATGGAAGAGCGTGCCGCTCTCCGCACCGCAGAGGAGGCAGCACCCGTGGTCGCGCTCCTTGGCCGCCAGGAGGCGTTGCTGGGGCCAGCGGGCGTTCGTGAAGACCGAAACGAAGCCCGCCTTCTCTCTGTGGCCGAGGGAGCCGCGGGGCCCGATCAGCTCGCAGATGGCGTCCCAGAAGAGAAGGTGGCAATGCCGCCCGCCATTGGCCAGGCGGCCAAGTTCCCGCCTGTCAGAGGCCCTCCGCGCTCCTTTCTCTGCCTCGGTCATGAGGTCCTTGGGCCCGAGAGAGGTCAGGCCTAGGACGCCTCCGAAGTCCGCGACCAGGTCCGTCCCGCGCACGCCCCAGCCGATGCGTCCGAGCGTGAGAATGAGGGCGTCGACGGGCGAGCGGCAGTGCACCCGAGGGCATAAGGGGCCGTCGCCGCACGCTGGCGGGTGGCCGCGCGGTCCACCTCCGCCACAAACGTGGGCTGCGAGATAGCGCCGCTCTGCAGGACTGCCGCCGCCATCGACGCGGCCCTGCCCGCCGCCACCGCCTCGGGGCCCAGATCCCTGCCACGCAGCGCCTCCGCCGCGCACAGCCGCGGCCCCAGGGGCTCACCGTTGTGCAGGCGCCCCGCACTCCTGCATGCAGCAATGCGCATGCTGCGCAGGTCGCCGACTGGGATGCCGACGACCGCCCTCCCCCAGAGGAAGCTGGACGAGGGCCCAGTCTCGAAGACAGCGTCGACACGAACCCCCGCTGCCTTCATGCTCTGCATCCTGCGGCCACTTCTGAGGGATTGCCGAGCCCTGGCCGCGCTCTCGGCAACCCTTCTGCGCGCCATGCAGGCGTCAATGCCGAAGTTCCTGGCCTGCAGCTCCTGGCTGAAGGACCAGACGTGAAGCTGCCACCTCTCCTTCAGCCCTCCCGCCACTGTTGGGGTGCTGGCCAGAAGGTGGGTCTTGGCCGCGTTGACGGGCAGGTGCTGCGCCATGAGCATGGAGACCAGCTGGGCCCCCGCCTCGCTGAGCTGCTGCACCGCCAGGCGCTCGGTGCCGATGGCCTGCAGGGGCACGTCGTCGACCGCATTCCTGGGGCAGATGAGGGGGCGGCCAACCGTCATCGCCAGGGGCGGGCCCAGCATGGGCAAGTTGGCCAGTGCAGTGGCGCACGCGCAGCCGGCCAGGATCGCGCCGCTGGTGGTGAACGCCACCGTGCACAGCTCTGCCATGGCCACACAGCGCGGGCTCTGGTAGCTGGCCAGTAGCCCCCTCAACAGCGTCAGGTTGAAAGTATGTTGCACCGCCACCTCCCAGAGCACGTCATGCCGCGCATTCTCGTAGAACTTCGAGATGTCGATGTCGACGAACAGGGACGCAGTTGCCATCCCCTGTCCTTGGGCGCGTGACGCGGCCGTGTTGTGCGTCCTGCGTCCTGCCTGCAAGCTCACATCCACAGACTCCGCGTTCCCAAAAGAAAGGAAGTTGTGGGCTCCTCCCCTGGCTGCACACAGGCTGGCGCAGGCGGCCCCACAAGCGAAGCATCCGCTGCAGCAGCGCGATCGGCCTGAGGCCGCCTGAGGGCTTCGGAATGAACGCCATCATGGTAACAGCCGACCAGACCTGGCAGGGGGGCGCCCTCAAACTCCTGCATGAGGTCCAGCAGCCACTCCTGCAGCGCCGTCGGCAGCAGGAGGATCTGGCGCGGGTGGAACTGGTCCGCGCCCAGCCCGCACTGGGGGGGGTAGCGACAGCGTCAGGCCCTCCAGTGACAGGGGGGGTAGGACAGCTTCTCTCACGCCCCACGTCTGGACGCCCCTGCCGCCGAGGAAACCGTCCTGGAGCCATGGGCGCTGCCGCTCCTGCCTGAGCCGCAGCAAGGAGGCCGTCCCTGCCAGCGGCCGTCCAGAGTCAGGGTCATCATGGACGGCAGGAGGGGCGGTGGCGCGGGCGAAGCGGTGCTCCAGACGCCCGCCTCGCTGGACCGCCACCTCAGCCCACTCCCTCCACTCCGCCTGCGGCCTGCTGGCATCATGGCGATGAGCCGCTGCAAGCCGCCCACGTAGCACGATGACTGCCTCGGCGACGCCCTTCGCGCACGGGTCGTGGATCAGCTCCTCCTAGTCGCCACCGATATCGAAGCCGTGCCCGCTGCTGGCCGCAGCCTCCAGCTCGATGACCAGGCGCTTGCAGCGCCTGTGAGCTTCGGTGCTGTACCATCCCTCGTGCGACGCATGGTACTTCTCCGCCACCTCCGCCTTGATCCGCTGCTGCGCAAGATCGTTCAAGCAGCGCAGCTCGTAAGTGACCGCGGCATGGAGCACCCGGTGTCTGCGTCTCGTCAGGGCGCTCATCGGCTTGAGGACCATGACGGGCCCTCCTCCTCGGCCGCAGTGCTGGCCTCACTGCTGCTCGTCGATGTCGTGGGTACCGATCAGCGCCCTTTCCGCTGCTGCCATCCACTGCCGCAGGCCAAGCTCGAGGCTGCGAGGCCGCTCCCCTGGCTGCCAGCACCACTCGAGGGGACCTCGCTGCCACTTCCCCGCTCGGCCCACTCGACGGAAGACCTCGACCCTCGCATCTTCATGGGCCTCGCAGGCATTGATGTCCCGATGCGGAAAAGGCCGAGGGTTCTTCAGGACCTGGACCAACGCGTCTGGCCGCAGGTCCTGGAGGGTGAGCTCCACAGACGTGTGAGGGTGAAGCGCCAGGCCTGGCGCAGGACGACAGGTACTCGCCGCGTACGCGAGGTCCTGCGACGCCACGAACCAGTCAAAGGTCTTCTCCTGCTTTGCCGCAAAGCAAGTCGGGACCCAAGGCGCGATGGCCACTGCGCGGTGACATTCTGGCCAGCTGAGCTCCTGCAAGGTCGCTGGTTCCATGTTGAAGTCCGCCTGCAGCAGCCACGGCGTACACCCAGCTGCCATGGTGAGCTGTGCCACCGCTCGCAGCAGATCGAGGTTGCCTGCCCATGGCCCGATGATGTGCTCGAAGTAGGCCGAGGCGACCATGAGCTCTAGGCCTGACGGCATCATCACCTCCACTCCCAGCAATCGGTGAGAGCGGCCTGCTGGCACCGTTCAAGGCACCTCCCTCGCTGTCAAATCCTTGCGCACCAGGACGGAGACTCCCCCGAGGTGCAGCTGGCCCCAGTGCCCACCGTGGCCTTGGCGGTGTGGTGGAAGGCCGTGCAATGTAGCCATGAGGGCCCAGGGCTCCAGCGGTGCCAAATGCGGATGCTATCTTGCTCGTCGCCAGGAGCCTGGTCTCCTGGAGGGTCACGACGTGCGGCCAGGCACCAACCAGGCGCGCGTAGCCCTCCAGCACCTCCAAGGAGCGTCGCCATCCGCTGCCGTTGCAGCCCAACACGACGAGGCCGCTGGCGAGGGCCTCGGCGAAAGCGACCGTTGGCGCCTGCGCCGTCGGGTCGAGGTCGCACACCCGGCCCCAGATGATGGCGTCAGCAGCCGCCACTCGCCGTGCTCCTCCTGCCAGCTGGCTCGGCCCGCCCTGCTGCGCCTCCCGGCCACCGCCGAGCGTAGGTGCTGCGACGACGTGGGGCTGAATCCCACCGCACCTACCCTCTTCCTGGTCGCCAGGTGGCCGCATCTGCGTTCCTGGCCGCACCAGTGGGCTTATGCAGGGCTGCGCGCTGTCGGCCACTCGCCTCGCGGGTCCGACTGTCCTCGGGGCGGGCCCTCCTGGCCGCATCCCCTCAGCCCTGTGGGGTGGCCCACATGGCCGCCTCTCCTCGGGCTGCGGCTTCCGACCAGGGCGCTGCTGCCTCGCGGGTCTGGCTGGCCTCGGGGCGGGCCCACCTGGCCCGAGCCCCTCTGCCCTGCGGGGTGGGCCACCTGGCCAACCCCAGTCGTGCTCTCCCAGCCGGCCAGGGCGCTGTCGCCTCGCGGGCCCGACTGGCCGAGGGGCAGGCCCACCTGGCAGCCGCACCTCGGCCCTGGGAGGGAGCGCACCTGGCCGACCTCGAGGTCAGAGGCCTGGCGGCCCCACTGCTGCGGATCCCGCTGCACTGCCGCCGCCGCCCTCGCCTGCAGGAGCAGGCCGCGCAGGAGCCCTCTCAGCGTCTGACACGGGGCGCCTGGCCGCCTCCGAGACGCAAGGCCACGGCCCCGCGGCTGCCCTGAACCGCTCGCCCTGGCCTCGCATGGCCGCAGGCTGGGCTGGCCAAACCCGTCGGATCTTGGTCTTGTCTGCGGCTGAGGCGAGGGGAGCATCGTCGTTGCGGATGCCCAGCTCGTCATCGATGGGGCAGCTCTCCGCCCAGGAGTCGCGCGACGGCGGTGCGCTGCCCAGAGCGAGCTGCGCCGCCACTGCCGACATCTGCTTCTCGATCTCCGACCACGCGCACTCGAAGTTGCCACGACGCGCTGCCTGCAGGCCTCGGAGCTGCGTGAGGAGCCCAGGCACATGGCTGCGTTCGGGGAGCTCCGCTGCCTTGCGCAGCCGCTCGCCCTCCGCTGCTGCCTGGCTCTCGGCCTCCAAGCCGCGGAAAGCCTCCTTGTCCTCCAGCTCGGCGTCGAGGGCGGCGAGCTGCTCGACGAGCTCCTCGCGCGCCTCCCGCTTGGCCTCGAGGGCCTTGCGGGCCCTGCCGAGGCGCTTCTCCGCCTTGCCCGTAGCGTTGGCCTCCCTGCACATGCGCGCGGAGCGCGGCAGCTCAGCAGCCTGGGCCACCTCCGCCGCAGCGCGGGCCTCTTCCAGCTCGCCTCGCCTGCGGTCTGACAAGTTTCGTGGACAGAGCTGCACTTCCCGTTCTTGTCCAGTCAGGTTTCTGAAACATGGCCGTTTCGTTCGAGACATCCTCGACAAAACGGACGGGAGGGGACTCCGAATCGACGTCGTCTGGGAATCGCTCCCGGAGACCTTTCGAACGGCCCAAAGGAGGCCCAAAATACGCCCCCGAGGGCCCCAAGAGCGCCCAAGAGCGCCCCAAGAGGGTCCCAAGGGACCCCCAAGAGCGCTCCAGGAGGCACCCAGACAGCTCACAAGAGCCCCAAGACGGCCCAGGACGGGCCAAGAGGGTCCCAAGAGACTCTTGAGAGTGCCCCAGGAGGCCCCCAAACGGCCCAAGAAAACCCCAAGACGGCCCAAGATGGCGCCGAGACGGCCCAAGAAAACCCCCAAAGAACTTTACGACGCGCCCAGACAGCCCAAGAAGACCCCAGAAGCCCACAAGAGGACCCAAGAGGCCCCCAAGAAGCCCCCAACAGGCTCGAACGTCCACTGGCTTACGCGGACGACTGCCTCTTCGGCATGGCTGACGTTTTCTTGTCCATTGGCACCATCTGATCGGCCCTCCTCATCCTGGACAGCGCCTGCGGCCTCAAGTTAAACTTCGGGAAATGCCACCTCCTACTCTGTGGTGAAGTTGACCTTCATGATGTTCAGGCTCACCTGGACGCCCTCGGTAATGGTCTTGAGCGGGTCATTATTGTTACTGCGGTCAAATACTTGGGCATGGTCATTGGTCCCACCGCCGGCGACACCGGATGGAACAAGGCCCTGAAGAAATTCACCCTACGAGTGCGCGAGCTTCGGAACATGGGGCTTGGATATACCATCATCGTCCATACCTTCCAAGTGATGTGTGTCTCAGTACTTCAATTTCTTCTTCAATTTCTTCCTGTCTCCCCTGCCGTTGAACGTGCTTATGAGGCTGCTCTGCAACTTCTTCCTGCCGCCCCGAGGAACGCCTTCTCCTATAGCATGCTTACCAATATGAGGCTACTCGGGATGACATTGGAGTACAAGGACATCCCTTGGCCAAAGCATCCCAGCTGCGGGTACTCAGGAAGGTACCCCAACTTCGGCAAGCCCAAATGGACCTCCAGGCCGCTACCATGCACGACGAATGCATCCCTTTCCGACATGTACACACCAACCCAGCTTGCTGGTTCCAGCGGTCGTTCCTCACCCAAGTTCTTTCCATGGCTCGTCAACAACCTTCTGATGTTATTGGCATACCCGCTGATGCAGTTCACCTCCAAGCTAAGCTTTATAAACAACTGTATGTTCATCACTGGTCCGGTGACTCCCCCTTGGACGACATTTACACGCGCCTTCACAACTGGCTCCCACAGACCACTCCTGGCATGGTCACTACTCTGGTACAACAGGTCAAGGCTGTCATTGCGAAATCGTCGCCGCACTTTGGTTTGGTGTGCTTCGTGTTTGCTGTCGTGGAGTTAATACTGCTGCTCGGTTTCACGATGTCCCGAAGTCATGCATCTTTCGGTGCCAATCCTGCCACGACCAAGAGAACATCAACAGGGGGGCGGTGGATGACATGGTGCACTACAAATATTGCGATGATTTCCGTCAGCTCATTCTTCGTTGGCTGGGTGATGACCTTCCTCGGGCTTACTATCACAAGGATTTTACCTGGATGCTTTCTATGATCCTCCTTCGCCCCCTCCCCCCCAGAATGTGCTTGCTTAGTGCTTGCCTCTGCGACTCTATTGTGTATGCACATAATAATGCTAGGGTCGGGGGTGCTGGCACTGTTGCGCAGTCTTTTCCACGCAAGGATTCGACTGCTTAGTCGGCGGTACCCTAGTGTTGCATCAGCATTGAAGGACACATAGACATAGGGACTTTCCTCAACCAGGAAAGCTTACTACAGTCCCCAAACGTTCAGGGCCAAGCCTCTTTGAACTGAGTTGCGCTGGTCATGCACAGCATTCCCGCACGCGCCGTCGCAGCTAGGTGGCACGGGCGCGCCGTTACGACATGGCGTCATTATGAAATTGTCAAGCAGCCACGTTGGGAGCAAATTTGTTTTGTTTTTTGTTCGACCTTGTGTGTCAGTAGCCTTAGGAATAATAATAATAATAAGAATAAAAATATTATAAACAAAAAAAAAAAAAAAAAAAAAACGGCAACAAAAAAAAAACGCCCCCAACAGGCTCCAAGACAACCCCGCGCGGCGCCAGGAGCCCCCAAGTTAGCCTGATAGGGTCACCAGGGCCCTCTCCTGATTCATCGTCCTTCACCAATTGCCTCTTACTGTCCTCCGTCGTCGTCGTCGTCGTCGTCGCGGTCGTCGTCGTCACCGTCCTCCGCATTCCTCGTACTCGCCTTCGTTTTCTTCGTCATTGTGCTTCTCTTTCTCCTCGCTGTCCTCATGCTCCTCCTCGCTGTCCTCTCGTTTTCCACGTCGTCCTCGTCATCGCCTCCCCGTCGCCCATACCTTCCTTTATTCTTCGTCGCCCAAGAAGGTTATTGGACTCAAGCGGCGCTCCCAGTTCTTGTCCGATCAGGTTTTCTTCTCCTGTTGAACGTTGCCGTCTCTGTATCGTCCCCATGCTCGCGTAATGTTATGTGAGCAGCGGGGCTGCTGACGTCTCTTGAGGTTGGTTGTCAAAGGAACCAGCGATAAACCGATTCGTCGGTCTGTCCTCCCTCCCCTCCCCCCCCGACCCTGTCTGTTGCGCAGGTCCGAAAGGGCATGCAGTATTGGAGCGCGCGGACATGCGTGGCAGTCCAGAACGAAGAGGTTAGGTTATCGGCCGTCACCTCCCACCCAAACCACCAGAGAGTCTGGCTTACAGTCAAGGCGCTGAGACAAGGGCCGCTTTGGGTTCGGCAAGGGGTCCGTTGTTCCTTAGATCCTTCCGTGGTTGTTCCTCTAGCCCTCCTCCGGCACCCAGGCCCTCCTGGGGCCAAAAAGGGGATCCGTTCCTGATTTGGCGTTCCTCCTGGTAGCACCTCGACTGCATCGCCGAAAAACAACCAGCGGTCTCCAGCGGGGCTGCTGACAACTCTTCCTTTGCCTCGGCCTCCGCCCGTCTCCGTCCTCTGCCCCCCCGGCCGTGCCCCAAGAGTCTGCCCAGGGGTGGGCCCGACGGGGCCGTGCTCCGCGGACAGCTGCGCCCGCGGGCTCTCCCAGAGGGGGGCGGGAAGCGTCGGCCCCGCGCAGGAGTGGCCTGTCGCCGGAGTGACCTCTGGTGCGGGCTCACGGGGGTGGCCCCGGCACCGGCCCGCGCGCTTGGATTCGGCCCTGAGGCCGCGCACCCGAGGCCACTCTTGCCTGGGGTCACTCTTGCGTGCAGTCGGAAGCGGCCGTGCGGTCGGATTCGGCTCCGACAGGCAGAAGCTAGCAATGCGGTGGTCCGATCTGTCGCCGCGCTGTTTGTTCCGACGCGCGGCCTTCCGTTTTGGGGAGGGCGCCGCGGCCACCAGGGCAAACTCCGCCGGGGACGCGGTGGGTTTACGTGGGGTTTGCCGCGGTGCCGCCCTCGTCTATCTGGGGCGCGGGACGCAGGGTTTGCCGTGGGTTTGCCGTGGTGTTGTCGTCGTCCACTTGGGCGCGTCGCGATCAAACGGCGCGGGGCACATATTTAGCACTCGGGTCCCCTTGTTCCTTTTGAAGGCCCCTGCTCTGCCAAACCGGTCAGGAATGTCCAAAACTACCATACCTAAAACTCTGACTGCGTTTTCGCAGTATCTCAAACTCTTTGCATGCTCTCTCGCACGCCTAGCGGCCGCATGCGCCCGGTCTACATACGCAAGCATGATCTGGCCTGCCAGTACATTGCCAGGAAATGGAACCCAAACTTAGCACGATCTCCTGGCCAGCATGCCTGACAGTTGCATCAGGCATGTTGACCAGGAGGTAGCCTCGTTTCACAAACTTGCACGCCTAAGCTCAGGAGCGAAAGAAGGACGTACACGTACATGAATCCACGTTGGTTTCGAGGGTACGCATTACGCAAATGTTTGTATCACGCGGCCAGTCGCGCGGATCAAGGAGCTGTGTTCATGTACATAGCTGGGCGCGTACGTCCTCTGTGGGTTCCGTATAAGTTGAGGTGAGGCAATCAGGCTATTCGCCGGCTGGCACCACTGAACAGCCCACGTGCCCGTCCAACTTCCTACAACAACGCACGTTAGTAATGCCGTGAAGTTGTCAAATCAGCTTGCCTAACCCCTTTGCGTCGTCCGAAATCCTTCTTCGCGGCGCTCTGCGTCGACTCTTTGGGGCAGGCCAACTTGTGTGTGTTAGAGAAGTATGTCGAAACTCTCGTCGAGTTTCATTTTCAGACAACCAGTTTTTACATGTCAATGGTCACGGCAGCTGAAACAGTGCGGGTGCAACGCTTCCGCGCAGGTATCTAGGCGCTCAAGCTCCCCACCAAGCCTGCCCCGCCGCTTCGCGCCGCAAGGCAGATGGAGGCCGCGCCAATGTACACTCCCGTGCGCCGTCGCAAGGGGAATATCGACGACTGGGACACCGCCACCACGCGCGAGAAGGTGCGCCGCGGGAACGACCCTGACGCGGATATGGCGCCCTTGCCGCCCGCCAAGGCGGAGCGGGCCGCGGAGGCGAAGCTCGAGGACAAGGGGTCGGCCGCCAGCGGCGAGCCAGTGCCTTCGGTGCCCCTCCTGGTGTGAAATTTCGGCGCGCCCGGAATGGGAACGGAAAGTACGGGTATGATGCCCAACAGCAGTGCCTGCTCATCGAGGATCAACGAAATTGCACGAACGCAAGCAAATTGTCCAGATGTCTGAGCGTGTTTCTCGGATCGGCGTTAGGGACCCCTGGCGGCGTCTCTGGCAGCGCCTTTGACGGCGCCTCTGGCGCCGCCTCTGGCGCGCTCCGCGCGTCAGGAAAGGGGTCCTAGCGCCGATCTGAGAAATCCGCGCGGACCTCCGCAAGTTATCGTTCATGCAATGTTTGGTTCCACTAGGCCATCTCGAACGAGATTTGCTGCCCTCCGAGGACTAACAGGCAACACATCTAATCATTTCGTAGTAGTCCCAGTCCATTTGACAGGATTTGTTCTCCAACCAATCAAGAACCGCTTTTATAGTGATTCGACTTGTTGTCTGATGGGCCTTGAAGGACAGCACTTCTTGCTCCACAGAAGCAGTCACTGGTGTTGGGCATCGTACCCATACTTTCTGTCGCCATCATGGACGTAAAAATGGAAGGCAGAGGGGGGAAAGGTTCTCTCCCAGGGCTGCTGCCACAGCGGGCTTGGGAGTGGCTTGAAGTATACACCAGGCCGTTTGGTCGGCCAAGGAGTTCGGTGTGCAGTCGTCCCAGCTTCCCAACCTGTGGGACGCTAGAGCGTCCATACGCGTATTTTTTCACAGAATTCTTTGTCGCCTTGACCAACCAAACGACTTCCAAGGGTTCAGAAGTCATGCAGCTCTCGACTTCGTCGACGTTCCAGGATCGAGGGTCAATGTTTTCAGTGTTTTTTGTCTGGCAGTCTGGAGCACATCTCGGGGCGGTGTGGAGGATCCTGCCGGGCTTAGGGTGAGAGGGAGTTGCGTTGCTTCTTCTGGGTGGGGTCGATGACAGAACATTCAGTGACGTGTCCTGATTGGGTGATGGGTAGTGGCGCAGGTGGTTCTGCCCATCGGAGAGCTAGCTTGGCAGTCGGAAGCTTGCGCGGATCTCTAGCACCAGGGAACCGCCAGAAATCTGCGCGTGAGTTTCGACCAACGACATTGAAGGCACTGGTCACCAACCCAATCTAGTGCGTCCAGACTGCATGCCTTCCATCTGTACCATGCCAGCTCCTCGTAGTTGGAATGAACTACCCCTGGCTTTTTCACTTCTGCCCGCAGCGAGTGTTTCCCAGCCACACGTCGCTGGACCTATTGGCTCGCGTTCCCTCCATGCGCTGGCTGACTGGATGCCTGAATGCTGCAGTCAAGACGGAGGATCCATGTTTCTGTTAGCTGGTTCTCAACAGTAACTCAGTCTAGAATTCTGAGTCCTTCCAGGTTGAGCCCAAGGCAGCTCTGCTGATCACGGAGACTGGCTCGCAGGGCGTATTGGAGTTTGAGCTCGACGGCCACATTTATCGAGTAAAAGACCACGAGGCGTTCAAGAAGGCTTGTCACTGCTCGGATGTGGGCTCTCTCCAGCGACAGTCAAGATGTTGAAATACGGGGCAATTCAGACTCGGACTCGGCTCGCTGTTCATTAAGGTCCTTCCTTTGTTGTTCCTCCAACGCTCCCCGTGCACCCAGGGGCTTCTGGGGCCAAAAAGGGGCGTCATTCCTTACTGGTAGTAAGTAGCTTGACTGTATGCAGCATGGGGGAGGAGGAGGGGGAGGTGGAGGAGGAGGAGGAGGAGGAGGAGGAGGAGGAGGAGGAGGAGGAGGAGGAAGGGGATGATGATGAACATGAGGTTGATAGGGGGAGGAGGACGGTGAGGAGGCGGAGGAGGGAGTAGGACGGCGGTCTGAGCCATAGCAGCATGCAGCGACGGTCCTGCCAAGAGCCCACGCCCAACCGCCACCGCATGCGGGCGTGCGACCGGGGGAGTGAGGAGCCTCCCTGGTTGGGGGCGATGGGGGCGGGGTGCCCACAAGTTGAGGTTCCATGGGTTCCAAAGCAGTCGCACGTGACTATCTGGAGATCGGTCTTCCTCCCCCCTTCCTCACTCCTCCTCCTCCCTTTCCTCCCTTCCACCTCCTCCATCCTCGTCTCCTTCTCTGTGTTCCTCATCTTCCTCCTCCTCCTCCTCCTCCTCCTCCTCCTCCTCCTCCTCCTCCTATTGCCTCCTTGCGGTCGCTCGTGGGGAATCTACAGGGGGACTCGTCGGTCTTTTTCGCCCTCCCTTAGGAAGATCTTGCGGGATTATCGGCACCCCTCCCCTGGCGCTGTAAAAAAAATTGGGGGTTGGCGCCGGGGGGGGGGTCAATGCGCACGTACTCTTTTGGGTGGATTCGAAGCGTGGGCCTACACGTCCCGCCGCGGGGGGCGTTGTTACTCTTCTCTCCCTGTTCGTTCCCTGCGGCCGCCGCAGTGATCTAGGCTGCATTGGAGGAGCGCCTCTTGCGGGCACCGCGGGCCCGCCGACGCGCGAGGGTAAAGGCTGCGAGTCGTCGTCGGTGTCGTCGTCATCCCTCCTCGTTTATTCAGTTTTTTCGTATATTGTTACTCATAGGTGAACGGATCGCAGAACACATGTCTGATGTACCCATCATGGGCGATGAGACCGGCACTTTAACATCACCATGATATCCCATTGTTGCCGGGCGCCGTATTCCTTTAGCAAGTGGCTGGCTATCAGCCGAAAGCTCGAATGTTGTATCTGACATGCAAATGACAAATACAAATGGTATCCATGCGCTTGTTCAAATTTGAGACCGCAAAAGAGAGCCGCCGAACATTCCGCTAAATGATGTTTTGTGTCATAAGCCGTCAGTCGTTCCCATGGTTCTTTCACGGATGACCCTTTTTGCTACACTTGAAGACGGCGGTTCAGCGCTGGTTCAATTCATGGGTTGGGAAGATGATGAGGACCATGCGCTTTCAGCTATCATGGAAGAAGATGATCGGAGTTCGGAGATTTGGCCCATCATACATAAAAATGCGTTGATTCTGGCGCAGACGGACCACGCAAGACACAACGCAGGAGAGACGCCTGAGGCAAAGCGTCCCGAAGTACCTGAAGAAGCAAGCATGGGGCATCATTTTCCAAATCCGAATTTCAGGGTGGCGCAAAGTTTGCTTGGCGATCAGGATTGCCCGGCTACGCGATAAATCCCAGGGCGCATCCCGATTGCAATGTTGTCTCGACGTAACGCCATCCGGAAACTTGTGTGCCTTTCGCCACTAGCAGCTAGAATGCGCGCGTGGTCAAGGAGCAGCCCAGGATCCCAGGCGTCATCTTCTGGGGGCCTTTCGTTCACAGTGATATGTCTGGCCCGAGGACCGCGATGTTACCCATCAGCGGAAAATGCTTGTCCCGGGAATGCGAGATCCCCCAGAGTCCGCGTTTTCGACCGGCTTGGCCACTGGAACGAGACTTCGCGAAGGACGATTCCGGAAGCTTAAGCATGAGAAAGAGACCTTCTGCGGGCCGCGCAGCAAGCCCATCTGGGCCGGCAGGCAGCGTCGAGGGCAGCTCAGCTGTCTCTGATCGAGGTTGAATGGCACAATGAGGAGTTGTAGTAATTTGCGGAACAAGAGATGGTAGAAAAGGGAAACAGAACTGCGGGGGAAACTTCAGCGAGGGAAATCACATCTGCAGAAGTTGGAGATAGAGGCGAAGAGTTCTCATCGATCGGCGGAAGACGCGATGCAAGAGAAAGCGTTGCAAGCAGCTGCCCTGGTTCGCCGCGCGAATGAAGAGGCCGTAGCAGTCGCGCAGCAAGCGGACCTTCGAGAGCGCACCGCCACTCTTCAAACAATGAAAATGAACGCAAACATCCACGTGATTTCCGAGGAGACCCGAGTCGGCGCTTACCTTCCCGGGGGCGGTGGGTCGAGCGGATTAGCGTTCGAGGCTTAGCCCTTGATGCCAGGAAGCTCAACGCATCGGGCCTTGGAGAGAGAGCCGCGACCGCGCGTCGCCGCTGCCTCGGGAGACGTGCAAATGCATCATTGCTGTTAAGACGGGAAAGGGGATAACGCGCATTTGATGTTCCAAGCCATGTTGCGACAGCCGCATCGGCCCCATTACCAAACGGCGAGGCAATTCGTTCGCGACACGACGGAAGCCGTGGCGGAAACTGCCCAGAAACGTCCGGAGGAGGGGCATCGGCGCTCTCGGCAGTGGGAGATACGGGCGCTCGCAGCCAGGCTCGCTCAGCAACAGAAGGACTTCCTTGCGAATGCACGGCAATGGCGATGATATTCCGAGAAAGCAAAACAAGGGGGGCTCATGCTGAGTCGGAGATCACATCTGAATTGCATGACAGTTGTTGGCGCGCCCTCGAACGGTTGGGGCGACGCTTCCTCGGCGAGCCTCTGCCCCTTCAGTTCCTCGAACCATTTGGGGGCCCCAGATGGGCCGCCTGTCCCGGCGCCGAACGCTCGCGACTCAGTCGGGGGCGGAGATGGCGGAGCAGGCGGGCCACCTCGCGCCGGTGGATTTGGAGGGGGTGATGGTAAAGACGGCATGGGCCCATCACATATCCCCAGGGTTTCTGGGGGCAGATGAGGGGGGCATCGGAAATCAAGCGGATGCCAATACACAGTGCCACGGGGCCTGCCGAATGGCAGATCCATGCGACGCGGCCAATATCATTGACACCCCCTGATGCAGAGGGGCAATGCCTTGGATCGCTCAAGCAACGGCTCCGATAAAGACCCCGGTGTTCCGCGACACCGAGGGAAGTGCGAACGGATGGATATGTTGATTGTTGTGGATGCGACGGAGAAGTTGTCCCAGATGGGGCAGGCGAATCATCCCCCACCGCGGCGGGCGCACCCCGTTGCGCGGATGTCGCAAATGGGGCGCGATGCGCATGATGGGTCCGTTTGTTTACCGGGCGAGAGATGGCGCGTGCGATCAGTCATTTGCCGCCCGTCCGCGCAGAGCACGGCGGGGGCGCGGCGGCGCGGGATGCGTTCAAAATTGTCGTGGCCAGGGGCAAACTTGATGGGGATTCGTATGTTAAATATATGAATGTATATATATATATATATATATATATATATATATTCCAGCGGGCGGATGTCTCTTTGCCGCGACCTTCGCGGAGGCCCCAAGCCACCCCCAGAGATGGCCGCGGCGACCCATGATCATTTATATGATGAGGTGAAGATCTTTTCGAAGATGCAGATGGCGCAGGCCTTCCATGACTGAGCAATGCCAAGGTAGGAGCGGATGTCAGAACACATGAACGGTTGCTGCGCCAACAGCGGCAATGCACGGAGAAGGAACGGCATGATATTCATTTGGACTGTCGGAGGAAGATTCCCAACCGCAGAACCGAAGAGGAAAGCACGAGAGCAAGTCTGCCGCCCCAGGCCCCGCCGACCCAAAGAAGTCGTCGGGGAAATCCACAGCTGCGGTCGCAGACGGGCGGGCGAAGATTGAAGTCGCTTGCCTGTGTGTTCTGCAAGGCGCGCGATGCCCAGATGAGGAGTAGGGGCGCCCGTTCAATTGCAAGTGGCCCAAGGCAGCCGCCCCCCCCCCCGCAACCGGCCCAGCCGGCTGCGATGCCCAAGGTAGATAAAGATGACGAGGGCAGGGGGGCAGGCCTCAGAGATAGGCCCGCTACCCCGGGGCCCAGAGACGCGGGGAGTTTGCCGGGGGGCCCTGTACAATGGCTGCAAGAGAATATGGCTGGCCATGCTTTCTCGAGCGGCAAATGCCGAGGTCATCCGCGTGGCCCGCCCTGTGATCGACAGCGTAGGAAATTGACTCCCGACGAGATGCTGCGACGCGACAAATTGGAGGAAGCTGCAAAGAAAGCGCGGTAGCAGCAGCATGGGCGAAGTCAGAAACAGGCCGGGTCAGTTGCGGCTAACGCAGCCAAAAGAAGTTCCGCGGCTAGTTCGCAGTGACAAGGGTAGTCTGAGAAGTACCTGCAGCAAAGGGAGTGGAAAAGGCAAAGGCAGTGCTCCCTGCTGGAATTGGATCGAAAAGAAGAATTGCCCTCTCGGTGCTTGGTGCGTTTCCGCGCCAACGCGCCAGGACATCCATGGCGTTGGCTACTGTTGGACAGTGGCTCAGCCATTCGTTCCCTGGGGACGCGCTGACCACCGACATTTTAACTTGATGGTGATGGCTGCGATATTTGCATGATGTGCGATCTGCGCCCCAGCGCTCGTTTGTCGATTAAGTCGACGGTATAGTAACAAGAGGCCGATTGTAATCATGACGTTGAGCAGGCATGATGTTTGCCCAGCACCTTTAACATTTTGCACATGGTCCGAATTGTCAACTGACGCGGGTACGGATCACTTTCCCAATGGCGTCGTCAATTTAGAGCCCGCGTTTTACGTGGAACATGCCAGGGACAAGGTGGACGCAGCACCTGTCACTGTGTCAGACGTGGCACAGAGAGAATAATACCGTTTTACCAAGGGCTGCCATCGAGACAACGCATGGCGCAACCCCAAGGCAGAGTTGCGCGAAGATGACACTTTCCGCAACGCGTGGCCTCACAACGCGTGCTCACCATCTTACGAGAAATCCCACCGCTACCGTAAGAAAGGCCAGATAAGGGGGGAAAGTTCCCCCATCTTCTAGTCAGGGCAGATGGTAATTTCCAGACAAAGGACATGCAATCCTGCATGGTTCTGAAGGTCATGACACCGTCGGTTAAGACCATCTCGAAGGCCTCGGAACTCGAGAGCGAGGTTTGGAGATTATGGTCGGGATCGGAGAACGAATCCGAAGGCAACGCAGCCGTCGGAGACCGATGGAATGATCGTGTCAGTTTGGGTTCAATGCGAATTAAAGTAGGCGCGTGCTACAGTTTCAATCTCGTCGCTGGGAGATTTGTTGAAAGTGCAAATGCTACGGGTAAGATGTGGAAGCCGCTTCCATGTATTATTCTGAATTCTGCCAGAGGCTCCAGTAGGGCCTTAGGTCCACTTAGCGCGGCATGTCGTACATTTCAAGACGGTCAGTTCAAAGCGCCCGTCATGCCCGACGTCCGGGCGTGTTTTCAATTTGGTAACGTTGCATGGATCGCGGGTTTAGTCGTTATTGGCTTGCGTGCCAAAACCTATATTTACTCCGGACAAGATGAGTCAATTTGACCGTCGATGGAATGATATCGCATCTCGCACTCAGGGGAGGTTTTAGGCCGCTGGAGATGCGCAGTCGCCTTGGGGGCGGATGCTCTAGGGAGGCGCGCGCGGTGCCGGGCGCCGCGGCTTTTTCTGGATGATGCGGGGGCGGCTGGAGGCCCCCCTGCAAGCTCTGCCCAGACCCGCACAACCATGGGCCTGCATGCGAAAGAGGTGATTGCCACTCGCAGTTATCTAGACGGCCGACCGATCCAGTCGGACTATTCGCCCCCGTTGGACGCGGAACCTGTGGATGCCACCGCTTATTTTTTTTGCTCGCCTCTGGTCTCGGGCAAACATGTGCGGACATATAGTGCAGCAGGTGCCATTGCGGCTCACCCGTTGCCGCCAACTCCGTCGGGGGTCTTCGGATCGGGGAATGCGAGCGGCCCGCGGGGGGGGGGGGGCTGTCTCGGGGAATCTGCCCCATGACTCCCAAGATGGGCGCTTTGATTCCACCCCCGCCCCCGGCGAGCCCGACGCGGGCGAGGTCACCGGCCCCGCCGACGAAGATTTGGTCGACGTCGCTGAACCACCGGCCGAACCAGAAGAGGTAGGCGCCGAGAAGTCGTTTGCTGAGCGCCCAGAGAAAGACGCAGTCTCCGCCCATCATCCTATGGCAGATCCCCCTCAGAATTCTTTTCTGTGAGGCACGCAAAATGGCAGAGGCATTTCGCTTGCGGCATCGCAGGATCCCGGGCCATGATAAAAGGCTAGAAGTTGCCAGACCATGCTCTGGCCCTCCTTGCTTCGGACATCTCACCACCATGGATCGCTGGTTTTCAGCTGATCAGCTATCGCAGGGACTCGATGGGTAGACTGCGCGCGCGACATGTCGCGATCGGTTCCCACATTGCCCTGCCGCGCGCGGCGCCCATGGCCAGCCGACGGCCCGCGCGTGCAATTTCTTGGCGGATCGTTTCGCGGATGGTGCTCGCGAGCTTGCGCGCGCGCCGGGGACTTCGCTGCGCGCGCGCCGCCGCCGTCCCTGGCAACGAGAAACTTGCAGCAGTTGCCGAAACGTCGAACGGGATCCCCCAGGTGGGCACTCGCGCGTTTCCACCGCCGCCATTATGGACGCATGCCGCGCGGCATTATTGTCTTTTGTACGATGGTAGGCAGGACAAGGAAGGGGCATCCAGTTTTCAAGCACGCTTCGGATCATCCTTTTCAGCTGCTCTCATTCCTTTCGGTGTTCGCTACATGCCACCACGGGAACCTCGATGCCGAATGGCCAAGACGGGCCACGATGTGATTCCAGTTATATTTCTGGGATGTGTGCGCAAGGCGGGGGGAGTCGTTGGAACAGAGTTATGCTGCTCCTGTGGGATCACTCGAAGGTCTTGACATGGTGATTGGGCGCAGGCCTGATGGCACTCGGCCGGTCATTGAGAAATCTGAGCAGGTATACAGCATTTCTCTCGATGCAACTGCGGATAACCGAGAACCTGAGTTTCCAACGAAAGACGCGCGCGAGAAGGCCATCGCTCAAATTGCAACGGTGGCAGCGCCGCCCAGAGACGCAGCTGGTGACTCTTCCAGTGGAGCTCAACCGGCCGCGGACATGCAGACCAGCTGCGCGTGCGCCAACTGATGTTTATGAGTAATTTGAACATATCATTCCGCCGGCGCCCCACTCTGCGACGCGCGAGAGAGACGATGCCGCTGTCGGTTCCGACTCAGCAGACCAATCTGATGACGAGGGCCCGGGGGGTTCGCGACCGACTGAAGGGCTTTCGGTGGCAGATGGATCCGATCATCAACGGGGCGGTCCAGCCGAAATGGGAGGGAAGCTTGGTCTTCGCTTTATCGAGCACAAAATGGACAGACATTCGCATGTTTCACATGGGCGTCGCGGTTCCGGGGGGGGGGGGGGGCCCGAGAGCAAGGGGGCCATTGGCTCGCGCCATTCAGAATCTGGACACCATGGAATAGTTTGCAGAGAAACAACATGTCTTTGGATGCTCGTCGGATATACCGTCCCAGAAGTTTACCGCTCACTGGAAAACGAAGGACATGCACCGCGCGCGGTTCTTTATTGCGACCCGAACTGTGACCCCATCACCGTAAAGCGCGTTGAGGACCCGCATCGCGGTTGTCAATGTCTGAAGAAGATCAATAGATCAACGAATCCCGGCGCGCATCCCAGCATCTGGTTTCGCATGGCCAAGGGCCCCATTGGAGAACGCAGCCGCGCCGTAGAGAAGTACAACATAAAAATATGACTCTTCGCAATTAAAGACCAGGGGCCATGTCTGGCACTTGTGCGATGCATGGGGATCAAAGTTGGGAGAGCAGCGCACGACGCCAAGGGCAGCATTGCTGTAGCTGGAGAACTTCTGCCCGACAGCAGTTCGTGCCGCGTGGCGATTGTGGAGCTGTAATTGGATTCCGACACTGAATCAGATGATGAGAAGATTTGGCGGCGGCAGACGTGGCGCGGGGAAGCGACCCTCCGGGGCGGCGACGTTCCAGGTTCCATCCGGGGTGATCATCTCTGCGCGAACGACATGGGCGCGGAGGGCCTGGGCACAATGCCCAACAGCAGTTTCTAATCATTTTGAACAGGATTCGCTGTCCGCGCCGCCGTGGCCTGCGCCCATTAGAGACAGAAGGTCGCCTGCCCAACAGCGGCCGCCGTTGGTTCGGGGCAACATTTGCCGTCGGGCATTGCGCCCGTTGTTTCCGGGCCCATTCCGGGCGTCCAAATCATCGCCCTTGGGAACCTCCCCCCCCGAAACGGGGCCGCCCGGCCACGGGCCGGGGCCGCGCGGCGGCGCGGCGCGCCCAGTGTGCCATTCCAGCGACCATTTTCTCATGGACAGCCCTACAGGGAGAAGGAGAGGATGATTCTGCAGTGCTGCCACTTCCCTTTTACATGCACGAATCAAGCGTTTGACAGGGGCGAGCCGTCGGCGGATTCAGTCGGGGTGCTGGCTGATCCTCGGCCATCGCTGATTAGTGCGGCAGTCGCACGCTCGGTTGCGCAGTCCGAGGCAGCAGTGGATCCAGAAGCCCACGAGGCTCTCCGGGCTGAGTGCGACAGACTCAGCCATCGGAACTCGGGGCGAAGGTCAAGCTCAATGTTACAATGGCGCGCTCGGGAATTTACCGGGCAAGACTGCGCATGTCGGTCGACTCTTCGCGATCCTGATTGAGAAAAGAAGTCTGAATTGCCTGGGGGTCCCAAGGGTCGTAAGTAAACAAAAAAGTCTGACGCTCGAGATTACAATAGAGGTGTCGCGCTCGTCCAGGAACACGCAAGTAGTCCTGCCACAACGCGCGCAAGCAAGGTGGCCGACGCGCGCGGATTGCGCGAAGGCCATGAAATACAACTGGCTGACACCAAACAGGCATATGCACAGCCCAAGCTGGGAAAGACCCCCACTTGGATAGTCCTTGCCGGGAGAAGAATGGCCAGATTAGTGGTCGCACATAAAGAAACTTGTCTTCCCGTTGATGCCCCACCCTGTGGTCATCCTGAATATTGTGTTACTGGGCGCAGCGTTGCGATAATCATATCATGTCACATGTTTTCACCAAACGTAGCCCTTGACGCAGCTGTTAGTGCCACCAATAAATGAAATTGCCATTGATTTAAAATGTTGACTATTCCAATATTTCTTGCCCTTCGGAAAAACATGGACGCAGGGTGGGGAATGATGCGAGAACCGCCAACCGGCTGCTCCAACGGCATTGAGATTGATCCTCCTTCGAGGGTTGGTCGATGCTTGGGTTGTGGACGCAAGCTCTGTAGGATAACCGTGGAATTGCGCGGGGGGCCACCCGCTTTCCTTGATCCGCCGCCGCCAAAACAGAAGAAGACTCTGTCGACGATTCGTGGGGCGACTCTAACGGGGGAGGTAGCGATGGCGCGGGATTCCATAAAGATGCCCGACATCCGCCCGAGCCATAGATGCCCAAACAAACCGCGGAGGTGCAGGCCACTGAGAATGATGTGGCGGATTTCTTTGAGTCTTGCATCCTTCTCGACGCCCAATTGAAGGGCGCTGGCCTCCAAACTTGCCCGTCGGCGGGGGCGCATTGCGGACCGGAGTTGGCTGGCCTCGGGGACGGACAAGGGGGTCCCCGAGGCAAAATTGCCCCGCCGACTGAGGAGGCGTCGGCGAAGGCACTCAGCGTTCCCGTCACCGCTGGTCCTCACGACAAAGAAGTCGCGGCCCCCTATTTGCGCGTGGTGCCATCGCACGCGATGTCGCAGCAGCCCGAACCTCCTGGAATGTTACAACAAATTGCGGCGACAATGTTGATGAACATGTTGCATGGGGCTCGAATGGCGGGGTTTGTCTTGTTACGAGCCGTTGGCCATGCTGCGAGTTGCGTGACAAAATTGATGAAACAGTGGGACGTCGGCCCGTTCAGACTGAGATTCTACACCAAAGCGACGCTTCATTACCGCGTAGTTTCACGGGTCGGGGACGACTTGTGGACAGTACAGATCAGTTTGTATTCCGACGCAGATCTGGCGCGTGACGCGCGTGCCCATAGAAAGACGAGTGCCAGATCATTTGGGGGCTTTGCACGAGGGCCAGCTAGAGCATCTCAGAGCATGGCCCCCCGAAGCCAGACTTGTGTGTCCCACGGCACGTTGGAGGCTAAGCTTGTGGCTGTCTGCCTGGCTCTGCGAACGCAACTGTTGACATCTTTGCCATCGCGGGAAATGCAGCTGCAGCGGGCCGCAACATGTTTTTCCTTGGAGGACAATCACGCGGTATGCAGAGTGAGCGATGCAGGGGACTCACAGAAATTGATGAATCTCCTTCGCGTGCATCCAATTGATGCCGCAGCCTTTTCAGAACTCAGAACAGCTCAGCAGAGGCACCGTGCGTCTTCAATATGACCGCGCCCAAAAATATGCAGGTGTCGTTGGAACCAGGAGATTCACTGATGCACTTGCATGGAGTCAGGCGCTTGTGCGACTTGGTTCACATTGTTCGCCCAATTTCTAGGAGACCAAAGGCTACCATCAATAGGTCACACTGGCGTTCGATGACAGACTTCCCTGACACCCGGGGGAATTCTCAAGCCAGCTGTCGGCCCCGTGGCGGCAGCGCGAAGTAGCGCCCATGTGCCCAGCAAGGAAAACGAACTTATGCGCGTCGGGAAGGGGGGGGGGGGGGGGAGTCACTGGCAAGTTAGCCTTTTCCACGCCAGCAGCTACTTGTTTATCTAGTGGCGCCGCGGCAACGGAGGCCGACGATGCGACTGCTTCTGTTCATCTCAGCTGCGGGCGAATCAAGTGATGCTATGGTGTCAAAACAGGGCCCGACAAGCAAACTTCGCACCCGTCGCGAAATTCTGTCGTAGCGAACATTGCAATCTTGGTAATCTCATCAACTACTACGACAACAACGCAGTTGCCACTCGCAGCGCAGTAAAAGGAGGAAGACATGACAACCGATTCAGGGGAAAGAAGCATTCTGTAATATCAAGGCGTTGAAGGGCAAACGTATTTTTCCCCTTGGGCATTTATTCCACGCGCTGGAGGGCAACCGTGGCAATGCGTGAACGAACCCGTGCACTGCCGACAAGGAGATCACATACCATTGAGGCGCCTGAGAAGAATTAACGCCGTCTTCTGACAACTTTTTTGGAATGCCCGTGATATTGCTACTGTGGCGTTGCAGGAGGGATGGGGGAGTTTGCATACAATGTCCTTCGGCATATCAGCACTGGCGGGACCCGCAAGTGCGAGACGTTCTGCGTGCTAATCAATGTCGCGCGCGCAGATTGCACGGGTTCGCGTATGGACTAGGAGACGCGCAAGGGAATGCCATGAAGAAGCCTTGGACAGTTGCGTCTACATCTGGTGGCGTTGCGAAAGGATTGCAAACATGTAGCGATGGAGCGCGCGATCATGTTGAAGCTAGGGGTAAGAATTGTGAGCAGTCGGAAAATCTGACTGATGCCTTCGTGAAACAGATGCCGATTGTTATTGTGCGTGCCTGGCAGACTTGTTGCAGCGTGTCACCACGCTCGCGACATGCATGCTCCGCCGTTGTCGTCTTGGCCCATGGGCTTGCAGTCGTAGCGACTATCAGCCCGCAAAGCTGGCCACCCCCGGGCGGCCGCGACTCCCTCGCTCCTGCTGATCTGCTGGGCCGCCCCTCACTTGCACTGCGCTTGTTTGTGACCTTTTTTGAGGGGGCGTCTGCATGGGCAAACGCGTTAGGTCCACGCATGCGGTTCCTCTTTGACAGGAGCTACCTCAGCGCGCCCCCAGGTGGAAGAGTCGAGCCGAGGACCCCGAGAAAAGGAAGAACATATATGCATACTTAGTTCTCGTGGTCGACCCTGCTACCTCATCCAATGACGGTTCAAAAAGGATAAGCAATAATACGTTGAGTTTTGTAACCGGTTCAGCCGGGAATGCAGCCGACAGTCTCGCCAAATATATTTCCCTCAGAATGATCTCAGCCAGCGCCGTCGGAGACGTCGACGTAGCTGACGTTCCCACGGATGGAAATCACACTGACGGCGCGGGGCAGAGTGCTGGGGCGAGTGTAGCCCCGACGGGACGGGGGCCTGCTGGCAGTTCCCAACAGCCTGCAGGTGGCGGTGAGCCCCCGAATCCCTTTGCTACCGGCTCAGCCGGGGGGGCGGCGATGACGGGGCCCCGCCGTCGAGGCCATCCGGGACAGGAACCCTGCATGCGATGCTCGCAGTCATTGGAACGCCCTGCAAAGATGCGCTCCGTGAGCGCGCTCTTGGGGAAAAGGCTCCCAAGAAACCCCGCGAGGCTCCCAGGAGGACCCCCAGAAACCCCAATAGACCCCCAAGGGGCCCCCAGGGGAGCCTCCTGTGGGCCCCCAAGAAACTTCGGTAAATCGTATTTCCCAGACAGCTTTCCGCCGCCGCCCCAGCCGTGTTGCCAATGGTCATGCCGACATGGCCGAAAGGGGCCTCTCGGCAAACCCCCAGAAGCCCCCCTTCTTAAGAGAGCCGAACAAATCACGCCCCTGGACAGCCCCCCGGGAACATGACTCTCGGATTGCCGCCATCTGCCCAAACCATGTTTCCTAAACGCTCGCCAGGAAGTTAAAAAACGAGAGCCCCAAGCAGCGCTACCTGTCGGAAGCGCGCCAGGCCCCGAAGCCTCCGGAGGCGCCCAGCGACACCTCAACAAATCATGTTCCCAGGAAGCCGCCCCGGAACGCGATTCTTCAGACGTCAGCGAGTTCCCAATCTTCCCCATGCTGGGGTGGGTTCGAAACGCGGACCTACGCGTCCCGCCGCTGGTGGAGTTGTTACTATTCTGTCCCTGCTCGCTCCTTGCCGCCGCCGCCCGCAGCTATCTAGAGTGCATTGGATGAGCGCCTCTTGCGGGCACCGCGGGCCCGCCGACGCGCGAGGGCAACGGCTGCGAATCGTCGTCGGTGTCGTCGCCATCCCTCCTTTCTTTTAATCTCTTGCATACAGTTACTGATAGCTTCACGGATCACAGAAAGCACGTCTGACATACAATTCATGTGCGATGATACCGGTACGTGAACATCACCATCCTGTTCCACTTTTGCCGGACACTGGATTCTTGTGGCGAGTGTTGTTGATTTCCCTCCTCCTCCCTCTCCTCCTCTTCCATCCTTTTCAGCCCCCGCGGGGATTTGGAGGTCCTCTGACTGCCTTGGAGGACGTGCCACGGGGGCCCACGCCCGAACCCTTGATTTGGCGTCGTTTTCTGGTTGAGAGTACAAGGGGAACGACCAAACATCTAACCAATTTGGGGTTCGAGGGGTCGAGGAGTTTGGGGGGGGGGGGGGGCCCGTTATTATGTTGGATATAGAGTGGTCAACGGACACGCAGGCCCTGCGTACACCAACCGCTGCAAACGCGATAGCGGACTCGATTCGGATTCACTTTTGTCCTTGCACTTTGCGGGGGGGGGACCCCGTCAAGAGAACAGCTAAGCCAGGCTGAGCAAACGTCGTCAAGACAAGACTGGTGAACGCCATGGTTTTGTCGGGGGCTGTCGCATGCTTATGAAGGAGAGCTCCTTTGGGGTAGAAGCGTGGATCATCGCCTCTGGCTTGCCACCCCGAAATCGACCCCATCTGTTCTAGCCGGGTGCTGCGCATGCTTCAGAACGGCATGTCCCGTTAACACACCCGTTTCTCCGAATGGGGGGGTTCTGAATGATCCGCTTGCGGAAACCGAACACATCCACGCATGCATTGCTCGTATGCTAAAGCAGTCTGCGCACATGCTCCGTTTGATGTTTTGCATTTGCAGGGGCGGCCGCTGCGATCGTTGGGCCTTTTGCTTCCAAGGTGAGGCAGGGTCGGGACCCCAGGGCGTTGGTGTTTGGAGTCCTCTTGCTCCTCCTACTCGTTGCCCCCGCCCCCCCCCATCCCCCTGAAGGCGGAGATCGCGGTGGCCAAGGAGGGGCGGAACTTGAAGGGTTCGGCGAAGTGCGGCGTGGAGTTAGGGGGGGGGCTGGCAGGGGGGGGGCTGGGCTCCCACCCATCCCCGATGAAGCCGGATTTGCGAAGATGGTGAAGATATCTACCATGCTCCTTTTGGTTCAACGTTTCCTCATCACTCCTCTCTTCCACAAAGCCAGCCAAGTTTCATTTCTGGCGGAGGAGTGGGAAGGTTGAGGATGGGGGCGAGGGGAGGGGAAGGACGAGGCTCGTTCGTCCGTTCGTGCTGTAGGCTGTGGCAGCCCATGGGCGTGCATACTGGCAGATCAATTATGCAAACATACATAGCGCACTCTTTGGCGCCACATGGAGGCGTCACTCACTGCATCTTGAAGTCGGAAACTGTCCCCGGCCAAGCGGATTGCGTCGGGCAGAACACTTCGAACCCATTCTTTCCTGGGTGCCCCAACTCGGCGGACGTACCTGTCGGTGGCGGGGAGGAAAGGGAGGCCCGGCATGAACGTGACCTCTCGCATGTCCGAATGCTCCGGCTCGCGTAAGACACGGCCCAATAACAGTAGCTGTCTGCGTCGCACTTGCACGGAGGCTGCTCGAAGCCCGCGCGTTGTAATACAGTGGCGTTGGATATCCTTGGAAACGAAAGATGGCTGAATGTGTAAGACACGTCTTAAGCATTTGGCTTGGAATCCATCGAGTCTGCGGAGTTCCGCCTTCGTGAAGCATCCTGCTGGCAGCGCGTACAGCAGCTTGGATTCGACCAGGGACTGTACACCTGCAAGCGCCGTCTGAGCGGCAGAGAGGAATGCTTCCAAACTTTTCTGGAGCACCCAGAATTCTGCAGCTGCCGCCCCAATCTGGCGGCCAAGCTCTCGGCCCATTTTGCCATCTGCCGACAACGAAGAGCCGAGATACACGATACTGTCCTCACTCGGTATGGCCTTCCCCCGGAAGACGACCGGTTTGCATGAGTTCGCCTGTAACAGCTGGAATTGTCGAAATGCTCAGCTCGAGGCGCATGCGCCCGCCCGCTCTACTGCCTCTGCGAACTGCTGGACATGTTCTGCTGCCGCGCCCAACAGCAGCGTGTCGTCTGCGAAAGCAATATCGGCTAGTCGCTTCTGTCGATATGCCTGTGCCGCTGGCTCCAGAAGCATGGCGACTGCATCCTGCATTAAGGCCGTCATTAATGTGATGAACAGCAAAGGGCTTAATGTGCATCCCTGCGATACCCCCGACCGCTGCGGCCGCTCGTCCGACTTGATACCGAAATCCTCCACAAAGAAACGCCTGTTCGTCATGATGTAGCGGATGATGCGCACGCGCTTGGGCGTGATCCCGAAACGCGCGAGCGCATGCAGCAGGCGCTCAGTGTGCACGCTGTCGAAAGCCTTCCGCCAGTCAAGTGCCAGGAAAGATACCGACCCGTAGCGCTGTGCGTGTGCGAGTTCAAGGTGTCTCCTGGCTATGAAGATGGCGTCCTCTGTGCAGCGCTTGGAACGAAAACCGTATTGCGATGGCCAGATGCGGCTGTCCAGCCCAGCATCTAGGAAGCGCTGCTTCAACATGCTAGCGAACAGCCAGTAAGCAACTGACGTTAAGCAAATCGGCCTGTAGTTGTCCATGCAAGAAGGCCCTTCTTCTTGAAGATCATGGACACCCGCGCCGCCACCCAGTCGTCTGGAATTGTTTCTGAAGACAAACACGCATTCATGACGTCCAAAAGAGGTTGTAGACAGTGGCCATCCGCCGAAGCCAACATTTTGTAGATTTCAATGGGGATGTCGTTCTCTTTCACGCTCTGGCCAGGTGACATGCGCACGATGGCCCTTCGCAGTTCCTTGTGCGTGAAATCAGTCTCGACAATGTCCAACTGCGGCTGGGCATGCTCGGAAAACTCTGGCAAAGCGGTCACGTGGCGAACTTTCCACTGTATTTGCTCCAAGAAATCAGCGAATGCCCCTGCTCGTTCTTCAGTGCTAACTGCTTCCCAGTATGGCGTTGCAATCGCGTCTGCTGGGTGCGCCTCCCTCGTCTCAGCCTGGCGAAGCGAATCCCAGGAGCCGTCGGCGGCAAGATTCTGAAGCCAAGACGCCCGGTCTCGGCGTGCCGACTTTTTGATATCTTTGGCAATTGTCTTCTCGCCCTCCAGTCTCCACGAGATCGCAATTCTGAGCGTTGGTTGATGAGCTTCAGGGTGTTCCTCGCTGATCCACGGCCTGTGTTTTGTCCGCGGCGCCGCGGCAAGCGAGCCATGGTGTCCAGGACGTTGACCTGAAACTTGTTCCAACCGTTGTTGCCCGAGGAGGCGCCATTGCCGTCGTAATGCTTCTCCGTCAGCGGGTGGAGAAGAAGCTCTCTTGACGTCTGGCTGTTCCAATAAAGCAAGATTAGGCGGCTGTGTGTGCGCCGAGACTTCTCGGGCTGCCTCTGGGGAAAGCAAGCCGTGCGTGCACTGGGAAGTGGTGCGACGAGAAGCCCGTGAGCCTGTCGCTCTGCACAGCGAGCACCCCGTCCAAAGCAGCAAGTGGAGCAAGCACCAAATCCAGCATAGCAAAGTTCTTCTCCGAAATCTCTGCCGTTTGGTGCGAATGTGGCTCGCAGAACGTGACCCGCTTATCGATGTCGTTGGCCATGAACGTGTTCGCCACCGCGTAGCCGCGGCCAGAACAGAGCTCCATCAGCATGTCGCGATTTGGGGCATCTACTGGGATTTGCGCCTCGCGCCCGAAACAACATCTCCAAGGAAATATCGTTCCCACCCAAACGTATCGGTGTTCATCCGCCGGGTCTCTTGCAGGACAGTGACATCGATCGAATTCGCCTCCATGTACATGCAAATGTGTTGTACTATCGCGTCTGTTAAACACTCGACGTTCCAAGAACATGCGTTGATGATCTCCCGTCGCCTGGGGACGTTGGAGAAAATGAAGCAAATTACATTGAGTTACCCAATGGAAGGAGGAGGTGGGGGGTGAAACTATGATCGTGGAGTAGACGTGTCATCGGGTTGGGTGAGGACGAGGACCGCACCACTCCCAGCATGCCTCAGCGATGTTGCGATTCACCCTCTCTCTCAATGTCCCTCCTGATAAGTTCCAGAACCCATTCGTATCCGCTGCAGACATCGCCCCCTTAAAAGTCGAACGCACATGGTCATGCCTTTCAGCTGAGGGCCCCGTTAACACATAATGGTTGCCTGCGCACTTCTATTTCGACGCACGGGAAGAGGTAGGGCCAGTTAGTTCAATGCAAAGTCAGGGGTGGAGAGATAGAGAGAGAGAGAGAGAGAAACAAATAAAAGACAACGCACTAGAGAAAGAGAGAGAGAGAGAAGCAACAAACAAGAGAAGCATCCATTTGTATCGCATAGGCTCAAACTCCTGGCCTTGAAAGTTTGAGGAGTTATAAGCGACATTCCCGTTTTGAGCAGGAGATGCTCTCCATCCTTTTCCATGTTGGGGGGAAGCGGATGCTCGCGGCGCCAAGGCGAGAGGCCAGTTTTTGAGAGCCAGCCGCCCTCCGTTCTTGTCGTTGCCGGGCACGTTTCAGACGAGGCTGCGCGGTACCCGGGCGAGAAACCACACTGTGAGCACGGTGACCCCCGCCGGTGTAGCTGCTGAACCAGTCAAGTTTCTGGGCCGCAGGCGCTGGGGACGTCTCGGGCGGTACGCCCGGCCCGCCCTGCCGACACGTCTGGCGGTGCGGCGAGGAGGGGAGGGACGGAGGAGGGGAGGGGGCAGGGGCGGAGAGAGAGAGAGAGAGAGACAGAGAGTGGGGAGGAGGACGAGGAGGAAGGCCTGGGAGAGAGCAAGGACAAGCGGGGAGGGGGGAGGACGAGGAGGAGCGGGGTGGGTGGGGTGTCCCCGCCCTCCACGTCACAGAAATCATCTTCCTCATGCTCCTCGTCCCCCTCCCCCGCCTCCTCCTACTCCCCTGCCTCCCCGGTTCCTTGCCACCTTCCCCCCCCTCGTCGCCGTCCCCTCCTCCTATTCGTCATCCTCGCCCTCCCTCCTTCCGAGGGCCCGCTCCTCCTCCATGCCCCCTCCAGCCTCCCTCTCCCCTCCTCCCCCTCCCTCCCCCTCCCTCCCTCTCCCATCCAACCTCCCCATACCCTCCTCCCCCCTCCAACCTCCTCCCCCTCCTCCCCATCGCTCCCCCTCCCCTCCTCCCGCTCCTCGTGTAGCAGGAGCCTTGCGGCTGGTTCCGCCGACCCTGCAATAGAAAAGGTTGGGCACAAGAGGCACAAGGGGACACGGGGGCAAGGGGCTGTGGGGGCTTTGATGCGAGGGCGGAAATCCCATGGCCTGGGACCCATCGTACCTCCACACCTGGGGTCGTGTGCCGAAAGCCTTGGTGGCATTTTGGGGGCTCTTGGGGCGCCTTCTTGGGCACACTCGGGTCCGTCTTGGTCCTCCTGCGGCTCTTGGGATCACGTTGGAGAGGTTGGCGGGGTTGACTTCCAGCGGCGCGGTGGTGGCGCATGTTTGTTTGCCAGTGTTGGGGCCGTCTTGGGGGCCTCGTGAGCCACTCTTGGAGGCCTCTATGGCCATCTTGGGCCGGTCTTCGGGGCTCCTCGGGCAATTTTGACGTTCTTGCGGCCGAAAAGGCGAGAATATCACATCGCACCAGGGCCCCAGGGTTTCCATTGCGCCCCGCGAAGACCCCAAGACCTGGCGAAGACACAGAACATCAAAGCGCCCCAGGCCCGCCCTTTTGGCCTCTTGGGCCGGCTCCAGGGCCTCGACGACGCCCCGTGATGCCCCCAACAGCGTCGACCTCGCCCTCCTCCTGCTCCTCCAGGGCCTGCCTCTTCCTGAGGGTCTATTCGTCCCCCTCCCCCTCCCTCTTATCCGCCTCCTGGCATCTGTCGTCGAATTGTTACCACGACACTTGTCCTGGGTAGCCTGGTCAACGACCAGTTAGCTTTTCTATGGTCTGGGGGGTCGAAACGGGTACGGAAGAAATGGGTACGAAGACTAACGGCAGTTCCTGACCATGTTGAACAGGGCTCGCTGTCGGCGTCACTGTGGAAGTTGTTCTTTTAGACAGAAAGGCGGCAGCCCAACAGCGGCCGCTGTCGGTGTCGGAAAACATTTGCTGTTGGGCATCGTGCCCACTGTTTCCGTACCAATTGTGGGCTTGCCAAGATGGGCTACGGCCCTCACCGTCGGGCCCAAATGAGCGGGGCCTTTTGCAGTAGGTCCGTATGGGCGCCCGTCCCGTCCCGTCCTTTTTCGTCGTCCTCGTTCTCCTCCCCCATTTGGGCCTTTTCCGCCACGGTGCCCCCTCTGTTTCCTCCCCGCGGTCTCCCCCGTGCGACCCGCTGTTTGCATGATTACGCCAGGGCTGTTTGAGAGATTCCATTCTGAATGGCGCGCTATGGTTGATTCATTCATGACACTTGTCTTCATCAGTTCATTCAACCTTCTCATCGTTCTCCTAGCCCTTCTGCATTCCTCTCATCATTTAGTCTTTTCCCAACAATATTGTGGTGCTGGGTCCTCGTTTTGGCGCGACAGGACCATGCGTCTTCTCTCCTTCCTCGTCCCTCTCTTCCCTCGTCCCATCCCTGCCTCTGGCCTCCGCACCAGTCAACCATGTCGGCACACCCCTTCGCACGTTTCGTGGCGCCATAGGGAGCTCCACCGAAGGCCCTAGGGGCAGCGCCTGCATGCAGTTCCACTCCCGTTTCGGCACACCCATCACACGTTTCGTGGCTCCATAGGGAGCCCCACCGAAGGCCCCAGGGGCAGCGCCCGCATGCGGTTTCCGGTCCCGTTTCGGCACACCCCTCACACGCTTCGAGGCCCCATAGGGAGCTCCACCGAATGATCCAGTGGCAGCGCCCGCATGCAGTTCCACCCTCATTCCGAAAGTGCGCCAGTGGATCTCCCTGAATACACGAATGGATGGGGGGTCCAGACCCCCCCCCTCCCCCTTTTCAGGGGGGGGGGGTCCCGAAACCCCCCCCCCCCTCCTTGAAGGGGGGGGGGCGGTCCGGGACCCCCCCCCCCCATCCCCCCTTGGCGATGGAAAGGGGGGGGGGGGGGGGTCGGACCCCCCCCCCCCTCGTTTAGGGATTACGGGGTTGGAAGTAGGGAGTGGTGCGTAGCGAGTAGTGAGTTAGTGGGTAGAGTAGTGAGCATTGGGTAGTGAGAAAGTGGTAGTGAGTGGCGAATAGGGAGTAGGGAGTAGGGAGTGGGGAGTTGTGAGTAGTGAATAGTGAGTAGTGTGTACTGATGAGTGAGTAGTGAGTGGCGAGTAGTGAGTAGTGAGTAGCGTGTAGCGAGTAGTGAGTACTGAGTAGGGGGTAGGGAGTAATGAGTAGTGGGTAGTGAGAAGTGGGTAATGAGTAGTGGGTGGCGAGTAGTGATGAGTGAGTAGTGAGTAGTGGGTAGTGCGTAGTGCGTAGTGAGTAGTGAGTAGCGAGTAGTGAGTAGTGGGTGGTGAGTAGTGAATAGTGAGTAGTGAGTAGTGAGTAGCGAGTAGTGAGTAGTGAGTATTGAGTAGTGAGTTCTGAGTAGTACGTAGTGCGTAGTGAGTAGTGAGTAGTGAGTAATGATGAATAGAGAGTAGTGGGTAGTGGCAGTGGGTAGCGAGTAGTGGGTATCGAGTAGGGAGTAGCGAGTAGTGAGTAGTGAGGAGCGAGTAGGGCGTAGTGAGTAGTGAGTAGTGAGTAGAGAGTAGTCGGTAGTGAGTAGTGGGTAGTGATTAGTGAGTAACGAGCAGGGAGTAGCGAGTAGTGAGTAGGGAGTAGGGAGTAGGGAGTAGTGAGCAGTGAATAGTAAGACGTGGGTAGCGAATAGTAGGTAGTGCGTAGCGATTGGTGAGTAGTGGGTAGCGGGAAGTGACTAGTGACTAGTGACTAGTGAGTTGTGACTAGTGACCAGAGACTATATAGTGACTAGTGAGTAGGGAGTAGTAAGTAGCAAGTAGTGAACAGTGAGTAGCGGGAAGGGCGTAGTGAGTATTGGGTAGGGAGTATGGGAGTAGCGTGTACTGAGTACTGAGTACTGTGTAGGGAGTAGGGAGTAGGGAGTAGCGAGTAGCGAGTAGTGGGTAGAGAGTAGTGATTTGTGGGCAATAAGTAGCTCGTTGTAAGTTGTGAGTAGTGGATCGTGGGTAGTTGGTAATGAGTAGTGATTAGTGAGTAGTGCGTAGGGAGTAGTGAGTAGTGCCTAGTGACTAGTGAGTATTGAGTAGTGGGTAGTGAGGAGTGAGTAGTGAGTAGTGGGTAGGGAGGAGGGAGTAGTGAGTAGGGAGTAGCGCGTAGCGAGTAGTGGGTGGTGGGTAGTCAGTAGTGGATAGTGAGTAGTGAGTCGTGAGTAGTGGGTAGGGGGTATTGAGAAGTGCATAGCGAATAGCGAGAAGTCAATAGTGGGTAGTGAGTACTGAGTAGTGAGTACTCTTTGGGGCTGGGGTTCGTGGTTGGGGTTCGGATTAAGCGTTTGGGTTAGGGTAAGGACTAGGGGTAGGGCTGGCGGGGGTTGGGTTCCGGAGTCAGGGGTCGGCGTGGCGAAAGGGGGGGAGGGGGGGGTCGGACCCCCCCCGCCCTTTTAAAAGGGGGGGGGGAGGGGGGGGGGTCGGTCCTCGACGGTCGGATCGGGGGAAAGGGGGGGGGGGAGGGGGGGTGGTGTTGTTCCACGTCGACGGATCGGGGCAGGGGGGGACGGGGGGGGTGCCCCGACGACGGATCGGGAAAGGGGGGGGGGGTTCTAACCCCCCCCTTGGGGGAGATCCAGCGGCGCACCCTCCCTCATTCCGATGCACCCATCGCGCGCTTCGTGGCCTCATAGGGAGCTCCACCGAAGGCCCCAGTGGCAGCGCCTGCATGCAGTTAAGGCCCCAGTGGCAGCGCCTGCATGCAGTTCCACCCCCATGTCGGCGCATCCCTCACTCGCTTCGTGGCCCCCTAGGGAGCTCCACCGAATGATCCAGTGGCAGAGCCCGCATACAGTTCCACTCCCATGTCGGCATTCCCCTCACATGTTCCGTGGCCCCATAGGGAGCTCCACCGAATGATCCAGTGGCAGCGAGCGCATGCAGTTCCACCCCAATGCCGGTGCAACCCTGACGCGCGTCGTGGCCCCATAGGGAGCTCCTCCGAAGGACCCAGTGACAGCGCCCGCAAGCAGTTTCACCCCCACTGCGGTGCCTCGCACGTTCCATGGCCCCATGGGGAGCTCCACCGAAGGCCCCAGTGGCAGCGCCCACACGCGGTTCCACCCCCCAATTTGGCAGACCGATTGCACGGTTCGAGGCCCCATCGGGAGCTCCACCGAAGGCCTTTGTTGCAGCGCCCACATGCGATTCCACCATCCATTCCCGCGACCCCCCGACACGTTTCGTGGCCCCAGTGGGGCCTCCCCTTGAGGCCCCAGCCGCAGCGCCCACATGAGGTTTCACCCTTTATTTCGGCGAACCTCTCACACGTGTCGTGGCCTCATACGGTGCTCCACCGAAGGCCCAAATGGCCCCTGTTGCTGGCCCCCCTCCTTAATCTCATTTTCCTCGCGATGCCTGACGGCCCCAGTGGCAGCGCCCGCATGGCGGCCCCGCCACAGTTAGGCACACCTTTCACGCGCTTCGTGGCCGCATATGGAGATCCACCGCAGGCGATACTCACGACGACGGTACTCACAATTGCTTATGATTGGATCCATCGCCAGGAGAGGTCTCTCTTTATGTAGACTCGTCGAATGTCCTCCCTCTTCCTTTTCCTCCTGCTCTTGATGGTTCTCCTCGGCATCGTTGCCACTGTCTCCTGGGATATCCTCGCCTCCGTGGGGCTGCTAAAGTTTACCAGGACAACAGGAACAAACACAGGAAACACCATAAACACATGTGTCACCACATGGGACGCGATGAAACAAGCTGGGAACACCTCTGACTCCCGTTATCTTTATGGTGCAGCATTCCCCATATTTGACATCCTCTTATAGCAGCCCTTACAACAGGGAATAGTTTTGTGGTGACCTTCCCAAACTCGCCACCATGAAGATCATTTTTGTAGCAGCCGGCACAAAAAGATATCTGGTGCAAGACCGCCGCACAATGATCCATTTGTACAGGCTGCTAGAATATGACTTCAATGTTGGGGGCCGCTGCAGGTCCTCCACAATTGTTAGCCGTCTGCACGATCGCAACAACTGGAATCCGTGTGTAAAGAATGTCAAAAACATGGTTTCCCCGATCGGCAGGTTGGGGTCGTTAGAATTGAAGGACAGACTTCCTGGACCGCCGGCCCTGCATACCGCGACCGCCAGATCCCCAGGCTCCCGAGAATCCTTGGTGGTCCAGCCACCCCCCCGCGGCCCTGCATACCGCGGCCGCCAGATCCCCAGGATCCCAATAATCCTTGGTGGTCCCGCCCCCCGCGTCGACTCGCCCATTCTGCATACTGCGGCCGCCAGATCTCCTGGTCCCCCGATAATCCCTGGTGGTTCCACCCCCCGCGCCGACTCGCCCACTCTGCATGCCGCGGCCGCCAGATCCCCTGGTCCCCACAGAGCAGAGCATAACACCACACCACCGAACAGAGCAGATCCGAGCATGGGATACCATATCATGACATACCATTTCGTAACACAACACACCATGACAGAGCAGTGTATACCATTGCACATCATCACAGCACATATCATTCCATACTATGACAAATCAAGCATGCCACACGAAATCAACGCAGAAATTAACAAACCATAGCACAACGTGCCACATAATCACATATCATGACATATGACCGTACCAGCGCACGATGTGACATATCAGAGCACACATAACAAAACATACCATAACACCTCATAACACACCATGGCATAACAGAGCACCCCGTACTGTAGCATGACATAACCAACCACACCATGACACAGCATCGCAGCACATGTCATTCCATACCTTGGCAGAGCAAGTACGCCATAACAACTCAACGCAGAGCCGACCAGGCCACCACATACCATTCCACATCATTGCATGTCATGACATACTATGTCATAACGTAACACATCATACCACCGTATGTTATGGCATATAAGGGCATCTAGAACATACAACAACATAACATATCATACCATGACACTGCGTATCAGCACATAGTATAACATGGCACAACGAACCGCCGCATACCACATCATCACAACACACTATATCACATACCATGACACAGCATAACATGACAGAGCGCGGCATACGATGCTAAATCATAGCGAAACACAGCATAGCACGGCATGACATAACACCTTCGGGACAAAACGCCGAAGGTTTCGGTGGGGATCGCTCGGATCCAGATAATTACGCGTGGCGGCCATCGCAGATGCCCCGCACTTGAAGTAGTTTTGGAAGGTCGCCACACAAGGACTCCTTGTTGTAACGGCTGCTACACAAGGCTTTCAGGCGTGGGAGTCCGCGCCATAACAATTATCCTGGCGAACGGCCCAATCATATGCAGATGTAGGTATCGCCGTTGTGGGTGTCGCCTTCGGTGGTTTTCCTCATTGGACCACGGGGCGTGTAAAGGGTGTGCCGATATGAGGCGGTGCCACCGTGCGGGCGCTGTACTTGGACTTTAGGAGTGGCCCCCCGAAGTGAGGCCACGGTCGTGTAATGGGGCCGTCATTTGGGCCGTCGGGCGGTGTGCCCGAACATGTGGGGCGGCCGCAAGCGAATGTCGCCACTGTGGCCTTTCGGTGGAGGTCCCTTAGGGGCCACGAAAATTGTGAGGGGTATATTAGAGTGGGGCGTGGTCGCTTTGCGGGCGCTGCCACAAGGGCCGTATAGTATATATATACACACACACACCTATACGGCCACCCTTCGGGTGATAAGGGGGTTCAGGGGGGAGGAACCAACGTCTCACTCGATCGGTCTCACCATCGATCTAACTATCGATGTCACCATCCGTCTTGCTCGATCGACCTTACTCGATCGATCTCACAATCGATCCCACTCGATCTGTTTCATTCGATCGATCTCACAAACGATCTGACTATCGATCTCACAATCGATCTCACATCCGGTCTAACTATCGATCTCATTGTCGATACCATCATCGATCTCACAATCAATGTTATCATCATCAGCATCATAGGGACACCATCATCATCATCATCACCTCATCACCATCATCATCAACATCATCATCAACATCATCATCGTCATCATCATCGTTGGGGCACCATCGTCGTCACCAGCATCACCATCATCATCATCATCATCATCATCATCATCATCGGGGCACTATCACCATCATCACCAGAAGGCCACCATCATCATCATCATCATCTCATCATCATGATCAGGAACAACATCATCAAGATCATCATCATCACCGGGACACCATAATCATCATGATCAACAACATCATCACCAACATCATCATCGGAACACCATCACCATCGTCACCATCGTCATCATCACCATCATCACCATCATCATCAACATCATCTGGAAACCCTCATCATCACTAACAGCAGCATCATCATCACCATCATTGGGCCACGACCATCAAAATTATCAGCACCTCACCATCACCCTCATCATCAACATCATCATCATCGGGACACCATCATCGTCATCACCATTATCATTCTCATCATCATCATCGGGACACCATCATGACCATCACCATCATCATCAACAGCACCATTAACAACCTCATCATTATCATCATCGGGACACCGTCATCATCATGTTCATTATCATCATCAAATCATATGATCATCATCTACATCATCACGCTCATCAACATCATGGTCATCATCATCGGGGCACCATCATCATACTCACCACCAGCAACATCATCATCAACATCACCATCATCGGCACCATCATCATCATCACCATCATCATCATTATCATCGACATCGTCAACATCATCATCATCACCATCATCATCGGGACACCATCACCATCATCATCATCATCATCATCATCATCATCATCATCATCATCATCATCATCATCGTCAACATCATCAACATCATCAGCATCATCAGCATCATCACCATCATCATCGGGACACCGGCGGGACACCGGCGGGACACCGCGCGCCACCGGCCCCCGAGCGGGACACCGGCGGGACACCGCGGGGCACCGGTTGCCGGAAGGGAGACTTTTGGTCCGGCCGCGCCTCAGCTACAGGAGACTTATTTCTCGCCCGCCCACGCAGCTTCGCCTCGCCCGCACGCACGGCACGCGCGAACACGAAACCGAAACCGATTTCCCGGTAGGGGGACCTCCGTTCCACTTCGATCTCGCCCTCTCACCTCCGATATACACCCCTATCGGGCCACGAAGGGTGTGACGGTTGTTCCGACATGGGGCGGGTCGTCATTGGGGCCTTCGGTGGAGCTCCCTGTGGGGCCACAAGTCGTTGTATTTGGTGTGCCGAAATGAGGAGGGGGGACGCATGCGAACGTCGCCACTGGGGCCTTCGGTGGAGCTCCGTATGACGCCACGAAGCGCGTGATGGGGTGTGCCGAAATGAGCTGGGGACGCATTCGAACGTCGCCACCGGGGCGTTCGGTGGAGCTCCCCGTGGGGCCACGTAGCATTGTATTTGGTGGAGCGAACGCATGCGAGGTCGTCATCGGGGCCTTTGGTGGAGCTCCTAGGGGGGCACGAAGCGCTGTAGTGGGTGAAGCGGGCGCATGCGAACGTTGCAATAGGGGCCTCGGTGGATCTCCCTATGGGGCCACGAAGCGCTGTACTGGGCAAGGCGGACGCATGCGGACGTCGCAAGTGGGTCGGGCCTTCGGTGGAGCGCCGCATGGGCCAACGAAGCGAACGTCGCCAAGGGGCTTCGGTCGAATTCCCTACGGGGCGACGAAACGCTATATTGGGCAGGGCTGACACATGCAAATGTCGCCACTGGCCTTTCGGTGGAGCTCCTGGTGGGGCCACGAAGCGCTGTATTGGGCGGGACGGACGCATGCGAACGTTGCTGCTGGGGTGTTCTGCTCTTGATAGGGGCGCGAAAAGTTTTAATGTGTGGGGCGGACGCATGCGAACGTCGCCACTCCGGCCATCGGTGGAGCTCCCCATGGGGCCACGAAGCGTTGTACTGTGTGGGGCGGACGCATGCGAACGCATCCACGGGGGCTTGCGGTGGTGGGTTGGGGCGGACGCATGTGAACGTCGCCGCCAGGGCCTCCGGTGGAGCTCCCTATGGGGCCACAAAGCGTTGTATTGGGTGGGGCGGGCGCATGCGGACGTCGCCTCTGGGGCCTCCGCTGGAGCTCCTCATGGGGGCCACGAGCCGCTGCAACGGGTGGGGCGGACGCGTGCGAATGTCGCCACCGGGGCCTTCGGTGGAGCTCCTTGTGGGGCCACGAAGCACTGTACTGAGTGGAGGGGCGCATGCGGACGTCGCCACCGGGGCCTTCGGCTGATCTACTTGTGGGACCACGAAGCGCTGCGAACGCCGCCACTGGGGCCTGCAGTGGGCCTTCGGTGCGAACGTCGATGGGTGTGCGGGGTGTGCCGAATCGGGCGCGGGTACGCCATGCGGACTCTGCCCTATGGGGCCACGAAGTATGGGAGGGATGTGCCGAAATGGGTGGGGGGGACGCATCCGAACGTCGTTCGGTGGAGAGGTACACGGATCGTGTGAGGGGTGTGCCCAGCTGGTTGACCAGAGGAATTTAAAGGTATGTAGGGGAGGAAACATGAAAGGGAAGACGAGGATGAAGATGAGGAGGAGGAGGAGAAGGAGGACGCGGGGCGCTGTCTTTCCAAAGCGAGGACCGAACACCACAGGATGGTCGGGAAATTGCGAGAGTCAATGGTGCTCATGGCGTTTTCATATTGTTCAGTGTGAAACACATTGGCGGTATGTGCTCATGCTCTTCTGGCTTACCTGGTATGCTTCCGCGGCCCCACGGAGATTTCAGTGGCGGGCCAGCGGGGCCGCGGAAGGTTACCAGGATAACATGAAACTTATCCGGGCCAAGGGTCCAGCCATCTGGGGCTTCAGGTATCGCGAGGTCACTGAAAAGAAACATGGGGTGAGGAGTGACGGGAGTGCCGAAATAGGGGCGAGTGCGGCATGGGGACCCTGCCAATGGGGCCTTTGATAAAGCCTTTTATGGGGCCACACAACGTGTGAGGGGTTTGCCGAATCGGATGCGGGCACGCCATGCGGACCCTGCCGCTGGGGCCTTTCGGTGGAGCTCCCTTCGGAAACACGAGACGTATGAAGGGTGAGCAGAATCGGGCGCGAGTGTGCCATGCGGGCCCTGCCGCTGTTGCCTTCGGTGTAGCTCCCATCGGGCCGCGAAACGTGTGCGGGGTGTGCCGGATAGGGTGCGGGTGCGGCATGCAGACCCTGCCGCTGGTGCCTCCTGTGGAGCTTCCTCTGGAGCCACGAAACGCGTGAGGGGTGTGCCTAAATCGAGCGCGCGTACGCCATGCGGACCTTGCCGCTGGTGCCTTCGGTGGAGCTCCCTATGGCGTCACGAAGCGTGTGAGGGGTGTGCCGAATCGGGTGCTGGTACGCCATGCGGACCCTGCCGCTGGGGACTTCGGTGGAGCTTCCCATGGGACCACGAAGCGTGTCAGGGGTGTGCCAAACTGGGTTCGGGTACGCATGTGATGGTGATGAGATGAGGGCGTATGCAGGGCAGAAGCGGGGATGGGAGGGAGGAGAGGGATGAAGAAGGAAAAGAAGGAACGCGGGGCGCTGTCTTTTCAAAACGACTCAACAGAACAGGATGGTTGGGAAGAAAACAGCTGGTTGTACAGTCGAGCATTTGACACAAACATCTTCTCCCGAAAAGCTGGGCCATTGTTTCTTAACCAACTTGCCGGAACGCTGGCTCAGTATCTTGAGCGCGTGCGCCCTTCCAGCGTTGACACTAACATTTGGTCCAGGCTTGTGTACAGCAAAAGTTCTGGAAAGCTGGCCCAGGTTTCTTAAGTTGTCGTCTTCTTGGTCATATGTTTTGTTGTAATCGCGCAAACGGCGGGTCCTACGGGGCTCAACCGGCCAGGAGGCTGGGCCGCCCCCGAAGCGCAGCCTGCGAGACCTGAAGCGCGCGCAGGAGCTCCGCCGTCAGTGCCAGGCGGCCGTCGGCGTCGCCGCCGCCGCCGCCGCCGCTGCCGTCGTCGTCGTCGTCGTCGTCGTCGTCGTCGTCGTCGTCGTCGTCGTCGTCGTCGTCGTCGTCGGCTTCGTCGTCAACGTCATCGTCCGCCGTCGCCCGCCGTCGCCCGCCGTGGCCGTGGTCGTGGCCGTGGTCATGGTCGTAGTCGCAATTGTGGTCGTGGTGGTGGTCGTGGTCGCGGTCGTCGTCGTGGCCGTGGCCGTGGTCGTGGCCGTGGTCGCCCGGCGTCGCCCGCCCGCCGTGGCCCGTGGCCCGTGGCCCGTGGTTGTGGTCGTGGTCGTCGGGCGTCGGTCGCCGTCAAGGCCGTCGAGGCGCGCCACCGCTCGCCCGGCGGCGGTGCCCCCGCTCGCCCGGGTCAGCTCGCCGCGGCGGAGAGCTCCGGCGCCCCCTCGGACGCGGACCCGCCCGACGTGGAGCGCGTGGAGCGCGTATTGCAGGCCGCCCGCCGCGCGCTGGCGCGCCGCTGAGCGCGTGGCAGCGGAGGTCCAAGAAGGACAATATTCGAGCAACAGAAGACGGCATGAACATACAGTCCTTGGGCTCAGGAGGGGATCTGGTTTTCGGGCCGCTCCTTAGATGCTAGGTCTGGGAGCCTATGCGCGGCCGAGGCTCGCCGTGGCCAGAAACGCTCCCTCGTTGCTTTGTTCAGCGTTGCTTGTGGTAGCACGATGACCGCCTTCGATAAACAAGAAGTGGCATAAGCACATTGTGTCGGCGTTTCTTGCGGGCCGTCGGAAGTTTTACGCGTACGCCTTTTTTCTGCCTCGTCATTTGCGAGCAGTTCCCTTGTGAGTCGTGCAGCGCGCTTGTCTAATCTGGGTGGCCCTAGTGGGCAGATCCGGGACAGCCGCAAGCAGCTCCGACAGTTTCATGCTGCGCCGTTCCTTCCCCCTCCAGCCATAACCGCTACGCGCCGCCACGGCTAGGACCCGCCTCGAAGTCCTGGCACCACGGCTGGACTCGCCTCGAAGACCTCGCCAGTGCGCGCCCCGGGCGGGGCCGCTCCCCAAGTGGGCGCGCCTCCGCGCGTGGCAGTGACAGCCGGGCCTGTCTGGTGCGGCAGGCTCCCGTCGTGCCGACCGGCGGCGGCCTCGCCGCCTGCGTTCGACGTTGAGCGCCGGCGGCGGCCCAGAAACTCGGTCGGTGGTGAACGATCTGACGTTTCGGAAACGGCCGAGCGTGCGAGGTTGAACGATCTCCGCGGTGTCAGAGGCCAGCGCCGAAGTCGGCAGGACAGGAACCTTGCCGTAGGTGCTGCGGAGCGGTGGCAGGGCCCGCGCGCGCTCGGCGGAGAAGCGAGCCCTCCCGCGACTACGCGTAGTCGTTTCTGTGAGGGCTCCGGAGTCGCCGCGCTTCGGCGCGGTGCGTTTGCCAATGACGCCTTCGGCGTCCAGCTGGGCAGCTTGGCACCACCGCGGCGGTGGTGCGGAGGGGTAGCTGGAAATTGGCTGCGCGCGCCTTGCTCCAGTATCGTTCCGTTGCGGTCATGCCTATCTCACCCTTCATGCTGCTCGTTTGTTCATCTCGGCACTCTTGGTAATCCATCATATTTTTCCATGCTCGTCCCCTGCGTACTCAGCAATCCTTTTGGCTTCCTGAGCTATGCGTTTCTGCTTTCTCACACAGTGTGCAAATGGCCAGGTCTGTAGCCAGTACTTTTTTAGTCAGCATACACATTTGACTCGTCAGCCTCGGCTTTGGGGTCACCCAGCGCACGCATCAGCGACCATTAGTGAGCATGGTACCCATGGCAGTTTGCCCACATGCACTCGATTTACAAGCACTTGTCATGCACTCGTTCTACAGCTCGGGCCCCGCTGACATTTTGATAGTACATCCCCGACTGGTTTGATTACTCCTCGGGTGTGTGTGATGTGTCTGTTAGACCAGCTGTTCGTTGCGCGCATACGCATGAAGAGGTCGTGCCGGCTGGCCGCGCACATGGTGGGAAAAATAGTTGAGTCTTCAAATGTTTCCACCCCTAAAAGCGAAGGTTTACCTCAGTCCAAGTCCAAGCACGTCAACATACCGATACACATACATACATTCAGACATACAGATATGCTTACATACATAAACACACTTACGTGCATACGTGCATACATACATTCATACATACATGCATACATACATACATGCAAACATACACACATTTATACATACGTGCATACATACATACATACACGCAGCCATGCAACCATACATACATACATACATCCATACATACATACATACATACATACAAACATGCATACATACATACATACATACACACATACACACATACCTACATACACACATACCTACATACACACATGCATACAGGCATACAGACATACAAGCAATCCTGCAAACATACATATACACATCCAGACATCCACCCATCCATCCATACACACATATCTACATACACCCATACCTATAAACATACATACATACACATACATCCATATACATACATATACATCCATACACCCATACATCCATACACCCATACATCCAGACATACATACATACACACATACATATGCAACTACACATATATACATACATATATGCATTAACACATACACACATACATACATAAATACATATATACATACATACATACAAACATACATACATACATACATACACACATACATACACATACATACATACATACATACATACATACATACATACGTGCATGCATGCATACATACATTCACACACGAATTCATGCATACATGCATACCCGTATGTATATATACATACATACACACATGCATGCATGCATACATACATACCTATGTAACAGACACTCTTTCAACCATATTCCATATGCACGGGCGCGTGCTCCATCACGGTTCAGGCATTTTACATAGAGTGTCACTTGCACATGGGTGAGTCGCGCATCCGAGGGGATGTCGGCTTTCGGCGGGGATTCACTTATTCCCCGAGCCAAGAGCAGGGACAGCTCGAATGGTGAAGCCTCGGTGTCGTTTGTTGGTCAGCCGGGCTCCTCCAGAATCCGGTTCTGCATATTGTGTTCCACGGCTTCGTTCATGTTCGGCAATTTCTACTTCTTCGATCAGACCTCGGCGACACAGGCGGCGATAATAGCCCGAACGGGAATGACGGACACCACCTTCGGTCTGCTGTCCTCGGTCTACTCCTGGCCAAACGTGGTCCTTCCGCTCTTCGGCGGCCTCCTGATCGACAGAGTGGGGGTGCGCGCCTCGACCCTGGCTTTCACGGGCTTGGTTACACTCGGGTCCCTGATCTTCACCGTCGGGCTGTGGCAGCGATCGATCGCCCTGCTCGTGATGGGGCGGCTGGTCTTCGGGTTCGGTGGCGAGAGCCAGAACGTGGCCAGCCTCACTATCATTTCCAGATGGTTTGCCGGGAAAGAGCTCGCATTCGCAATGGCGGTGAACATCGCGGTCTCGAGGCTTGGATCGGTCGCCGTCTTCAACACGCAGCCTCAGCTCGTCAGCGCAGGCTCGGTGACGGAAGCGAGCCTCTGCGGCTTGTTCATTTGCCTTCTCTCGTTCGGAGCCGCGGTATGCACCGTGTGGCTCGACTGGCTGGGCGAGCGGCGGATCAGTGCCAGGACCCTCGTCACCCCAGCAGGCCAGGCGGCGTCTGGCGAGGAGGTCGTCAATTTGTCCGATTGCCTGAGCTTCGGCAGGCTCTTCTGGCTCGTCGCGCTGACCTGCGTCTCTGTGTATGTGGCGGCGTTCCCGTTCCTGCAGGTGACCAGCACTCCGTATCTGCAGGGCCGCTTCGGCTTCGATGAGAAGCAGGCCGACTTCATCACGTCGTTGCCGAATCTTGTGTCCGCCTTCGCCTCACCTATCGCGGGCCTCTCCGCTGACCGTTGGGGCCAGAGGCCAATGATCATGGTGCTTGGGACACTTACCTTCATCGCGTGCAACGCTGGCTTGCTGGTCTATCCTGCCTGCTATCAGTGCTGGTCGGTCACGGCATTCTACGTGGTCATTGGCATGGCCCTGAGTCTCTTTGGCAGCGTGATCTGGCCGTGCATTCCCTTGGTCACCCCGCCCACAGCCCACGGGACCGCCATGGGGCTCACGACGGCCATGCAGAACTTGGGAATGGCGCTCAGCCCCCTGGCGCTGTCATACCTCCATGGCGCCACCGCCTCGTTCACGCTGCCCTTCTCGGGCCGGACGAGGGAGGGGAGTTGTGGACGGTGGGGGGGCACGGCATCTGCTGCGTGCAGCTGGTCTCGGCCACGCCGCCGAGCGATCTCCTCACGGCCCTATTGCACCTCCGACGCTGACGCCGGCCCGTGTTGGGGGGCGCCGTGGAAAGCAGCCGCGTGAGCTGATGCGCTGAGCCCCCCTCGCATGGGCGCCGACAGGGGGAGACTGGCGCAGGGGGGGGTGGCACACCGACTCCCAAGGGTCCCTTCGTCGCCAATGGGGGCCCGGGGGGCTGGGTGCCCCACCCCGCCCGCGAGCAACTGCTGCTGCCGTCGGGGGTCTAACGCCGATCTGTCTGCGATGTGTAGGGAAGTCCCAGTGGGCGAGGGAAGAGCAGGGGGCCGTCTGCGCGTGACGTTGGCGCGTAAGCTTCCCGCGTAGGGCCGCCGGTGAGCGCCCTCTTCTCCACGCAGTGTGCCGGGCTTGCGGCCTGCGCAAGCCACGGCGTAAGGTCGTTATGTCATCCTACGTTAGACTCGTTTCTTTTTGTCGTTCAAATTCACGCTTTCTCCCCGTGAGTGAATCCTCCCCCTTTCGTTACTCTGGATGTGGCAATAATCACCCCCTCTTGGATCCGCGGGAGTAGTTGGGCACGTGCTGTCAGAACGGTTAGAGGTGGAGTGTGCGAGGATGTGGAGGGGAAGGAGGTAGAGGAGGAGGAGGAGGAAGAGGAGGAGCATAAGGAGGAGGAGGAGGAGGAGGAGGAGGAGGAGGAGGAGGAGGAGGAGGGAGAGGGGGGGGGAATGGGCAAGCTCCGTCGGAAGGTCAATCATCCTCCCATCTTGATGGATGCCCCATCCAGAGTTAACCCCTCTCTCCTTCACTGCCCTCCTGTGACTTTTGTCCTGGACTCAACGCGTGTACAGTGCAAAATGCGTGCTGCTAGCACGGCCCTGTGTGGGGCCTCAGAGGCAGATTGCTGCGGAGGTGGGGGAGCGCTGCTGCAACCCTTCTCTCCCGCATGTGCTGAACTGTGTGTATGCAACTGTCTTGCCGTAAACGGAATGCAGACCGTTCTTCACATGAGCGGCAGAAGAACCGACATTGGCGCGTAAGCAGCCCGCATAAAGTCGCGCGTAGGCGCCCTCGCTTACAACGTGGCGGCCCGCGCCAGCGGCCCGCGCAAGCCACCGCGTAAGGTCGCCATACCATCTGGCGTAATACCTCATTCAGATCGTCGCCCACGTGATGCTTGAGGCAATGTCGCTGGGAGCACCCCCCTCCCCTCTCGTCCGACCCGACGCTCCTGTACATCATCGCGTGCTGCCTGCTCGGGCTCGGCGCCGGCGTCTCGATCTGGATCACCGACAGGCGCGGCGACCGCACGTTGTCCCGCCCGGGTGGGGGCGAGTGAGGCGACCTGCGTTTGCTGGAGGTGATGGCGAGTCCTCCTCCACTGGTCCTCCTCCTCCTCCTCCTCCTCCTCCTCCTCCCCCTCCTCCTCCGGCCAGATGGAGGTGACGGCCAGCTCCGCCTTGGGGAACCCAGGGCGGAGTCTCTGCCGCCGGTGTCGGCCTCTGGGGCCCTCGCCAGTCCCGGGGGCCGTCAAACAATGACTCGGGATGAACAGCCGACCGTCGGGACCTCCAGGGACATTGATTGTATGAGACGAAACTCAGAAGTCTGTGACCCCCAAGAGGACATACACATTAACCAAAGGCCAGCGAGGGCTTCGTAGTTCGGTGCCTCAGGATGAAAAGCTGGCCGTCGGGACCTCCAAGGGCATTGTTTGTATGACACAAAACCAGGACGTCAGAGATCCCCAAGAGGACATAAACATGAACTTCCAGAGGCCCGCGAGGACTTCGTGGTTCGGCGCTGGACCCCCTTTCTACCGAAAGTCTATTCCCCAAACCGTGTTAACACTCAGGACTCCAACTTCTGTTGCTCCGGGTAGTTGGTTGGGTGTGTCGGGTTTTCGACTGGTGCCCGGTGCCTCGATGCGGGTGGGTGTGCGGAGGTTTCGCCTGGTGCCTGCCCGTGGGCGTTGGTGGGCGCCTCGTAGGCAGGGTGGGTGTGCCGAGTTTTCGCCTGGTGTTCGCCAGTTGGCGGGTCGTGGGCGCCTCATGAGCTGGGTGCGTGTGCCGAAGTTTCGCCTGGTGTTCGCCCGTGGGCGCTCGTGGACGCCTCGTGGTCGCCTCGTGCGCTGGGTAGGGGTGCCGAGCTTTCGCCTGGTGCCAGCCCGCGGGCGCGTCGTGGGCGCCTCGTACGTTGGGTGGGTGTGCTGAGCTTTCGCCTGTTGCCCGCTCGTCGGCGCCTCGTGGGCGCCTCGTGCGTTGGGCGCGGCCGCAAAGATTACATATTTGTTTAACCACATAGCTTGCACCACGAGGCTTTCACCACATAGCTTGTATCATATAGCTTGCATCGAACACAGCTTGCACCCCACACAGCTTGCACCACATAGATAGCACCGCACTGCCTGCGCCAAATAGCTTACACCACGCAGCTTGCACCTCACAGCTTGCACGACATAGCTTGCACCACGCAGCATGCACTACACATCTTCCACCGCATAACTATCACCACGTGCATTGCATAGGTGTTCCCCAGATCTGATGTAGCATAGGGGTGTTTACATAGCCATACGGATTCGTTTGTGAAGCTCTCTGCCTGCCTCGCCCTTCACATGGCATTGTTGTTGTTGGTGTTGTCGCTGTTGTGGATGATGGTGTTGTTGATGTTCTTGTTGCTGTTGTTGATGTTGCTGTTGCTGTTGTTGATGTTGCTGTCGTTGAATATTGATTTCTGGAAGACATTTTTTGCTGATCTCCGGAAACGGTTCCGCGCGCTCTCGCTTCGACGCCCACTACATTTCCTTTGAAAACGAGGCTCCCACGCGAGCGTTGGTTTGAGTGTAAAAGTGGGCTCTTGGAGGCCTGGCTACAACGACAACGGCTCCTTTTCAGTCACGTTGGCGGAGGCCCAGCCACGACGACAAGGGCTCCTGCTCGATACTTCCTCATGGTTTACTCCGAGAACCCCTGGCCAGGAATGCCCCTGAACTCAGGAACGGCGCTCTCGCTCAAGACATTTTCGCGATTCCGTCGAATTGGTGGAGGCCCAGCTGCGACGACAAGGGCTCTCGTTCTGTACTCCCTCAAGATGTATTCGCAGAGGCCCTTGCCAGAGAGGCCTCCGAACTCAAGAGTGGCGCTCTCGCTCGAGATTTTCTCGTAATCCACGCAAGTTGGTGGAGGCCCAGACACGGCGACAAGGATTCCCGTTCGATATTTCCCGATATGTAATCCGAGAGCCCCTGGCCTGGCCAGAGAGGCCCCCTTACTCAGGAACGGCGCTCTCGCTCGAGAGTTCCTCGCGCTTCAGCCAGTGGCCGACAAGGAAGATGTTCCCCCGAAAGGGGGTGCGGTCGAAGACGAAGTGGGCGGGCATCGAGGGTTGGGGTATACAGAATGCAAAACACGCGTGCCAGTAAGAGCGAACAGTCTTAGAATGATCGTTGTTTGTGTTGTTGCTGTTGCTAGGGTTGTTGCTGTTATTAGTGTCGTTGTCGTTGTCGTTGTTGTTGTTCGTGGTGGGGGTGTTATTGGTGTTGTTAGTGTAGTGTTGTTGGTGCTGTGTTGTTGTTGTTGTTGTTGTTGTTGTTGTTCTTGTTGTTCTTGTTGTTGTTGTTGGTGTTGTTGTTGTTGTTGTTGTTGTTGTTGTTGTCGTCGTCGTCGTCGTTGTTGTTGTTGTTGTTGTTGTTGTTGTTGTTGTTGATGTGGTTGATGCTGCTACGGTGTTGTGGTTGTTGGTGTTGTTGCTGATGGTGTGGTTGTTGCTGTTGTCGTTGGTGGCGGTGCTTGTTTCCCCACCATCCTGTGTTGTTAGGTCCTCGTGTTGAAGAGACAGCGCCCCGCGTTCCTTCCTTCCTTCCTCTCCTCCTCCTCCTCCTCCGCCTCCTCCCGCTCCTCCCTCCATCCTCATCCTCATCCTCATCCTCCTCCTCTTCATCATCAGGATCATCATCATCATCATCATCACCATCATCATCATCATCATCATCATCATCATCATCATCATCATCATCATCATCATCATCATCATCATCATCATCATCATTATCGTTATCATTATCATCATCATCACCATAATCGTCCCATGCGTCCGTGCCATCCGCTTCGGCACATCCCTCACACAGTTCGTGGCCCCATAGGGAGCTCCACCAAAGGCCCCAGCGGCACAGTTTACATGGCGGCCCCGCCTCCAGTTCCGCACACCCTCGCACGGTTCGTGGCCCCGTAGGAATTTCCACCGAAGGCCCCAGGGGCTCCACCGAAGGCCCCAGTGAGACGGTTCGCATGGCACCACCGCGTCCAGTTCGTCACACGCCTCACACGGTTCGCGGCCACATAGGGAGCTCCACCGAAGGCCCCAGTGGGAGGGTTCGCATGGCACCACCGCGCCCAATTCGACAAACTTCTCACATTTCGTGGCCCCATCGAGAGCTCCACCGAAGGCCCCAGTGGGGGGGTTCGCATTGCACCACCGCGCCTTATTCGGCACACCCCTCAACCGGTCGTGGCCTCATAGGGAATTCCACTGAAGGCCTCAGTGGTAGGGTTCGCATGGCACTGCCGCACCTAATCCGGCACACCCCTCACATGGTTTGTGGCCCCATAGGAAGCTCCACCGAAGGCCCCAGTGAGACGGTTCGCATGGCACCGCCGCGCCCATTTCGGCACACTCCTCACACGGTTCGCGGCCCCATAGGGAGCTCCACAGAAGGCCACAGTGAGACGGTTCGCATGGTACCGCCGCGCCCAATTCGGCACACGCCTCACACGGTTCGCGGCCCATGGTGGAGCGCTCCTGCGCCCGGCCACTGTGGGTGGGGGGCGATGGGCTACCTCAGTGCCCTTGCGGGAACCACTGGAAGGGGAGGAGGGGGGGTGGGGAGCGTGTGTAGGGGTACTATCAGGGTTCGTGGCCCCATCGGAGTAGGCTGGACAGCAGGGGTTCTGGTGTTGGGGGGGGGGGGGGAGATGTTTAATTTATCTTTGTGTAACTTTTTCTATATGATCTTTTTCTTTTTCCTTTTTTCTTTCTTTATTTTCGTTTTTGACCACCAAGGCCCCAGGGGGCTGCGTTCGCATTGGCACCGCCGCGGCCCCATTTCGGCCCGTCCCTTACACGCTTCGCTTTTTATTCTTTTTGTTTTTTTTATATCGTCACTTCATTTTTTTTTTATATTTATTTTTTCTTTTTTTTTTTTTCAGATTCTTTTATTTCTCTTTCTCTGGGTTTTTTGTTTTGTTTTCTTTCGTGGCTCCGTACCGCCACGCGCATGTTGTTTTCCCCAATGCTGGCTCCTCCGCAGGTCCCCGGAGGAATACGGATGGTGCCTGGCGGCTCATTTGTTTGGAGAAGACATGTCTTTTTCGGTCGTTTGATTGTTCCCAACCATCCTGTAGTGTTGGGTCTTCGTTTTGAAGAGACATCGCCCCGCGTTCCTTCCTGCTCCTCTCCTCCTCCTCCTCCTCTCCCTCCTCCTTCCTCCCCTCCCTCCTCTGCTCTCCGCATGCCCACCATTTCTGCGCACGCCTCACGAGGATCGCGGCCCCATAGGGAGCTTCACCGAAGGCCCCAGTGGCGCAGGCCGCATGCGCCCGACGCCCATTGTGTCACACCCCTCACACGGTTCGTGGCCCCATAGGGGGCTCCACCAAAGGTCCCAGTGGCACAGGCCGCATGCGCCCGGCGCCCCCATTTTGTCAGACCCCTCGCACGGTTCGTGGCCCCATAGGGAGCTCCACCGAAGGCCCCAGTGGCACAGGCCGCATGCGCCCGACGCCCCTTCTGGCACACCCCTCACACGGTTCGTGGCTACATAGGGAGCTCCACCGAAGGCCCCAGTGGCACAGGCCGCATGCGCCCGACGCCCCCATTGTGTCACACCCTCGCACGGTTCGTGGCGCCGTAGCGAGTTCCACCGAAGGCCCCAGAGGCACTGGCCGCATGCGCCCGACGCCCATTTTGACACACCCCTCGCACTGGTCGTGGCCCCATGGGGAGCTCCACCGAAGGCCCCAGTGGCACAGACCGCATGCGCCCAACGCCCCTTTTGGCACACCCCTCGCACGGTTCGTGGCGCCATAGCGAGTTCCACCGAAGGCCCCAGAGGCACGGCCGCATGCCATGCGCCCGACGCCCCTTTTGGCACACCCCTCGCACTGGCCGTGGCCACATAGGGAGCTCCACCGAAGGCCCCAGTGGCACAGACCGCATGCGCCCGACGCCCATTCTGGCACACCCCTCGCACGGTTCGTGGCGCCATAGCGAGTTCCACCGAAGGCCCCAGAGGCACAGGCCGCATGCGCCCGACGCCCATTTTGGCACAGCCTTCAAAGGGTTCGTGGCCCCATATGGAGCTCCACCGAATGTTGTACTGTACCCACAGCGCGGTATTCACAATTGCGCATGGTTGGGTTCTTCGCCAGGATAATTCTTGTTGTTGTGGTTGTGGTTGTGGTTGTTGTGGTTGGTTGTGGTGGTGGTGTTGTTGTTTTGGATGTTGTTGAACTCTCATCATTGAATGAATATTGTTGATCCCCCCTCCAGTGACCATTGTATTCTTCTAGTTGAAGTGCTCCCCCCGGGGCTCGCACCCTGTTTTCATCAGGGAAAGTCACGGGGCTCAAACTAGGTTGTTGGCTTCCGGTTTACAACAACAACGGCTCCCGCCGGATATTTCCTCACAATCTATTTCCAAATCGCGCTCTCGCGCGGGACTTCCTCACAATTTGTATACGAATCGCTCTCTCGCGTGGGACTTCCTCGCAGTTTATTCAGACGACGCGCCCTCGGCGCTCAGGAATCACGCTTTCACTGTGGCTTTTCTCACGATTGACTTGGGAATCGCATTGTCGCTCGAGACTTCCTCGCGATTCATGCAGGACCCCACGCTTCAGCAACCCGCCTGCTCGACCTGGTCGCCTGGGCCCGCCTTCCCGACCTGCCCGTATTGGTCTGCCCACCCGATCTGCCCGTTTGGTTCTACCACTTGTTCTTTGCTCCTTGCCCCCCTCCTGCTAATTTCTTTCGTTTTCCCTTATTCTGCCTTCCTCTTCTACCCGTCTTCTCTTCGCTTGTTTTAGGGGCTGTGCTACATGCACGTGGCAGGTAAGGAGACGAGGGCGGGCACCGAGGGTTTAGGATATACGTATTGCTTGGCACGTGAGAAGATTGAAGCGAACAGTCTTGACATCATTGTGTTTGTTGGTGGTGTTGGTGTTGCTGTTATGGTTGTTGTTGGTGTGTGTTGGGGTTGTTGTTTTGGTGTTGGTGTTGCTGTCGCATCCCAAACATGATTTAGCATAGGAGGTCTTACCTGGCCGTCAGAATTATACGGTGAAGATTTCTCTGCGTGCCCCGCATTTCACATGGCGTTGTTGATGTTGTTGATGGTGTGGCTATTGTCGTCGTCGTTGCTACTGCTGTTGCTACTGTGGTTGTTGTGGTTGGTGGTGTTGGTGTTGTTGTTGGTGTTGTTGTTGATGGTGTGGTTGCTGTTGATGATGTTGGTATTGTCGTTGGTGTTGCTGTTGATGGTGGTGTAGTTGTTGCTGTGGTTGTAGCTGTTACTGGTGTTGATGTTGTTGTTGTTGTTGTTGTTGTTGTTGTTGTGATTGTTGTTGTGTTGTGAGTTGTTGTTGTTGTTGGTGTTGGTGTTGGTGTTGTTGTTGTTGTTGTCGTTGTTTTGTTGTTGTTGTTGTTGTTGTTGTTGTTGTTGTTGTTGTTGTTGTTGTTGTTTTGTGTGTTGTTGCGGTTGTTGTTGGTGTTGTTGTTGTTGCTGGTATGGTGGTGCTGCTGTTGTTGTTGTTGCTGTTGTTGGTGTTGGCGGTGGTGATACTGTTGTCGTTAATGTTGTGTTTGTTGTTGTTGTTGCTGCTGATGTTGTTGTTGTTGGTGTTGTTCGTGTTATTGCTGTTGATGCTGTTGTTGTTGTTGTAGTTGTTTATGTTGGTGTTGTTGCTGCTGTTATTGTCGTTGGTGTTGTTGTTGTTTGTGCTTGCGTTGTTGCTGTTGTTGAACTCTCGCTACTGAAGAATAATTAGTGTTGGTCCACCCCTGGGGCTTGCATCTAGTTTTTCATCCGGGAAAGTCTTCCTCCTCAAACTGCGCCCCTGGCCCCCGGATTACAACAACAACGGCTCCCGCCGGATAATTCTTCGCAGTTTACGGAGGGATCGCGCTCTCGCTAGGGACTCCCTTGCAATTTATCCAAGAATCGCGCTCTCGCTTTTGATTTCGTTCCAATTTATTCAGTCGCCACGCCCTCGCCATTCAGCAGTCGTGCTCTCGCCTGGGACTTCCTCGTAATTTACTTGGGGATCGTGCTCTCGCCCGAGACGTCGTGGCGAATAATGCAGGACTCACGTATTCGCGTAACATACGTGTTTTTTTGAGTGAAGTGCCCCTCCCGGGGCTCGCTGTGTTTTCACCGGGGAAGTCTTCCTGCTCAAACTGTGCCCCTGTCCCCCGGTTTACAACAACAACGGCTCCCGCCTGATATTTCTCCACTGTGTATTCCCATGTCGCGCTCTCGCGAGGAACTTCCTCATAATTTAATTCAGGAATCACGCTTTCGCGTGGGACACCCTTGCAATCTATTCAGACGCCACGCCCTCGACACTCAGGAACTACGCTCTCTCTGTGGATTACTTCAAGAGTTATTGGGGAATCGTACAATCGCTCGAGATCTCCTCGCGACTCATGCAGGACGCACGCTTTAGCAACCCGCCTGCTCGACCTGGCCGTCTAGGCCCGCCTTCCCGACCCGCCCGGAAGGATCTACCCGCCCGATCTGCCCGTCTGGTTTTGCCACGTGTTTTCTTCTCCTTGCCCCCCTCCTGCTATTTTCTCTTATGCGCAATTTTCCTCCATCTCGCTTGTTCATTCCTTCCATCCGCCGTCTCCTCCCCCGCTTCAGGGGCTGCACGAAATACACACAGGGGGTACGATCTAAGACGAAGAGGGCGGGTATCGAGGGTTCGGGATCTACGTGTTGAGTGGCACGCGAGCAGGGATGAGCCAACAGTCTTGCAATGATTGTTGGTGTTTTGTTGTTGCTGTTGCCGTTGCCGCTGTTGATATTGTTTTTATGTGTGTGTGTGTGTGTTGTTGTGGTGTTGGTTGTTGTTGGTATTATTGTGTTTGTGGTTGCGGTTGCGGTTGTGGTTGTGGTTGTGGTTGTTGTGAATATTCATTTGTGAAGAATAGTTCTTCTAAGTAATAATTATGGTGGATCTCCGGAAACGGTTCCTCGCGCTCTGGCCTCGACGCCAGCTACATGTTCTCTGAAGACGAGGCTCCCGCTCGAGCGTTCGCTCGAGCCTAAATGTGGGCCTTTGGAGGCCCAGCTACGACGACAACGGCTCCCGCTCGATACTTCTTCACAATTTACCCCGAGACACCTTGGCCAGAGAGGCCCCCGAACTCAGGAACTGCGCTCTCGCTCGATACTTTTCGCAATTCAATGAAGTTTGCGGAGGCCCAGCCACGACGACAAGGGCTCCTGCTCGATGGTTCCTCACGATTTACTCGGAGAGCCCCTGGCCAAGAAGGCATCCGAACTCAGGAACGGCGCTCTCGCTCAAGCTTTTCTCGTAATTCAGGCAAGTTGGTGGAGGCCCGGACACGGCGACAAGGGTTCCCGTTCGACATTTCTCCATAGGTATTCCGAGAACCACTGGCCAGAGAGGCCCCCGAACTCAGGAACGGAATTCTCGCTCGAGATTTCTTCGCACTTCAGTCAGTGGCCGAAAAGGAAGATATTCCCCCCGAAAGGGAGCGCAATCAAAGATGAAGTGGGCGGGTATCGAAGGTTGGGGTATACGGAATGCAAGACACGCGTGCCAGTAAGAGCGAACATATTCAAACTCACACCAGAGAAAAAACCCAATCAGTGGATGGTTTGAAACATAATAAGATGGATCTTGAGATCGATTGTGAGATCGGTCATCGATAGTGGGATCGATAGTGTAATTGATAGTGAGGACGATTGTAAGGTCGATCGGGAGACCGATAATGAGGTCGATTCAATGAGATCGATAGTGAGATCGATCGCGAGATCGCTCGTGTGATCTATAGCGAGACCACTTGCGAGATCGATAGTGAGATCGATTGTGAGATCGATCGATGGTGAGATCGATAGAGAGGTGGGTGATGAGATCGATGCTGAGACCGATCGATCAAAAGATCGACCAGGAACCGGGGAATCCGGGAACTCCGCCGCCCACCGAAATCGGCCCGGAACCAGCAACCGGAACCCGGAACGAGGAACGTGGGAACCCAGCCTGCCACCAAAATCGGCGGGGAACTTTCGCCAAATCTTTCAACTTCCGCTAGGACCACTTCAGTGAAAGCACTGATTGGGGAATGATTGTAGTTGTTGTTGTTGTTGTTGTTGTTGTTGTTGTTGTTGTTGTTGTTGTTGTTGTCAGTGTCGTTGTCGTTGTCGTTGTTGTTGTTGTTGTTGTTGCAACTGTTGTAATTGTTGTAACTGTTGTAACTGTTGTTGTTATTGCTATTGTTCTTGCTGTTATTGTTGTTGTTGGTGTCGTTGTTGTTTTTATGGTTGTTGAGTTCTCATTTCTGAAAATGTATCGTTGATTCCCCCCCACCGGTGCATATTGTTTTCTCCATCAAGGTGTGCCCCTCGACGCTCGCACCCGGTTTTTTGACAGGGAAAGTCTTGATGTTCAAACTGTGCCCCTGGCATAATTTAGCCAGGACCCCCGCTCCCGCCCGAGACTTCCTCGCATGTTATTCAGGAATCGCGCTCTCGTTGGGGCCTTCCTTACAATTTATTCAAAAATCGCTTTCCCGGCGCTCTAGAGTCGCGCTCTCGCTGGAGACTTGCTTGCAATGTATTGACAAATCGCGCCCTTGCGTTGGAATTCCTTGCAATTTACTCAAGCGCCGCGCTCCCGACACCCAGGCACCCAGGACTCGCGCTCACGCTTAGGATTCCCTCACAGATTATATAGGAATAGAGATCTCGCTGCCCTTCGTGGCCCCGTTGCAGCCCTTCGTGGCCCCCTCGCTTTGTTTCGTGGCCCCGTTGCAGCCCTTCGTGGCCCCCTCGCTTTGTTTCGTGGCCCCGTTGCAGCCCTTCGTGGCCCCCTCGCTTTGTTTCGTGGCCCCGTTGCAGCCCTTCGTGGCCCCCTCGCTTTGTCTCGTGGCCCTGTTGCAGCCCTTCGTGGCCCCCTCGCTTTGTTTCGTGGCCCCGTTGCAGCCCTTCGTGGCCTCCTCGCAGCCCTTCGTGGCCCCGTTGCAGCCCTTCGTGGCGCCGTTGCAGCCCTTCATGGCCTCCTCGCTCCCCTTCGTGGCCCCGCTGCAGCCCTCAGTGGCCCCCTCGCTGCCCTTCGTGGCCCCATATATGTATGCCCTTCGTGGCCCCCGCTCGTTCGCGCACGTGGTGGCCCCATATGCATGCCCTTCGTGGCCCCGCTGTCGCCCTTCGTGGCCCCCTCGCTGTCCTGCGTGGCCCAATTGCTACCCTCAGCGGCCCCGTCCTTGCCCTCCGCGGCCCAACATACGTATGCTCTTCGTGGCCACCGCTCGTTCGCGCCCGTTGTGGCCCCACGTGCATGCCCTTCGTGGCCCCGCTGTCGCCGTTTGTGGCCCCCTCACTGTCCTGCGTGGTCCAGTTGCTACCCTCAGTGGCCCCGTTGCTGCCCTCAGTGGCCCCGTCCTTGCCCTCCGCGGCCCAACATACGTATGCCCTTCGTGGCCACCGCTCGTTCGCGCCCGTTGTGGCCCACGTGCATGCCCTTCGTGGCCCCGCTGTCGCCGTCTGTGGCCCCCTCGCTGTCCTGCGTGGCCCAGTTGCTACCCTTAGTGGCCCCATCGTTGCCTTCTGTGGCCCCGCATTATCTGCCCTTCATGGCCCCCGCTCGTTCGCGCTCTTCGTGGCCCCATACGCATTCCTTGCGTGTCCCCGCTGTCGCCCTTCGTGGCCTACTTCGTGCCCTTCGTGGCCCTGCTGTCGTTCTCTCTCGCTCTCGCTTTCGCTCGTCGTCTTCGTCGTCGTCGTCGTGGTCGTCGTCGCCGTCGTCGTCGTCATCGTCGTCGTCGTCGTCGTGGTCGGTCCCCTGTCCGTCCCTCTTGGGGTCGGGTCGACGGTCCGCGGCCGCCCCGCCGATCAGCGCTGCCGCTGGCCAGGCCGACGGTCCGCGGCCGCCCCGCCGCTTGCCGGGGCCCGGCCTGCAGGGAAGAAAGGTATACCCCCCAAAAGGGGTTCGATCGAAGACGAAGAGGGCGGGTATCGAGGGTTTGGGAAATACGCGTTATTGGACACTCGAGCAGATAAGGTCGAACGTCATAATTGTTGTTGTTGTTGTTGTTGTTGTTGTTGTTGTTGTTGTTGTTGTTGTTGTTGTTGTTGTTGTTGTTGTTGTTGTTGTTGTTGTCGTTGTCGTTGTCGTTGTCGTTGTCGTTGTTGTTGAATTCTCATTTCTGAAGAATATGTATTGTTAATCCCCCCCCACCGGTGCATACTGTTGTTTCTCAATCAAAGTGTGCCCCTCGACGCTCGCACCCTGTTTTTTGACAGGGAGAGTCTTCCTGCTCAAACTGGCCCCCTGGCCCCCGGGTTACAACAACAACGGCTCCCGCCTGAGACTTGCTTGCAATTTAGCCAGGACCCCCGCTCCCGCCCGAGACTCCCTCGCATTTTATGCAGGAATCGCGCTCTCGTTGGGGCCTTCCTTACAATCTATTGAGGAATCGCTTTCCCGGCGCTCTGGAGTCGCGCTCTCGCTGTAGACTTGCTTGCAATTCTTTACGCTTCGCGTGTCCCCACCAGCCCATCTCACAGCAGCAACTCTCGCGAAGCATGCCGACAGTCGTGTTTTTCAGGCGTGTGTCCGCTGGGCCCCGCATATCTCCCCTGTTCCTCCTTCCTCCCGCCTCCTTGTACATCCTCCTTGTGGGGGGAGCGGGAGAAGGACGAGGCGGAGGAGGAGGGAGAGAAAGCGCTCCTCCTGATTTGAGTCGTTTGGGGTTTCTCGTCTGGGTGTGAGTCGTTCGGGCCCTTCTTCCTGGTGTGAGTCGTTCGGGCTCTTCGTGGTGTGAGTCGTTCGGGCTCTTCGTCCTGGTGTGAGTCGTTCGGGCTTCTCGTGGTGTGAGTTGTTCGGGCCCCTCATCCTGGTGTGAGTCGTTCGGGCCCCTCTCCTGGTGTGACTCGTTCGGGCTCCTCGTGGTGTGAGTCGTTCGGGGCCCGCGTCGTGGTGTGAGTCCTTCGGGCTCCTCGTGGTGTGAGTCGTTCGGGCGCCTCGTCCTGGTGTGAGTCGTTCGGGCCCCTCCGTGTGGTGTGAGTCGTTCGGGCTCTTCGTGGTGTGAGTCGTTCGGGCCCCTCGTCCTGATGTGAGTCGTTCGGGCTCCTCGTGGGGCCTCTTGGGGGCCTCTTGGAGCCTCGTGGGGCCTCTTGGGGGCCTCTTGGGGGCCTCTTGGGGGCCTCTTGGGGGCCTCGTGGGGCCTCTTGGGGCCTCGTGGGGGCCTCTTGGGGGCCTGTTGGGAGCCTCTGGGGGCCTCTTGGGGGCCTCTTGGGGGCCTCTTGGAGGCCTCTTGGGAGCCTCCTGGGGGCCTCTTGGGGCCATCTTGGGGCCTCTTGCGACCTCCTCAGGAGCGCAAATGAGCGCTGCCCCCTGAGAAGGACAAAATGAGCCCAAAACCTTCGTAAAATCAATGATTTTGCTATGAAGGAAGAGGAGCGCTGCCCCCTCAGAAGGCCAAAATGGGGCCGAAACCGTAGTAAAATCAATGATTTTGGCTTCACAGAAGAGGAGAGGGTTTTTTCAGAGCCCCCCCGTCGGGGCCAGAATCCTCGTGAGGGCCGTCGTTTTTTGGCCCTCCCAGGAGTCGAAAAAGACCCCCCTGAGAACACTCGGGACTCCCTGTCCAGGCCCAGGGGGAGGGGGCAGGGGGAGGGGTAAATTCCTCCCCGAAGGGGAAGAAGGGGGGTTGGGGGGTTGAGGACAGAGAGAGCTCTCTAAACCACTCACGCCCAAAGGGCTGGTGGGTTTTCCAGTATCAGCGGTAGTAGCAAACGTAGTCGTCAACGTCGTCGTCGCACTAGTTGCCTGAGTAACAGAGGCAGTCACTGGAGCAGTGGTCTATATGGAAGTTGTGGTAGTAGTAATAAGTAGTGATAGTGGTAGTAGTAGTAGCAGTCGTAGTAGTAGTAGTAGTAGTAGTAGTAGTAGTAGTAGTAGTAGTAGTAGTAGTAGTAGTAGTAGTCGTAGTAGTCGTAGTAGTCGTAGTAGTCGTCGTAGTAGTAGTAGTAGTAGTAGTAGTAGTAGTCGTAGTCGTAGTCGTAGTCGTAGTCGTAGTCGTTGTCGTAGTCGTAGTCGTAGTCGTAGTCGTAGTCGTAGTCGTAGTCGTAGTCGTAGTCGTAGTCGTAGTAGTAGTAGTAGTAGTAGTAGTAGTAGTAGTAGTAGTAGTAGTAGTAGTAGTAGTAGTAGTAGTAGTAGTGGGAGTAGTAGTGGGAGTAGTAGTCGTAGTGGTAGTAGTAGTAGTAGTAGTAGTAGTAGCAGTAGTAGTAGTAGTGGTATTTCCAGTATATCAGCGGTAGTAGCAAACGTAGTCGTCAACGTCGTCGTCGCACTAGTTGCCCCAGTAACAGAGGCAGTCACTAGATCAGTGGTCTATATGGAAGTTGTGGTAGTAGTAATAAGTAGTGATAGTGGCAGTAGTAGTAGTAGTAGTAGTCGTAGTAGTAGTAGTAGTAGTAGTAGTAATAAGTAGCCATAGTGGTAGTAGTAGTAGTAGTAGTAGTAGTAGTAGTAGTAGTAGTAGTGGTAGTAGTAGTAGTAGTAGTAGTAGTAGTAGTGGTAGTAGTTCTAGTGGTAGTAGGACTCAAAGTAGTTCGAGTAGGTCTGGTAGTAGTCGTAAGAGTAGTTGTAGTTGTAGTAGTACGAGATGATGTAGTCAAACGGGTAGATGTGTTTGGAAGCCGCTCGGCGGCCTCTTGGGGCGTCTTCGGCGCCTCTTGGGGCCTCTTGGGGACCTCTTGGGGGTATCTTGGGGGCCTCATGGAGGCCTCGTGGTGCCTCCTGGGGACCTCTTGTGGGCCATCTGGGGACCTCTTGGGGCCATCTGGTGGACCTCTGGGGGCCATCTTGGGGGGCTTGTATGAGCGCTGCCCCTCCTCCTGGTGTGACTCGTTCGGGCTCCTCGTGGTGTGAGTCGTTCGGGGCCCGCGTCGTGGTGTGAGTCGTTCGGGCGCCTCGTGGTGTGAGTCGTTCGGGCGCCTCGTCCTGGTGTGAGTCGTTCGGGCCCCTCCTTGTGGTGTGAGTCGTTCGGGCTCTTCGTGGTGTGAGTCGTTTTCGGGCCCCTCGTCCTGGTGTGAGTCGTTCGGGCTCCTCGTGGGGCCTCTTGGGGGCCTCTTGGGGCCTCTTGGGGGCCTCTTGGGGAGCTCTTGGCGGCCTCTTGGGAGCCTCTTGGGGGCTCAGGGGGCCTCGTGGGGGCATCTGGGGAGCCTGTTGGGAGCCTCTAGGGGCCTCTTGGGGGCCTCTTGGGGGCCTCTTGGAGGCCTCTTGGGAGCCTCCTGGGGGCATCTTGGGGCCTCTTGGGGGCCTCTTGCGACCTCCTCAGAAGCGCATCTGAGCGCTACCCCCTGAGAAAGACAAAATGAGCCCAAAAAAACCTTCGTAAAATCAATGATTTTGAGAACAAGTCTGAGGAGCGCTGCCCCCTCAGAAGGCCAAAATGAGGCCGAAACCGTAGTAAAATCAATGATTTTGGCTTCACAGAAGAGGAGAGGGTTTTTTTAAGGTCCCCCCGTCGGGGCCAGAATCCTCGTGAGGGTCGTCGTTTTTTGGCCCTCCCAGGAGTCGAAAAAGACCCCCCTGAGAACACTCGGGGCTCCCTGTCCAGGCCCAGGGGGAGGGGGTAGGGGGAGGGGTAAACCCCTCCCCGAAGGGGAAGAAGGGGGGTTGAGGACAGAGAAAGCTCGCTAAACCACTCACGCCCAAAGGGCTGGTGGGACTTGCTGAAGATTGGCCTTGCGTTGGAATTTCTTGCAATTTGCCCAAGCTCCGCGCTCCCGACACCCAGGCACCCAGGAGTCGCGCCCGTTGTGGCCCCATGTGCATGCCCTTCGTGGCCCCGCTGTCGCCATTTGTGTCCCCCTCACTGTCCTACGTGGCCCAGTTGCTACCCTCAGTGGCCCCATAGTTGTCTTCTGTGGCCCCGCATTATCTGCACTTCGTGGCTTCCGCTCGTTCGCGCTTTTCGTGGCCCCGTACGCATTCCCTTCGTGTCCCCGCTGTCGCCCTTATCGTGGCCTAGTCTTCGTAGCCCTTACGTGGCCCTGCTGTCTTATCTCTCGATCGCTCTCGCTTTCGCTCGTCGACGCCATCGTCGTCGTCGCCGTCCCGTCTTCGACTCGTCGTCCGCGCTCTCGTCGTCGTCGTCGCCGTCGCCATCCCGTCCGTCGTCATCCTCGTGGTCGTCCCCTGACCGCCCACTTTGGGTCGGTCGACGGTCCCGGCGCCCCGCCGATTCAGCGCTGCCGCTGGCCAGGCCGGACGTTCCGCGGCCATCCGCCCCGCCGCTTGCCAAAGGCCCGGCTGCAAGGGAAGAAAAGTAATACCCCCCAAAAGGGTACGCTCGAAGACGACGATGGCGGGGTAACGAGGGTTGGGGAATACGCCGTTATTGGAAAAACACTGTAGCATAAATAAAGGGCGAACGTCTTAAAAGCATTGTTGTTGTTGTTGAACATTATTAGTTCTAAAGAATAATTATTGTTGGGACCCCTGGTGCACGGCCCCCCCGCCGCGCCGAGGCCGCAGCTACATTTTCATCATTTTTTCGCGAAAGCTTCAGAAAAGTGGATGGGGTCCAGATCCGGTTGTTTTGTTGTAATCCGTTTTCCCTTGCAAAAAAACACTATAAAATGACATTTCTTGTTCTAATATAATCAAATTTCAAGAATCCCTGGCAAAAAATAAGGTAAAGTGGACATTCGCGCGCGCAAGACGAAATCCTTCCAAAAGCTTAGTGTTCGGAGCGATTTTAACATAAAAACATCAAAAAACCAATGGTTTTTCAACAAAAAAATGTCAAAATCTCATCCCGCGCGCTCTTTGCGGATTCGTAGGAAACCCAACACTTTTTAAACATTTCTGTCAAACGGGCTTTTGCGAGCAACTTTTTCGAACTTCTGCGACAACGGTAGCGCACCTGCCAGGGCCATCATCCCTGTCAAATAATACCATGCGGGACACATTCGTTTTTTCTTCGCGCGCGCACGCCGAAATCTCCAAAAACCATATGTAGGATCCAACTATCTTAGTTGAGTAACGTATCGTGTGTATCAATGTGTATCAATGGTAACCATATGCATCATATGCCACAGATGTTCTGTGGTGGAAGGCATAGACAACTTTCTGTGGGTTAACAAGGCTAAACAACTTCCTGTGGGTTACGAACTCGGCTTAAACCAACTTCTGTAGTGTGTGTACTCCACGCCAGTGTAGTAGCACGTTCGCCGCAGGCCACGAAAAGTGAATTGTCCCCCACGTATAGGGCCGGGAACTGGGTTTGGTGGTCGCGAAGAGTCGTTTGGATATTTGGTAGAGCTTGTAATGCCCCCCCACGAAGTGGGGGTATTGGCTGGCGTCGCATGAAAACCCTGGCACTGGTGAGAACACTGAGCGTTCGGGTAAAATGATTGTTGTTGTTGTTGTTGTTGTTGTGCCTCGGGCGATTGCTCTCACGGAGATGGTGCCCCCCTGGATGAGCAGGAGCCCTCTGCCGGCTCTGTGGGCAAATTTTGGCTCGGGCGCCTTGGCCCTGCGGAAAGTGGCGACACTCACGAGGATGGTGCTCTTCTGGAGGGAGTGAAGCCCACTGCCGGCTCTGTAGGCCAGTTGTGGTTCGAGCCCCGTGGCCCCTGGGAAAGTTGCGACCCCGACGAGGGTGGTCTGGGCACAGTATATGACTACCACCACCAAGATCGGGAACAATCTACGATACGATTTGGTGCAGTTTTGCTCTGGTGACAAGCCCGCAGTCCCGCTCCCGCCGCCAACGGCAAGTGGGCTGCCCTTTCTCTCTTAAGGACCGAAAAAGAATTAACCAAAAAACGCGGGGTGGTGGTGAACAAATAGTTTTGGTTACAAAGAGGAGCGATTTTTATACACCACCACCAAAAAGTTTTGTTTTTGCTTCAGGAGCTCCCCCATGCCACAGCGCCTGCGCGCTGCGCCGCGCTCCTTTTCGCCGCGGCGTCGCAGCGTCGTCTGGCATGACCTTGCCCCTAGCCGCTCTGGCGATAAATTACTGTTGCGGGCGGTGGCGGTGTATAACAATTTGCCTCGCAGATGGTGCCCCCGTGGAGGAGCAGGGGCCCTCTGCCGGCTCTGTGACCTAATTTTGGGTCGGGCGCCCCGGCCCTCGGCAAGTGGTGACCCTCACGCAGAGTGCCCCTCTGGAGGGACTGAAGCCGTCTGCCGGCTCTGTAGTTCATTTGTGGGTCGGGCGCTCTGGCCCCTCAAAGTGGCGACACTCACGAGGATGGTGCCCCCCTGGACGAGCAGGAGCCCTCTGCCGGCTCTGTGGGCTAATTTTGGGTTGGCCGCCCTGGCCCTCCGAAAAGTGGAGACCCTCACGAGGATGCTGAACCCCTAGAAGGGGCTGAAGTCCTCTGCCGGCTCTGCAGGCCAGTTGTACTTCAAGCGCCCTGGCCCTTCAGAAAATGGCGACCCTCACGAGGATGCTTCCTCGGGCGTCCTGGCCTTTCAGAAAATGGCGTCTCTCACGAGGATGGTGCCCCTCTGGAGGGGCGGGAAGCCTCTGCTGGCTCTGTGGGCCAGTTGTGCTTCGCGCCTATATATTTGGGGTCGACGTTGGGGAAATTATTTTACCAAATAGCTTGCACCACGAAGCTTGCACCACATAGCTTGCACAATATAGCTTGCACCGCACATTGCTTACAACACACAGCTTGCACCATGCAGATAGCACCGCATTGCTTGCGCTATATAACTTACACCACACAGCATGCACCACAGATCTTGCGCCGCATAGACATCACCACTTGTGTTGCAGTGCGCAGCCGACACCACATAGCCTGCAACATCTAGCCTATGCGTCCACAGGGCCGTAGCTTTTTGCCAGGGGTCCACACTGAGACACACACGCGTGTGTGTGTGTGTGTGTTTGTGTGTGTGCGTGTGCGTGCGTGCGTGCGTGCGTGCGTGCGTGTGTGCGTGTGTGTGTGCGTGTGTGTGTGTGTGTGTGTGTGTGTGTGTGTGTGTGTGTGTGTGTGTGTGTGTGTGCGTGTGTGTTTGTGTGCGTGTGTGTAAGTGGGTGCGTGCGTGCGTGCGTGCGTGTGTGTGTGTGAGTGAGTGAGTGAGTGTGTGCTTGTGTGCTTGCGTTTGTGTTTGCGTTTGTGTTTGTGTTTGTGCTCGTGCTTGTGTTTGTTAGTTAGTGTGTGTGTGTGTGAGTGTGTGTGTTTGGGGGGCAGGTGTGCCTTCTTCTAGGTGCCCGCCTCGCTCATGGTCCGCACGGCGTGCCCTGCCCGGCCCCGTCCAAGGACCGCGCAGATCTTGGGCGGAACCCGTCGGGGCGCGCCGCGCGGCACCGGCAGGCTCGTCCCGGGAGCGCCACCCATCCTCCTCGTCTTCCTCCTTCTTCCCTCCTTCTCCTCCTCATCCTCATCATCTTGTCATCTCTCCTTCTCTCTCTCTCTCTCTCCGTCTCCCTCTCTCCGTCTCTTACTCTTTTTCCCTCTCCCTGTCTCGCGGGGGGGGGGAGGGAAGGGCAGTCCCCGGCACCCAGGGGGGCAACCAGGCCTGGGCACGGCAGCTGGCGGCGGCCCCCTGGTGAAAACCGCGCCAGCCCGCGCGCGGCAGCAACGCCATAATATTTGGAGGCAAGGAGGAGGAGGAGGCAAGGAGGAGGAGGAGGAGGAGGAGGAGGAGGAGGAGGAGGAGGAGGAGGAGGAGGGGGAGGAGGGGGAGGGGGGGGAGGAGGAGGGAGTGAATAGGAGAAAAAAAGGGGGGAGGAGGAGGATTAGGATGGAAGGAGGAGGAGGAGGAGGAGGGAGAGGTGGAATGGAGGAGCCAGGCAGAACAACAAGCAGGGGTGGGGTACGAATAGCAGAACAAGCTATCGGCCAATCCCGTCTTGGGGGCGGGGGCTGGGGTGGAGGTCGTAGGAGTATTCGTCGCGGCGGTGGTCGTGGAGGTCGCGGCCGCCTTGGTGGTGGTCATGACGGTCGTCGGAGTTGTAATGGTGAAGACGGTGGTTATGGTCGTGGGCATCGTGGTGTCGCCCAGGCGGTGGTCGTAGTAGTCGTGGTGGTCGTGGCGGTCGTGGTGGAGGAGTTGGTTTTGTGGCCGTGGTGGTAGGAGTCGTGGCGGTGGCTGCGTGGTCGTTGTGGTCGTCGTGGTGGTCGACGTGGTGGTCGCAGGGGTCGGGGTAGTGGCCGTGTTACTGGTCGTCGTACTAGCGGTGGTGGCCGCGTCGGAGCTGGTAGTGGTCGTAGCGGCGGTGGTCGTTGTGCTGGCTGTTGGGGGGCTGGTTGGCTGTTCACGTCGCACTGAGCAACATCTCTGCGCTTCCGAAAGCCAAGCAGCGTTGTGTCTTCCTCCAGGTGGTGGAAATCACGCCAGACCGGTCGGTCTCCAGCAAGTCGCGGCCGTAAGAGCGGACAAAGGCGACCAGCTCGTCGACTGGTCGGTCTCCTGACTCCGAGACGGGTGGGACCAGCTCCCCACTGGAAGCAGGGTAGCGCACCCGCTTCCCGTCAACCGCCTGGGCAGCCGCCACCCCGTCCGTGCGACCCTTGTGTGTCTGCGAGCGTTGTTGTCGCTGTGTTCTCAAGTGGTAGACAAGACAACGTAGACGAGGCCGCTGGTAACGAGGTCGCGAGTAGCCACGTCGAGGATGGCCCCCTCCCACGCGCCAGTGTCAGGGTGCTGGCGATCCCAAGCAGGGACGCGCTGCTCGGTCGCGGTGGCCAGTCTGCGTGCAGTGCCATGGCACGCTCCAGTCGCGCAAGGAATGTTGTCGGTACTCCCTGCTGCCCCCACACCCGCACTTCCGGGCGTGCCAGCCCTTGGCATCCTGTGTCTCACCACACAGGGAGCGGTCCCGTTTGCGGTGCTGGAAGCGCGCGCCCTGGGCGCCGACGTCGCAGCAGGGGCGCATGCGTAGGTTGGCCAAGAAGTGAGCGTCTGGGAGGGCGTCGTCCGCCTCGCGGGGCAGCCCAGGCCCCCAGGCTCCGCATAGTGTGAGTTGGCAATCTTTGTCCAGTGTCCGAAGGAAAGGAGTCGTGCACTCCAGTGCCCCTGTCCAAGGGTTCGGCCTTCGCTTCCTGGCGGTCGAGTTCTGCTTCGGCGCGGCGCCAGGTGTCTGCTGTCTGAGGGCAGCGGGCCCGGATGGCCTCCGCTTAGGTGGCTCTGAGACAAGCTGCCGCGCCCCGAAAGCAGAAAACCCAATTTCCGAGGTAAGCGCGGGCGGCGGTCTCCTGGGCGGAGGGGAAGCCGTTGCCGCCGTCCTTTAGGCAGAGGGTGAGCCAGTCCTTTTGTTCGTTGCTCAGAGGTCTGGTCAGTTCAGCGTAGGCGCCTCAGAGAAAGTCGTCGAGCTCTCCCTCCCAGGCTGTCTCGCAGCTTACGCGAAGGAGGTGGGTGCAGCAGCGTGCATTGGGCGTAGGTGCGGAGCAGCGTGTGCGCCCCTTCCGCCGAGAGTCCGTGCTGGCGCAGCGTCCCACAATGGCTCAGAAAGTGCCGTCCGTGTCTTGTCCAGGACCTCGCGTCCATCGGAGCTGGCCAGGAGAGGCAGCCTGTCGTCGCCGCCGCCGTCGTCACGGTCATACCACCTGACCGGGTTTTCCAGACGGGAAAGGGTGGCAGTCCGGAGATGCTCGGGTTGGGGGGGCACCGCGGTGGCAGGGCTAGCGGTCCACACCTTGGTCTTCGCCGTGTTGAGCTCGAGACCGGCCTGAGCTCTGCCTGCACGACGTAGGCCAGAGCGGCGGACGCAGCTGGCACGACCACAAGCACGTCGTCGAGGTACGAGAACGGGCGGGCGGCAGGGCTTAGTTGCTGGAGGCGCTCGTGCGAGCGAGCCAGTGCGTCCGCGATGCCCACGGCGCCCCCTATGGGGCCACGAAGCCTTGTACTGGGAGGGAGAAACGAGGGAGCAAGAGCCGTGTTGGGTGGTGGCGGACGCATGCGGGCGGTGCCACTGGTACCTTCGGTGGAGCCCCCTATGGGGCCACGAAACCTTGTACTGGGAGGGAGAAACGAGGGAGCAAGAGCCGTGTTGGGTGGTGGCGGACGCATGCGGGCGGTCCCACGGGGGGCTTCGGTGGAGCTCCCTATGGGGCCACGAAGCGCTGTACAGGGTGGGTGAAACGCATGGAAGAAGGAGGAGAGAGGGGAGGAGGGGGAAGAGGAGGAGAGGAGGAACGCGGGGACCGTCTCTTCAAGACGAGGACCCAACACAGGATGGTTGGGAACAAATATACACCACCACCACCACCACCACCACCACCACCACCACCACCACCACCACCACCACCACCACCTCCCTAACCCCATCCTTCTCCCAGGAAAGAGGAGGCGAGAAGGAGGGTAGAGGAGGGAAGGGGACTTGAGGTGGTGGTGGTGGTGGTGGTGGTGTATACTCTTGGGGCCCGCAGTGGGTTTGCCGCGGTCGTCCCAGAAGACGT